>QJPP01000156.1:0-81382 GCA_003996215.1 Jaltomata sinuosa
GGAGCGTACAATCAACAAACAACAAACAAGGGTGGAGCCTCAAACAATGAATGATATGATGCATGAAGATCTCAAGTGAAATGGTATCTCTGTATGTACCTCCTCCGGCTCCGATCCGGCCCAGCAGGTAGGTTCCATGGAAGGACACTGCCCGTATACCTCTACTCCATCGTATACCCCTCCTCCGACACACGCAGTCCGTAGCCCCTGGCCCGGATGGCAAGGTCCATGGATGTCCCAGACCCCATACTAAAACTCAGTATCAAAACATGTCGTCCGGAAGCAAGTCTGGTATCAAGATAGAGACCTAGTCTCGAATATGCATGCCCAGACCCTGTCCAGGACTAAAGTAGTAGGAAAATATCTCAAAAAAACCCCTCCAAGGGTGCCCGGGCATAACCGGGTCTAAACAGTAGAAATTCATCTCAGGTGCTTGGTCCGACCGAGGCTAAAAATCATCTCAAGTAGCCAGAAAACTCAACTAGCACCCCGGCCCTGCCGAGTCTAGCGTAGTAGTAAAACTGGTGTTTTAAAACATAATTTTACTTCCTTTTACCCAAGAATATTCACAAGTTAAATCAAACCATTTCCAAATTATTTCCATAAAAAAGGCCCCCCCGGGCCATGCAAGGTTTAGAAAATGGTGCCAGTAGGTCCGAAGCCCAAACCGTAGTAAAACCTGTATAAAACCTCTTTTTATGCATGAAAATGGTATGATCAAACACAATAGCTGCCCAGCAGCTCACAATCAACCTATCGACCCTGCACAGGCCCACAGCTACTCAGCAAGCATAACCAGCCTAGAAGGATAATTCTATGCCCGGGACTCCCGGACATTCCCAAAATCCCACCTTCTATGTTCCAGAGTCAACAAGGCCTCACACGACCACAACGGTAAATAAAATATATCGGCAAATACTACAAGCAACGGAGGAACAAAAGAAGGCGGACATGAATAAAGCGGTCAAGGTCTGTGGTACCAACCTAATAAACCAACCAAAGGATGCCCATTAATACAATTTTATCCTATATATGCGGAGTCTAGGGAAAATAAACCGTAACCTACCTGTCGTCCGATGACAAGCTTGAACCTCTCTGAAAAAGCTCCAACACGAAATCAAACTCGAATTCGGGCTTGAATAATTTGACGTAGATAATTTATTTTCTTTCGGGGATCAAAATAAATCTTCAAAATATATTTTTCACTTAAACTTCTTGAACAAATGACCACTTATGTATAAGTGGCGTGCTACAGCTGGAAGGCTAAGGAATTTAAGTATGAACAAAATATGTAATCAGCCCCTCTGAAAATGGTGAGTGAATCCACCATATATAACTAATATAAATTAAGTTAAATTTGAAAAGAAAAGGGACCCATATTATGACTAATATTGCTCCCTTCACTTCTTAGTGGCACGTGGAGGTGGTGCCAAAAGCACACCTCTCTTATCCCACTATTGATAGGTGGATCCATGTTACATACGTACTCGGGTAATGCGTAAGTTCGTGGTATAATAAATATAATTTTTGAATATACCATAATCATTAGAAAATTATTTCGAATAAAACCTACTATATTATAATAATAAATTTGAACATAACTAAATTTACTATCTCCGTTAAAATATTACAATGTATAAAAACTTTATAAAATAAATACATATACAATTATATTGTAACAAAATATTTTTCATAAACCTTTAAAATATTTTGAAAAGGTAATAATAATATAATTTTCTACCACATTCAACTTTTAAATTAAATATTTTCAAGTACACACGATTTCGATACTCAAGAACTCTCTTGGAACCCTCCCTTAAGTTTTCTCACTGTTTCGGGACTGAAATGGCATTTTAAAACGTGAAGTTGAGGCTTAAAATTGATTTTGACCAGACCTGATTCGCGACCCGGTTCGCAACTCGGTTCCTGCCAGACAGTCCGCGATAAAACAGTCATAACTTATTACTCCGAGATCAGTTGGACGTGAGGTTTTTTGCGTTGGAAACTAGACTCGTAGACCTTCGATTTGGTATTTTGGGGGACTTCTAACTTATTATATATTAGGAGAAAATCCCTGAGATATTTTACCCAAAGTTCAGAAAATTTATTAAAGAAACTTACGATTACTTTTGCCGACTTTCTTGGATTCAAAACTTATCATACGGCCAAACAAATGGACCCGGCACCGAAATACCAGTTCCGACAAGCCTTAAATGACTTGGGTCCGCTACAACAAGCTCTAACGGCACGGAAAACGTGTATGTGGAAATGACCGGGAGGGTCATTACATGTCCTGCCATGCTGGGCACCACCTCTAGCCTAACCACCACCCCCTCTAGCTAGTGGCTGAACTGCATGGATAGGATGAGTCGGCTGAGCTGCAGGCTGAACAATACCCCACTAGGGTCAATCTCTAGCAAAGGGCCCAATAACTCTGCACTTATTGGAAGCCCCTGACGGCCTATACTGTCGAGACAAACCAGCTGAACCCGTGTGGACACCACATCCTGATACCCCAGAAATTGAACCCCTCAGAGTCTGACCACTGGAACTCTGCTGGCTACTATGTCCCTGCTCAAACTTAGAAAAACCAAAAGCCTGAAGTGGCGCCTGAATCGATCGACTAGACTGACCCTGGTTCTACTGTAGCTGATAACCTCGATCCCACTAGCCTGAACTTCTACCACTGTGATGGGAACCACTGTAGTTGCCCTGCTGATGGGGTCTCTTATCCCTAGCCCCAGGATCATGATGGTGCAAATCCTCCACAATATGGGCATAATCTGTGATAGCCTGAAATGATTGACCACCGATAACCAATATCTTAGTTGGTTGTCTAAGCTCTTTCCGTAATCCCATAGAAAACCTACAGACTCTATCGGGCTCTATATCATATATCCAAATGGAGCAAGCTAGTAGAAGCGAGTCTCACACTCAGATACGATCATAGAACCATGCACAAGTCTGGTAAACTGCTCTCTACGATGATCACGATCACTCTAGGGAAACTTGGCAAAAAATGCCTCATAGAACTTTGACCAAGACAACGGGGGAGACAAAGATGGTATGTAAGCAACCTGGACTCTTCACCCTAACTTAGCTGGGCCTTTAGCTGATAAGTAGTATACCCAACTCCGTGGGTCTCCACGAAACCTAAATGATGTAGCATCTCCTTGAAAGTAGTGATAAAATCATGCGGATCCTAACTAGGAGTACCCATAAATCTAAGTGGAGCCAATCTCAGGAATCTTCCCAACGCCTTCTACTCCATCTCTGTCACAGCTAGGTGAGGAGCAAGAGGCTGTGCGATAGATAGAACAGGAAGAACCTCAGCACAGGGAGCCACAGTAGCAGGCTGCGCTCCTGAACTTTGTGCACCCAGTGCTGCCCCCTGAGTGGATGTTTGTGCTACCTCAGCAGGATGATCCTGGATCATACCCAATAACTATCGAAGTAACCCTGAATACCTGAAGACTGAGCTGGGTCTGATGCCGATGGTAAAGCTAGTACTAGAGCTGGTGGCATATGGGTTATCCCCTGGTTCACACGCTACTGCTCTAGAATAATCTCTAGCTCATACTCGGGCTCAACCTCAACCCTAGGAGCTCTGACTAGTGTCGCTGCTTGGGAATGTCTCTTAGCTCTACCTCTGTGATATCCAGTACACCTAGCTTGAGTCGGGCGTGCTGGAGTCAAAGTCTCACCCTCGTCTGATGTCAATGATCTTGTAAGAACCATTTACGGGAGAATGAACTCGAATAAGTGAGATTTCAGGAAACCATCAAGGATAAGGAACATGATACAGAAGCAATAAGAGAGTCATGTTTCCTAAGATGCCACTGTAGCCTACAAAAGATTAAGTATGGGAGTGTTCACCCTGATCCGTAGGACTCTACTAGACATTAACTCCTATACCGATGACACCGGTGAACCTAGGATCTGATACCAAGCTATGACGACCCAATTTCTCGGTCTTGATAGAACCTATAACCCCTCCCCCAGAGTAGGCAAACTAATCCCCGTAGCCCAAAAAGGTTAGTAATGGGCTACTATCGACCAATCAAGTGGGAGAAATGTATAAATATGCAGAAGCAAGGGAAATAAGTAAAGAAAAGGGACAACAGGAATATATATATATATATATAGAAGTTAAACAAAACCTAAGACGTGGTACATAGTATAAGAGTCAAAACTGCATCAACAGAGTACAAAGGATCCAAAAAGGAGATATACATATGTCTCTTAATGATAACAGAGTAAATAATATAGTAGATGAACTAAAACCTAAGTCCTGGTTGCGAGAGCTCACCCTCAGTCTCAGATAGTCCAAAAACACCTCGTACAAGGCAGCATGGTCAGCAGCGAGAACTCACACTCATATTTGCACCAAAAGATGCAGAAGTGTAGTATGAGCACCATTTGCAAAGCAACGGGTACCTAGTAGGTATCATAGGCCGACTGGGCATATATAAGATGTAAAAGCAATAATATAGCAGAAAAGAAACAAGTAGTCACATAAACAACGAACAAGCATATGGAAGCTAGCACAGAAAGGATACAAGGCAAAAATAATCATGCTAGGCTAGCTTATACAAACACATATCACATACAGAGGTGAAGGAAGGGAAGAAACGCACCTAGGGTCCATGCAATAATAATATATACAAGAGAGTTAAAGAAGAATAAGGCAGTATACCAGTAATCTCAAGTAAAAATGGAAGGAGGAAAGGAGAATAATGATAATATGCTTGAAAATAAGACTAATAACTATTTCATACTAGTAATACCACTGTTAAACTAGAAATAAATGACCAATGACCCAAATATAACTATCAGGTGAACCAAATGTACATAATACAACTCTCAGTTCCAGCCATCGAATGTAACCTTAACAAGGATCAATATCGCGATAGAATAAAAGTCAACCTACAGTCCCACAGGTGCCCATACACCCGAGGAACACATACAAGTGAAAACAAACCCTCCGGCATCACATACTACTGGAGCGTACACTGAGCAAATAGCAAACAAGGATAAATCCAAACACAATATGTATGATGTGATATGATATGCTAAAACCAAGTTATAGTAGTGTCATATATTACCCCCTACGGTACCTAAATGGCCTAATAAAGGAAGGATCCATGGAAGGGATTCCCCCGAGTACCTCAACTCTATCGTACACCCCTTCTCCGGCACTCGCAGCACGTAGCCCTTGGTCCGAATCGGCAATGTCCATGGAGGTATACTCATAGACCACATACTAAATCTCGTAACTTCAATATAGTCATCCGGAGTGTAGCCGGATCCAAATAAGTCACCTGATATAGAAAATTCATGCCCGGGGTTCTACCTGAGTCTAAATCAGTTAGTCAAATCTCAAAAATCTCAACAAGGGTGCCTGGACAAAACCGGGTCTCAAATAGTAGTAGAACCAATCTGTTGCTCGGTCCGACTGAGTCTAGTATTAATAAGAAAAATTGTAATAAAATCATCTTTTTAACTTCTTTTACCCAGGGAAGAACCATGGAAACAATTTCAAACCCTTTCTTATCGAAAATGGGCCCTCGAGGACATGCAAGGTTTAGAAAACAAACAATAGTAGGCCCAAAGCCAAAACCATAGTAAAACATGTGAAATACCTCTTTTTATGCATGATTATGGCATACTCAATCACAAACAGTAGTCCAACGGCTCACAATCAACCTATCGGCCCTGCATAGGCTCCAATCGCTCTACAACAAATATAAAGAGCTCTATAATAACAGTATCGATGTATGGGACTCATAGACATTACCTAATAGCCCACCATTTATGGTCCAGAGTCAAAAACAAGGCCACACAGGACCACAAGGGTGATACTATCAACTACCATAAATTTCACAGCTAACGGAGCGAAAATAAGATGGAAACGAAGAAGCGGACAAGGTCTGAGATACCAAGCTAATAAACTCAACCCAAGGATTCTAATTAGTACAATTATATCTTATATATGTGAAGTATAAAAGACTTAAACCATAACCTACCTGTCATCCGATAACAAGCTGCTAGAACGATAATGTCTAAGCTTGAATCTCTCCGAGAATCTCCAAAACGAAATCAAACTCGAATTCGGGCTTGAATAACTTGACGTAGATAATCGATTTTCTTTTTCAGTAATTGAACAATTAAGAAAAGTTTTCCTCTCAAAATGCTCCTCACGTAATATGTACATAAGAATAGTACATAAGCTAACTACATCTATTCTATATAATGTTAAAGTGCAAATTTTAAAAATGGTAGAAGCATAGTGATATATATAGAAAGAGCATATTTTACTTTCTGCCAAATTTTTAACATTATCCACACGGAATGTATATAATAAACCACATATTAGTAAAGTCACCATTGAATGCCATGTGTCGGCAATTTAGCAATTGATGTACACTCCCTCCACTTCCATGTGGAGGGGAGGTACCCACATTAAAATATTTTATCCCATTATATACATACTTGGGTATTGCATAGATTCATGATAAAATATATATAAATTTTTGAGTATATCATAATTAATAGAAAATTATTTTAAATAAAGCCTTCTATATATAATAATAATTTTTAACATAACTAAATTTACTATCGCCGTTAAAATATTACTAACTTATAAAACTCTTGTAAAAGAAATACATACACAAATATATCGTTACAAAAGTATTTTTCATAAATATTTAAAATATTTTAAGAAGGCAATAAAAATATAACTTTCTACAAAATTCAATTTTCAAATCAAATATTTTCAAATACGCGCGATGTTAATAAAATTTTCAAATTTAGGCTCGCAAGCCTTTGATACGGAATGAAGGTTAACCTTAAAACACCTTTAAAATAGCCCAGAAAATAAGCTACATGCCACACAAGGCCACTAGAAGCTACTAAAAACTCATCGAACCCTACACGACCATCAATGACACAAACTCACTGGAATAAAAATTTATCAAATGGGGACACCCCATCCTCAAAAATATTATGACACCTCAAATCAGGATCGATCTTCCCACAAGGTCAGTTGAGGTCATCCGATCGCAAATCACTATCGCATGATTTTGATAACTCAACTCCTAAGATGAAGTTCTAAAATAGGGAAATGACCATAAAGACCAAACAAAAAGCCAGGGCGCCAAACCACCGATCTCGGCAAGCCATAAATGACTTGAAGTGCTACAGGAAAGCTCTAACAGTACAAGAAAAGCGCCAATGGGGGAATGATCGTAACGGTCATTACATCCTAATAGACAAATGAACCCTAGGGGTGTTAAAAACATCACGTTCTAAGAGAACATCTATGTATTCATTTGGATAATGTCTCATAAACATCTAGGCCTTGTCGACCAGTTGGGGGTATCTCTAGTTAACACTAGTATGGCAGCGTTACTTAATAATTAAAGATACTATTATATCTTCAACTTATAAGGAGCTGATTAGGTCGCCCCTATTCTTAACCTAAACATAATCCTAAAGCTTTTGAGTATACGATCAAAAAGTATTGAACATCCTCCGTAGGTCTACATCCTATAAGCATTGGAGGGATTATATGAAAAAGCTTTCGGCCTGAGAAGCCAACTGTATTCTTCTAAAGAAATTGCATCAGGAGATATCACTTCTTATTTTTACAGATGGATGACCCTTAACTGAGTAATTATATGAGGAATCCCCCGCCTTAGGTCCTACTTAGACAATCCATGGGTAACAAAAGTGGAATTGTAAATGTAGAGAGCACATGAATCTATGCACATCTTCTTATGTAAGCCATTGTGAATCAAAAGGGTCAGACTCATCAATCTATCTTGATCCTACATTGGAGTCTCCCGGTGATTCATGGTTAGTAGCTAAAAACGGCCCCTTTTGGAAATAATGGTATTGGCCTTTTTTCCAGATATAAGGTTTCATTCAAACAAGAAAAAGTTGTATGACGATTAAGTAGAGTATGAATTAGATGTAACTTATTCTGACTTAGTTCTCTCGCACGATTTAGATCATGAAACAAGTTCAAAATTCCTAAATACCCAAGAAGCTCCCCCATCATAAATGTGGTGCATAACACATCCATAAGTGAGGCTCTACTAGACACGACTTCGTAGACTCCCTGAGACACTTGAACCTAGTACTCTGATACAAGGTTTGTCACACCCTAGATCAGAGGGGCAAACAAGAAACATATGAACACCTACTTTACAAGTAATCTATGAAATATACAAAGCTATAAACCAATAAATGAGTGAATAAATAACATGTGCTACATATATAATATAGCATTGTTTGAATAAAAACTAAACAACATGACACTATATGATGTCTAGGAAGCCTCTAAAGAGTTTATGAAACTATATCACTAGTAACTAGTTAGGACAAACCCTGAGATACCTAACTAAGGACCTATACATATAGCCAAAACTATTAGACTCTGAATGGCTCTATATGGAGATGGAGCTTAGCAAAATACCAGGCTGAGGACGGCAATATAACCTAATATGGATGTCTGCTCTCTTGTGAATCTGATCCTTCATTTATAAAAATGCAGTGCCCCAAATATAGGGACATCAATACATATAAAATATATACTGGTATGCAAAGCAGACAGAATAACAGGTAAATAAGTAGAGAAGCTCATATGGATCAGATATCAAATGAAAGAGTTATGAGCACATGAGTAAAAACTGTACAACATGAACATGTAACCTATGCACCAAACTTATTAGTTCTTCATATAACGTTCAAAGAAGCATTCATTATAATAAATCTCCTATGTCTTTCATAGGTGATGTACTTATACTATATTTAATACAAATTATCATATGATGGCCTACCAAAGGCAATCCAGGTCACGTATAAGGTATATGTTGCTCAAGTACTCATTGCTATGATTTTATACATATAACTATAATCATGGTCTGATTCATGGTACGCCATTTGAGGGCTCACTATGAGAGTCTGCCCGCAGGCCACAAGTTCCATGTGTTGGCTTGCGTCAGGGGAACTAGTATGATATTCTAGCTTACTCCAAATGCAAATGATGCCACAAGGGTAGGTACACCACAATATTCAGGCTCACTATAATGGTCTAGTCTTGATCATGTGCACAAAATCACATCGCGCATGTGTATCAAGTAAAACCTATGAATACCCTCCCCTCGATAAGAGTATAAGCATGTATAATTAGATTACGATAAAGATTATTGAACCACTCAAGTAGTACTTTTCATATACAATTAACTTCCTTTATGGTATCTAGCTATTTAAGCGATAGTCCTTTATCTCATCATATAACTATGTTGCTACGTGATCGAATATTCTAATGTGATTATACTATGACTATTTATTCTAATTTATAGCATGTGATGGATTTATCACATGAGTTTTATGAATTTCTAATGAAGACGGACACGATCATATATAACTCTATACATACTTGACTCGATAAGAGTAATATGAATATTGTGATTGAAACAAATAGACACATGAAGTGCGAAGGCGAGTAATTTCAAATGAAGAGGGCATGTAGATTCTCTGAATATATTTGGTATGTAGTCATGTGTTGGATATATCAAATATGGAAGCTCTGTTCACATATATCAGGTAGACTATGTTAACTATTTTTAGGAGAAACAAATGCTTGCAGGTCGTGCCCTAACAACGAATGAGGTTTTAGCTTTACATACCTCGAGTCTTGCTCCATTTCCATGGCATGCCAATTCTACCTTTCATTCTACAATAAAGATCTAGATAACAATATGGAGGTCAAATGAGAAACTTACTAATAACGGCTTAATTGGAAACATAATTATAATTCATGAGCAATAAGCTCGACAAATACTATAAACAAGCAATTTACCACCACACCCTTCCTTTGTGCCTCCTAAATAAATACATGACCCCCAGCCTCACGAGTTTAAGGTTATTCCCTCTACCCATTTTTATAATACAAATCTCTTAAAGACCGAGTCAAATACATATAAGTTTGAACTCTCGGCTTCCGATTATCATGTCGTGAGTTCTTTACTAAAATACATGTAGGATGATCCTACGAGCACATAGATGAGGAGGTATATGAAACCTTACCTCAATTTTAAGATCCTATTATTTTATAATAATTCAAAATTAGCACAATTCTCCAAGGTCATTAAATAATATCTACATGAAGATATTCAATTTTTATCAAAACGTGCTCAACAACATCCAATAATATCTAATACAGCCATAATGTTTCTTCCAAGTCACCAAAATTCTATTTTAATTCATCACTTCCATAGTTTAAGTATTATTATTATCCATACACGATACTTCCAACTCGTTGGGATCATTAGAATAATTACCCAAAATCATTCTTTAACTTTAATAACTATTTATTATTTTTGTCATAAGACCTACTTCTAGGGTTCAACCTATAGTCAAATTAATTCATGTGATGACCCTTCCAGTCATCTTCATATTTATGCATTTATTATACTGTTAGAGCTTTCCTGTAGTGGCCCCAAGTCATCTATGGATTTCTGGGACCAGTAGTTTGGTACCCTGGTCATTCATTTGGTTGTTTTGTCCGTTTGGTTGTTTTGGAGCCTTAACTTAGAATATCATTGACTTTAGCCAACATTCTTAGCAAACGTGCTCAGAATCAAATTCTGACAGTTCCATTAGCTCCAGAGCATTGAGTTTGGTCTAGTTGGACCTTTAGTTGAGTCTTGAGAACTTCAAGTGTGGGTTTTGTATGGCTTTCTCTATTTTCAGGCCATTTAGAGTTGAAAGTGTAACTTTGGTCAGCTTTCGATGATTGGAGCATCAGATTTGAAATCCGATGATTCCATCAGCTCTAAAATGTTTAGTTTGGGTTAGGTAGGTGGTTGGTTTGGGTTCTGGGTGAGCCAGGCTTATTTTGAGTCCTTGGTTGCTTGTTAGTTAGTGTTGACTTGGATCAACATTTTTCCGAAATGTCCTCGTATGGAAGTTTCATTGATTCCATTGAGTCTGGAGTGCCATTTTCACTTTGTTAGCATTATTGGTTTTCAAATATTGGTTTTTGATTGTGCCCGGAATGCCTCGTAGAGTTTTTGAAAAATTGCAGATTTGGATGTTGCAGGCGCAGGCTCTAGTCTTTAATCACGATTGCGGGACTCTTTCCACGTGACCTCAATGTAGCACCTGGTCCCTTGTTCTTCGTAATCGCATGATCGCCTATCGCGATTACAATGAATCTTCTCCCCCTTTGCTCTTCGCGACCGCATGGCTAGTCTTCGCGATCGCGATGGTCTAGCCAGTGTGGTCCTCGGGACCGTGAGGGGTCCCTTCGCTGCCGCGTTGAAGGACCCTTGGGCAGTATATAACTTTTCCATTTCATTTTTTCCAGCTCTCTATGTTTATTTCTCCCAACTCCTAACACAAATACACTCACTCTAGCTTGCTCTAATCAATTAAACCTTGGAGAATTCATTTTTTCCCCTCGATAATTCTCGCTCCCTTGGCGTTTTTGTAAGTCCTCTTCTTCCCCAAGTGTTTTCCTCTATTGTTGAAGACCCACCATTATTGTTATTTCTCTAAGCTTAGTAATTTCTTGAAGATTCTGCGCTCCTGGAATTTTGCATGCTCCGTGGGGGTTCATTGGTTCCATTCCTTGGTGCGTTTCTCGTTGTGGTAAGTGTATTTTTGCAAATTTCTGATTCTTATTCCTAAATTTTCCTTAATTGGTTTCTTGACTTTAGGGGTTGTCTTAGCCTGAATTCCTTTCCATTTTTCATTTTTTTTGGGCATGTGCTCCCTTGGTCATTGTGATCATAGTGTGAGCTTTCATTTTTGCTTGATTGTGAGGCCCACGGGCCCGCCGGTGACCCAAACTTCAACCCTGCTATTACCTTAGCATTATGGGTATCAATAGTCTCATTTTAATATGTTACTTATGTTTTCGAGAGTTTGATTATCATTCGGAGCTTCTCAGAGCAATTCAGCCTCGGATATCATCGTGCCAGCAGCTTGTCGTCGGATGACAGGTAGGTTATGGTCTAAACTCCCTAGACTTTGTATATATCAGATAAAAGTGTACTAGTTGGCATCCTTGGGTTGGGTTTATTAACTTGGCACTACAGACCATTGACTGCTTTTCCCTATCCGTCAGGTTCTTTCCTCCATTGTATGTAGTATTCCTCGTAATTTGATATTATCACCCTTGTGGTCCTGTGTGGCCTTGTTTGACTCTGTAACATAGATGGTGGGATATTTAGTGGTGTCCATGAGTTCCGGACATCATTATCATGATACTAGGCTGGCTATCTATGCTGTAGAGAGATTTGAGCATGTGCAGGGCCGATAGGTTGTTTGTGAGCTGGTGGATGGCTTTTTGTGTTTGATCATGTCATTTATATGCATATAAAGAGGATTTTTACCATAATACTATGGTTTTGGTTTCGGGCCTACTTGTGGTGATTTTCTAAACTTTGGATGGCCCGGGGGCCAATTTTCAACGAAAATGACTTGGAAATAATTTGGACTTGATTTGTGTATCTTCTTGGGGTAAAAAATAGTAAAGTACGGTTTCTATAATCAATTTTTACTACTATTGCTAGACTCGGTAGGTCCGTAGTGCTAGATGGATTTTCTTACTGATTTGAGATGGTATTAGACTAGGTTGGACCGAGCATCAGAGCTATTTTACTATTGTTTTAGACCTGGTTATGCTCGGGCACCCTTGGGGGGGTTTTGAGACATTTTTCCACTATTTTAGACCTGGACAGAGTTTGGGCATGCATTTTTTAGATTTGAGTCTCTATCTTGATTTCAGACCAACTCCGGACGATATTTATAAGATTGAGTTATAGTATGGGGTCCGAGACCTCCATGGACCTTGCCGATCCATACCAGGGGCTTTAGGATGCGAGTGACGGAGGAGGGGTATATGGTGGAGTAGAGGCATACGGGAAGAGTCCTTCCATGGAAACTACCTGCTGGGCTCGTTCAGCATCGGAGGAGGTATATACAGAGTTACTATTCCACCCAGAGTTCATCAGGAATTATATCATTCATTGTTTGAGGCTCCACCCTTGTTTGTTATTTATTAAGTATACGCTCTAATTGTATAGGTGGCCGGAGGGTTTGTTTTCACTTGATTGCGTTCCTCGTTTGTATGGGTGGCTGGGGGACTGTAGGTAGACTCTTTGTTACTTTGTCGCGATAGTACTCCCTGTGATAGCTATATGTGAGGTTGGTTTCTAAGAAATTGTTAGTTTCTTGACTTGAGATTGGTATGATTATTTTGGTTATTAATTTGTTTTTCCGAGCATGCCTATCTTTATTCTTCTTCTCCCTTCCCTTATACTTAAGGTTACCGATATATCGTCCACTTCTAAAACTTTTTTTATATATACTGTTGTTGCGAGGACCCCAGGTGCATCTTCTGTTACTTTCACTAGTGCCTGTTGTGTATATATTCTACTTGCTAGACTTGTACGTTGCATTCTATTGTTTTTCCTATGGGCTAGTTCTATGTACTTCTTCATTGATTATGTGACTATTGGATTCTATTCTGCCTGTTACTATGTTTTTATTTTATATGTGCCCAGTCGGCCTATGATACCTACTGGGTACTATTTGCTTTGCATTTGGTGCTCATACTATACTCTGCATCTTCTGGTGCAGATCCTAGTGTGAGCCATCTTCGCTAGCTTGTGGGAGACTCATGCTTGGAGATTTTAGACCGTCCCAGATTGAGGGTGAGCTCTTGGCGATCGTAGCTTGACTTTAGTTTATCTTTTGTATATTTTGTACTCTCTTAGCTTTGGAGACATGATGTATTTGTATTATTTTAGACCCTTTGTACTCCTTATGTAGATCCGACTCTTATATGCCATGATACCAGGTTTTGGGTGTTGATTTAGCTTCCGTATGTTTTATATATACTCCTATTGATACTTTTCTTCTCGTATAACCCTTGCTTCCATTTATTTTACTTGTTCTTCCGCTTACCTGATAGGTAGTAGCCCATTACTAACCATTCTGGTCTACGGGTATTGGTTCGCCTACAGGCGGGTTATAGGTGCCATCATGACCGAGAAATTGAGTTGTGACAGCTTGGTATTAGAGCCTAGGTTTCACCAGTATCATCGGTATAGGAGCCAATATCTAGTATAGTCCTTCGGATTAGGGCGGAGACGTCCGTACTCAATATTTGTGAGGCTATGGTGACATCTAGGGAAAATGGACTTCTCTTGATTCTATCTCATGCATAGTATCCTTGGAATCTTCTGGAAATCTTACTTGTTCTTGTTCATTCTTCCATAGATGGTTCATACGAGATCGTATGCGTCAGGAAAAGACAAGCCTCTGACTCTAGGTAGGGGCTGGGGAGGTCATAGAGGTAGGGGTCAAGGACGTCCCTGAGCAGCCACACCTGCTAGAGCTTCTAGAGTGGAGAGAGAGACCAAGTATGATTATGAGCCAGAGTTTGTTCCTGAGTAGCAGCATGTGGACCTGGGGATAGCCCAGGTACCACCGGCTCTAGTACCAGCTCTAGTGCCAAATTCAACACCAGCCTAGTCTTCAGATATTCGGGGTCTACTATTACATTTTTTGGGTATGAATAGAGAGCATCCCTCAGAGGTACCGCAGACATCCACTCAGGGGGTAGCCCTGGGTGCACCAAGTTTAGGAGCACAACCAATTACTGTGGCTCCCCGTGCTGAGATTATTCTAGTCCTATCAGTTGCACAGCCTCTTACTCCTCGCCCAGCTATGACAGATATAGAGCAGAAGGCATTGGGTAGATTTTTGAGATTGGCACCTCCGAGGTTTACTAGTACTTCTGGGCAGGACCCCTATGACTTTATTACTACTTGTGAGAAGATGCTGCACCATCTGGGGTTGTTGGAGACTCATGGGGTTGGCTATACTACATATCAGCTGGAGGGCCCAGCGAAGTTATGGTGGAGGGTCCAGGTTGCTTGTAGACCATCATCATCACCTTCTTTGACTTGGTTTGAGTTTTATGAGTCTTTTATAGCCAAGTTCTCACCTTAGAGTGACAGAGAGAGGTGAAGAGAGGAGTTCACTAGACTTACTGAGGATTCTATGACCATCTCAGAGTACGAGACTCTTTTCCATCAGCTTGCTCCATTTGGGGCCATGATTATGCCTACTGAGTCTAACAGAGTCCGTAGATTTGTTTGGGGGCTATGGAGAGATTTTAGAGAGCCTACCGAGATATTGGTTGCTAGTGTTCGGTAATTCTAGGCTATTACAGATGATGCCCGTACTGTAGAGGATTTATGTCATCATGACACCGGGGCCACAGATAAGAGGCCTTGACATTAGGGTGGCTACAATGGTTCTTGTTATGGTGGTAGAGGTTCAACCAAGTAGAGTCGAGGTTATCAGCCATAAAAGCATCAAGGTCAGACTAGTTGACCAGTTGATGCATCACTCTAGGCTTCTGGTTCTCAGGTAGGGTAGGGTCAGGGCAGTCAGTGTGCTCACAGTGGTCAGCCATCAAGAGGTATAGATTCTGGGGCATCAGGCCGTGGTGGCCATACAGATTACGATGGTTCATCCCAAAAGGGTAGGTCATCAAGGGCTTGTTTTACTTGTGGTGTGGTTGGTCATTATGCCAGAGATTGACCCCAGCGGGGCACAGTTCAGCCTACCGCTCAGCCTATTTGCTCAGTTCAGCCACCGGCTCGAAGAGGTGGTAGTCAGGGTAGAGGTGGTGGCCCACAAGGCACGGCAGGTGGTAGGGATGGCAGTCGATCAGGTGGTGGTCGTCATTAGTTCTATGCGGTCCCTGGGAGACCGGAGGTAGAGGCCTCGGATGTTGTGATTATAGGTACAATTTTTGTATGTCGTCGCCCAGCTTTTGCATTATTTGATCCTGGATCCACTTATCCGTATGTGTCTACATATTTCATGCCTTGTTGGGGGTTGGCTAGTGAGCCATTATCTGTGCCTGTATTTGTATCGACCCCAGTAGGAGATTCTTTAGTAATGGATCAGATTGTGAGATCTTACATGATTATTGTGGGTGATTTAGAGACTTGGAGTGACCTGTTGATACTTGATATGGTAGAGTTTGACGTGATATTGGGCATGGACTGGTTATCCCCTCTCCGTATGGTTTTGGACTGTTATGCCAAGACCGTTACCATCGTTGTGTCTGGTATGTCCTGAGTTGTGTGACAGGGTTCTGTTAGATGTGGTCTGGGATCATATCTTGCCTTTGATCTAGGAAGTTGATTTTGAGAGGGTGTTTGTCATACTTAGCATATGTCCGAGATGCTAGTGTTGACCCTTCTTCCCCTGAGTCTGTTCATTTGGTTAGAGACTTCCTAGATGTTTTCCCTACCGACTTGCTAGGCCTTCCACCTGAAAGAGATATTGATTTCGCTATTGAGTTAGAGCTAGGCACCATGCCCATTTCTATTTCTCCGTACCGTATGGCTCTAGTTGAGTTGAGGGAGCTTAAGGAGCAACTCCAGGACTTGTTAGCTAAGAGGTTTATTAGACTGAGTGTGTCACCTTGGGGTTCTCCTATTCTGTTTGATAAGAAGAAAGATGGGTCGATGCGGTTGTGTATTGATTATTGCCAGTTGAATAAGGTGACAATGAAGAATAGGTATTCGATACTGAGGATTGATGACTTGTTTTATAATCTTCAGGGTTCAGCCGTGTTTTCGAAGATTGATTTAATGTCTGACTACCATCAGTTGAGGATTAGGGTGGAGGACATCCCTAAGATAGCATTCCAGACATGTTATGGCCATTATGAGTTCCTGGTGATGTCTTTTGGGTTGACTAATGCCCCCGCAGCTTTCATGGACTTGATGCACAAGGTGCTTAGCCCGTATTTGGATTCATTCATGATAGTCTTCATAGATGACATTCTGGTATACTCCCAGAGTAGAGATGAGCATCAGCAACACTTGAGTAATGTACTTCAGAATTAGAGAGATCATCGACTGTATGCCAAGTTCTCAAAGTGTAAGTTTTGGCTTGAGTCAGTTGCATTCCTAAGACACGTGATTTCTAAGGATGGGATTAGAGTAGATCCGAGTAAGATTTCAGCAAACTGTGATTGGCCTAGACCTACTACTCTTACTGAGGTCTGCAACTTTATTGGGTTAGTCGGGTACTACAAATGGTTCATAGAGGGGTTTTCTTCCATATCAGCACCTTTGACTAGGCTGACTAGAAAGGATGTCCCATTTTAGTGGTCAGATCAGTGCGAGGATAGCTTCCAGAGCCTTAAGTACTTGTTGACTTCATATCTTGTATTGACTTTGCCGGTTGAGGGCCAGAGCTTCTCTGTGTATTGTGATGCTTCTGGGGTTGGTCTTAGTTGTGTGTTGATGCAGCAGGGTCATATGATTGCTTATGCATCAAGAAAGCTGAAGGTTCACGAGCGCAACTACCCCACCCATGATTTGGAGTTGGAGGCGGTAGTTTTCGCGCTCAAGATATGGAGGTACTACTTATATGGAGTTCATTGTGAGATATTCACCGACCATCATAGTCTTCAGTACATTGTGAGTTAGCGAGAGCTAAACTCGAAGCAGAGGAGATGGATAGAGTTACTAAAGGACTATGATTTCACCATTTTATATCATCTCGGCAAGGCAAACATGGTAGCAGATACCTTAAGTCAGAAGGCGGTGAGTATGGGCAGCCTAGCTTCACTATCAGTTTCTGATGACCGTTAGCCTTGGACATCCGGTCCTTGACTAACCGCTTAGTTAGGCTTGATTTATCGAATCCCAGTCGAGTTCTTGCCAGTGTTGAAGTTCGGTCTACTCTTGTTGATCAGATACAAAGCCGTCAATTTGAGGATCAACAATTGTTTGACCTTTAAGATCAGGTTGTTTAGGGTGAGTCCAGTCAAGCTACTCTAGATTCAGGACGGGTTCTAAGGTTTGGTGGTCGACTTTGTGTTTTGAGGGTTGGTGATTTGATTCAGTTGATACTCCATGAGGCACATTGTTCTAGATACTCTATTCATTCTGGCATAATGAAAATGTATAGGTATTTGAGGCAGCTTTACTGGTGGAGTGGTATGAAGAAGGATGTAGCAGAGTTTGGGTCTCGGTGTTAGAACTCTCAACAGGTGAAGTTTGAGCATATGAGATCAGGTGGTTTGATGCAGCAACTTCTCATTCTTGAGTGAAAGTGGGAAGGGATTACTATGGTCTTCGTAGTTGGTTTGCCTCGTACTCCTCGAGCATTTGATTCCATCTGGGTGATTATTGATAGGCTGACTAAGTCATCCCATTTCTTGCCAATTCAGACTTCCTACAGTGCCGAGAGGTTAGCTCAGATTTACATTTGTGAGATTGTTTGGTTGCACGGGGTCCCAGCTCAGACCGTGGTACTCAGTTCACATCTCAGTTTTGGAGAGCTATTCAGCGAGATTTAGGTATAGAGGTTCAGCTTAGTACTTCTTTCTACCCTCAGACAGATAGCCAGTCCGAGAGGACTATCCAGGTCCTAGAGGAAATGCTTTGAGCCTGTGTTATTGATTTTGGGGGTTCTTGGGATTAGTTTGTGCCGTTGGCCGAGTTTTCCTACAATAATAGTTTTTATTCAAGCATCGGCATGGCACCTTTCGAGGATTTGTATGGTAGGCATTGCAGATCGCTGATTGGTTATTTTGATGGGTTAGAGTCTAGACCACAGAGTACAGATTTGCTTTGAGATTCCTTAGACCGAGTCTGTGTGATTCAAGATAGAATTAGAGCAGCCCAGAGTAGGCAAAAAAGCTACGCTGATCATAGACTTTGTGCCTTGAAGTTCAATGTTGGTGACTTGGTATTCCTTTGAGTATCTCCCATGAAGGGCGTGATGAGATTTGGTCGGTGGGTAAGCTAAGCCCCAGTTTCATTAGGTCGTTTGAGATTCTCCAAAGGGTTGGTAGTGTTTCCTATCAGTTAGCCTTGCATCTAATGTTTTCATCTATACATCTTGTATTTCATATTTTGATATTCCACTGGTATGTTCCAGATGAGTCTCATGTGTTGAATTAGGAGTTGTTTCAGTTGGATGAGAGCTTTTCCTTTGTTGTGGAGTCAGTTTCTATATTAGCCAGAGGTTTGAGGAGGTTGAGGACTAGGGAGATTCCTGTTGTAAAAGTTCAGTTGAGAAGGCTACTTGGGAGACCGAGAGTGAGTTGCGAGCTCAGTATCCGCTGTTGTTTGAGCCTTCAGGTACTTTCTTCTTCTTGACTTTTGGGGGAAAAAGTCTTTTAAGTAGTGGTTGTTATGATGACCCTTCCTGTCATCTTTGCATTTACACATTCATTGTACTGTTAGAGCTTTCTTGTAGTAGCCCCAAGTCATCTATGGCTTGTTGGGACTGATAGTTCGGTGCCATAGTCATTCGTTTGGTTGTTTTGGCCATTTGCCTATTTTAGAGCCTCAACTTAGAATATCATTGACTTTAGTCATCATTCTTAGCTAACATACTCATAATCAAATTCTGACAGTTCTGTTAGCTCCGGAGCATTGAGTTTGTCTAGTTAGAACTTTAGTTAAGGCCTGAGAACCTTCGGTGTGGGTTTTCTGTTGCTTTCTCTTTTTTCAGGCCATTTAGAGTTGAAAGTGTAACTTTGGTCAGCTTTCAATTATCGGAGCGTCAGATTTAAAATCCGACAATTCCATCAGCTTCGAAATGTTGAGATTAGGTTAGGTAGGTGGTTGGTTCGGGTTTTGGATAAGCCGAGCTCATTTTGAGTCTTTGGTTGCTTGTTACTTAGTGTTGACTTGGGTTAACATTTCTCTGAAATAACCTTAAATGGATGTTTTGTCGAGTCCATTGAGTCTGGAGCATCATTTTCACTCTTTTTGCATTATTGGTTTTTGAATATCGGTTTCCGATTGTGCCTGGAATTCCCCGTAGAGTTTTGGGAAAATTACAGATTTGGTTGTTACGGTTGCAGGCTTCAGGCCTTAATCGCGATCGCAGGACTCGTTCCATGCAACCGCGATGAAGCATTTGGTCTCTTGTTCTTCGTGATTGCGTGATCGCTTATCGCGATCGCGATGAAGCTTCTCCCCCTTTGTACTTTACGATCGCGTGGCTATTCCTCGCGATCACGATGGTCTAGCCAGTGTGGTCCTCGCGACCGCATTGAAGAACCCCTGGGCAGTATATATCTTTTCCATTTCGTTTTTCCAGCTCTCTTTGTTTATTTCTCCCAACTCCTAACACAAATACTCTCTCCCTAGCTTGCTCTAATAAGTTCAACCTTGGAGAATTCATTGTTCTCTCGATAATTCTTGCACCCTTGGCATTTTGGTAAGTCCTCTTCTTTCCCAAGTGTTTTCCTCCATTGTTGCAGACCCACACTTGTTGTTATTTCTCTAATCTTAGTAATTTCTTGAAGAATCGGCTCTCCTGGAATTTTTCATGCTCCGTGGGGGTTCGTTGATTCCATTTATTGGTGCGTTTTCTCGTTGTGGTAAGTGTATTCTTGCCAATTTCTGGTTTTTATTGCTAAATTTTCCTTAATTAGTTTCTTGACTTTAGGGTTGTCTTAGCCCGAATTCCTTGCCCTTTTTCCTTAATTTTTCGGGCATGTGCTCCCTAGGTCATGATGATCATAGTGTGTGCTTTCATTTTCAATTTCTAGTTGCAGGGCCCACAGGCCCGTCGATGACCCAAATTTCGACCCAGCTATTACCTAAGCGTTATGGGTATCAATAGTCTTATTTTAATGTGTTATTTATGTTTTTGATAGTTTTATTATCATTCAAAGCTTTTCGGAGCGATTCGGCCTCAGATATCATCGTGCCAACAGCTTATCATTGGACGATAGGTAGGTTATGGTCCAAAATCCCTAGAATTTGCATATATCGGATAAAAGTGTACTAGTTGGCATCCTTGGGTTAGGTTTATTTGCTTGGCACCACAAACTATTTACTGTTTTTCCCTATCTATCATGTTCTTTCCTCCATTGTGTGTAATATTCCTTGTAGTTTGATATTATCACCCTTGTGGTCCTATGTGGCCTTTTTTGACTCTAGACCATAAATGCTGGGCTATTCGGGCGCGTACGTGAGTCTCGAGCATCGTGATCATGATACTAGGCTGGCTATCTATGTTGTAGAACGATTTGAGCCTGTGCAGGGCCAATAGGTTGTTTGTGAGTTGCTGGGTGCCTTGTTATGTTTGATCCTGTCATTTCCATGAATATAAAGAGGATTTTTACCATATTACTATGGTTTTTTGGCTTCGGGCCTACTTGTGTTTATTTTTAAACTTTACATGGCCCTGGGGGCCCATTTTCGACGGAAATGACTTGGAAATGATTTGGACTTTATTTGTGGATCTTCTTGGTGTAAAAGATAGTAAAGTATGGTTTCTATCATCAGTTTTTACTACTATTGCTAGACTCGGTGGGCCCTAGTGCTAGATGAATTTTTTTACTGATTTGAGATGGTATTAGACTCGGTCGGACCGAGCACCAGAGATGTTTTACTACTGTTTTAGACCCGGTTATGCCCGATACCCTTGGAGGGGTTTTTGAGATATTTTCCCACTATTTTAGACCTGGACAGAGTCTGGGCATGCATTTTTAAGATTTGAGTCTCTAGATTGATTCCGGACCTACTTTGGACGATATTTTCATGATTGAGTTATAGTATGGGGTCCGTGACCTCCATGGACCTTGACGATCCTGACCAGGGGCTTTGGGCTGTGTGTACCAGAGGAGGGGTATACGGTGGAGTAGAGGTATACGGGTAGAGTCCTTCCATGGAACCTACCTGCTGGACCCGTTCGGCACCGAAAGAGGTACATACAGAGTTACTGTTCCACCCAGAGTTCATCATGCATCATATCATTCATTGTTTGAGGCTCCACCCTTATTTGTTGTTTGTTGAGCGTACACTCCAGTTTTATGGGCGGCCGGAGGGTTTGTTTTCACTTGATTACGTTCCTCGATTGTATGGGCGGCTGGGGGACTGTATGTAGGCTTTTTGTTACTTTATCGCGATAGTACTCCCTGTCATAACTATATGTGAGGTTGATTTTTGAGAGATTGTTAGTTTCATGACTTGAGATTGGTATGATTATTTTTGTTGTTAATTCCTGTTTTCGAGCATGCCTATCTTTATTCTTATCCTCCCTTACCTTGTACTTGAGATTACCGGTATACCATCCACTTCTAAAACTTCTTATATATATACTGTTGTTGAGAGGACCCCAGGTGCGTCTTCCCTTACTTTCAGTTGTACCTGTTGTGTATATATTCTACTTGCTAGCCTTGTACGTTGCTTTTTGTTGTTTTCCCTCTAGGCTAGTTCTGTGTACTTCTTCATCGATTCTGTGACTATTTGCTTCTATTCTGCCTATTACTATGTTTTTATCTTATATTTGCCCAGTCGGCCTATGATACCTACTGGGTACCATTTGCTTCGCATTTGGTACTCATACTACACCATGCATCTTTTAGTGCAGATCCTAGTGTGAGCCATTATATGCCATGATACCAGGTTTTGGGTGTTGGTTTAGCTTCCGTATGTTTTATATATACTCTTGTTGTTACTTTTCTTCTCATATAACCCTTGCTTCCATTTATTTTACTTGTTCTTCCGCTTACCTGATAGGTAGTAGCCTATTACAAACCATTTCAGGCTACGGGTATTTGTTTGCCTACTGGGGGTTGTAGGTTCCATAAAGACCGAGAAATCGGGTCATGACAATTCATGATTTCTACCCTAACTCATTTTCTACATGTCCATTCCAGTCAATACATAAAGGTTGAGTCACAAAATTACCATTGAAAAGCATCCTAAGAAATCTCTATTTAAGTGAATTCTTGAAATAACGCCTCGAATGGTTCAATTACTCATTGAGTTCTTGTTGCAGATGCTCGATCTACAAAAACTATGAGAAGAATTAAAGTTTCTCTTCCTCTTAAGAAGATTCCCATGGCTAGAAAAATAGAAATAGAAAGGGCAAAGCCCTTTACGTTCTTTTTCAAAGAAAAATGACAATGCTTTTGTCCCTTATTTTTCAACTTCTCACTTAACTTATTCCACGTTAAATTTAAATCCCAAAAGTGACTTCACATTGTAGAAACAGAAGAAGCACGTGGGGACATCATTTGTGACCTTTCTATTCACTAAGGAACATTAAATGAGCAAAGATAATCTTGGTGATTATCTCTTCAAGCACCAAAAAGTGACCCCCATTAATTTATAATTTTATAGGTATATATATATTTTTCCCTATATGACACTTAGTAAATCAATTCCAATAAATATATATACATGACATGCATAGCTCCCTAAAATTTATAAATATACGTTATATTTTTGCACTTTCACAATACCATTTTATTTGTGATCATGATTTAACATGTAAAACGAGAATTGTAATATCCTTCAACCCTCTAAAATAGACTTCAAATGCTATAGACTTCTTGGGGTCTTACATGAATATGTCCCAAAATAACTATACTATGACTGAGCAGGAGCTGTTAGTTGTGGTGTATGCGTTTGAGAAGTTTAGCACCTACTCATTAGGCACTGATGTTATTATTCACCCCGATCATGTAACGACTTGGTACCTCATGGCTAAGAAAGATGAAAAGCCAAGATTGACTAGATAAGTGCTCTTGTTGCAAGAATTTGATTTTGAGGTTAAAGACCGGAAAAGGACTGACAATTAGGTTGTAGATCATTTGTAAAGGTTAGAAGAATAAGATAGGAGGCCTAAGTGTCAGCTTGAAGTCAATGAGGGTTTCCACGTTAAGCAAGTATTGTCAGCCTCTAATGATCTATTTCCTTGATTTGCAGATGATGCAACGTTTTTGGTTAGGGAGTTCATGCCTGATGACTTAAACTTCCATTAGAAGAGGAAGTGCCTTCATGATGTTATAAAGTTCTACTAGGATGTGCTGTTCTTATTCTGAATTTATGCTGATAATATGATCTGAAGATGTGTTCCTAAGGCAGAGATAATGTATATTCTAGAGGCATGTCGTTCCTTCCCTGTTGGAGGACACCTTGGTGCCTTCTGGACAATGCAAAAAATTCTTCTGAGTGGGTATTATTAGCCCACCATTCATAAAGATGCCCATAATTTTGTTATATCGTGTGACCAGTGCCAGTGATATGGTGGTATATCTAGAAAACACAAGTTCACAATGACCTAGATTCTAGAGGTTGAGTTATTTGATGTGTGGAGTATTAACTTCATGGGCCTTTTTGTTAGCTTATATGGAAAGAAGTACATTTTGGTAGAAGTTAACTATGTGTCCAAGTTGGTGGAAGCCATTGCACTTCCCAATAATAAAGGTAAGAGTTCCACTGCATTCCTAAAAAAGAACACATTCTCAAGGTTTGGAACCCCGCAGGCTATCATCAGTTATGAGGGTTCTCATTTCTGTAATCGGTTGTTTAGTGCACTGTTGGCCATGTATGGGGTCCAGCATAAGGTTGCAACTCCTTATCATCCTCAGTCCAATAGTCAAGTTGAGGTCTCCAACCAGGAGATAAAGACCATCTTAGCAAAGACTATGAATGCTAATAGAACAGATTGGTCCTAGAGGTTAAATAATGCTCTACAGGCTTATCGGACAGTGTTTGAAACTCTAATAGGGATGTCTCACTATTTGTTGGTGTTTGGTAAAGCATGTCATCTATCGGTGAAACTTGAGCACAATGCATTATAGGCACTAACAAAGTGGAACTTGACCTGGAGCTAAGCCTCTAACTTAAGGCTTGAGCAGCTGAATGAAATGGATGAGTTCAAACTTCAAGCATACAAGACTATCGCTTTGTATAAGGAGAGAGAAACTGTATCATGATAAAAAGATTCTGAAAAGAGAGATCAGTCTTGGGGACTTAATCTTGATGTTCCACTCCAGACTTTGCTTATTTCGTGGCAAGTTTAATTCAAAGTGGTCTGAGCTATTCAAAGTGACCCAGGTGTTTAAATATGGTGCTATTAAACTAAGGGATCCAGACGAAAAAAGGTTCAAGGTAAATGAATTGCGGGTTAAACAATACTTGGGAACAATTGAGGAGGTAAAATTAATGAAAGAGGTGTATCTTAATGAAGTCTGAGTAATCAAGGTACCCGAGTCATGCTGCAATGTTAAATCAGGCACTACTTGGGAGGCAATCCAAGGGGTATCTTGATGAAGTCTAAGTAATCAAAGTATAATGTCATGATTTTAAATCAAGGTCTGCTTGGGAGGCAACGGAAGGTGTTTTTTCTTTATTTATATTTGATTTTAGTTTGTACAATATTAATGTTTGTTGAAGTGTGTAGGGGTACCAAAATCAAATTGAAGCAAAGTGTTATAAGTGACAAAATTTGTGCATCTACAGACTGAAGGAAGGATTGTATAATGCCTCAACGATCCATAATTTGCACTGTGAAATCTACGGATCGTGATGGGAATATAAGCCTTAACGGTCCATAGTTCACACCAAAAATGAAGTGATGGGAATTATGATCACTTTTATGGATCGTTAAATGGTTCTACAGTCCATAGAATCAACTGGTGTTTTCTCCCTGGATGTCAACTGTCAGTTAAAGTTTCACGAGTGACAGGATGGTACGTACTTTCAAAAAATAGCCCATAAAGTCAATCATGGAAACCTGACACTAAAAGAGTGAATCATCTAAGATTCATGGGTCGAATGTCAGTGCGTAGTTCACTTATATAGACCATACACTTTTGATTCATGGATCCAGGTAGGTAGTACCCAATCATAGTTAAGGTTTACAAATAGTAATTAGTGTCATGGTCATCTGTGTGCTTAAATGATTTTGAATCGACCCGACTGACTGTCTTTTCTCTTTTTCCTGATTGCCTTAATTCAATTTGCCCAAGAGAAATAGAAGTCAAATAAGTTCAAAACCACTTCAACTCCCTCCATTACTTCACACACTATTAAAATATCCCACAAACATTAAACAATCACCTCATCTATATTCTCTCTTCCATAACCAAAAACTTCTCCATCTAAATAAAGGTTGAAAGTGCACTATTTTGTTGACCATCATCATCATTTGAAGTGGAAGCACACACTCACACTCACTCTAGGTCTTATTTTCTTAAGAAATTCTCTAGTAAAGGTAAGGGCGTATCAAAGTTTTATGTATGGGGTATTGACTTCATAGGCCCCTTTGTTATCTCATATGGCCAGAAATACACTTTGGTAGCTGTTGACTATGTTTCTAAGTGGGTGGAATCTATAGCGCTTTCCAGCAATGAAGGTAAAAGTGTCACCGTGTTCCTAAAAAAAAATATTTTCTCAAAGTTTGGTAATCCGCGGGCTATAATCAGTGATGGGGGGTCTCACTTATGCAATTGGTTGTATAGGGAGTTATTGGCCAAGTATGGGGTCAGGCACAAGGGTGATACTCCCTATCAACCTTAAACCAGCGGGCGGGTTTAAATCTCCAACTAGGAGATAAAGACCATCTTAGCAAAGATTGTGAATGCTAATAGAACAGATTGGTCCCAGACACAGGATGATGCTCTATGGGCTTATCGAATAATGTTCGAAACACCAATAGGGATATATCCCTATTAGTTGCTATTTGTAAAGCATGTCATCTGCCAGTCAAACTTGAACATAAGGCATTATGGGCACTGAAGAAGTTGAAGTTGAACTGGAGCAAAGCCTCTAACTTAAGGCTTAAAAGTTGAAAGAAATGGATGAGTTCATTCTTCAAGCATATGAGAGTGCGTCTTTGTACAAAGATCAAATGAAACTGTATCATGATAAGAAGATTCTGAAATTAGAGATCCATCCTGGAGACTTAGTCTAACTGTTTAACTCCAGACTTCTCTTATTTCCACGCAAGTTGAAGTCAAAGTAGTCTGGGCCATTCAAAGTGACCTAGGTGTTTACATATGGTGCTATTGAACTTGAGGACCCAGACAAAAAAAGGTTCAAGGTAAATGGTGTAACACCTCAGAAATCAAACCAGCTATCTAGGTTAAAATCTCAGAAATATCTAAAGTTTCCAGAGATGATGAGTCAGTCGACGATTCATGGTTTGAAACCACGGTCCATCCTATGCACTCATTGTCCAAGTTCTAGAAGACCTCTTAAACTTTCCCAAAAATGAAAAGTCAAGGGATGGTCCATCCCTCTGGATGACGGGTCGTAATCCTTGAAAGTTTAGAAAGTTCAGATCCCTCAAGGCAAACCACGAGTCGACAGGATGGTCCGTTGTTTGGAAGTACGGACAGTGGTGTAACTCATGGAATGCAATTCCAGTATCTCTAATAAGTGTTAGTGGAAAACCACGGATCATATTGATGGTCCGTACTTTGGGATGACGGACCATAGACCAACTCGTGATCCCTGAAGGTTAATATTTCTAGCTTTCTCTAAATTATATCTCAGGGGTATTTTAGTCATTACCCACTCTTCTAACTCCTGAATGATGTCGTTTTACTATTTCAAGAAGGGTTTTCACCCTCATTAGCCTAAGTTCCTTCTCATTACTCGATTCCCCTCGTAAAAAGGGAAATTCTTCTCCAAGCTTCAAGTTTCAGGCTCCAAGTTCAAGCCTCCTAAGCTTTTCAAATTCAAGTGGGTTAACTTCAATCAAGGTATGTGGGTATCTAACAATGGGTTCCTTTCACCCTTGTGCCCAAAACCCCCAATTCTTATTTTGAATTACGAACTTGTGAAATTACGGTTTTGATTTAAATTGGGGAAAAACTTATGAAATCAGTTTCTAAGCATCAATTCATGATTTCTCATGGTTCTTTTATGATTTGATTAAGATTCCTTATTGTTTTAAAAGCCCATGCATTAAAGTTGATTTCTAGTATGATTCCATTGAATTGCATGTTTTCAAGTGAAAGTTTACATGTTTAGATAACATGTCATTATGTATTAATGAAATTGCATGCCTAATTCTTCAAGCATGAATTTAAGAAGGAAAAGTATATTTTAAACTATGGCTATGCTAAGCTTCAAGAACCTATGATATGAGAATTGCATGATACGCGATGTGTTTTCATTCTTTTCAACAAGATTTGGCATGATATTGTGCCACTATGAATTTATGAGCTATATGCACATGTTTTGGGAGTAGTATTTAGCACAGAGAGACGAGGGTTCAATTACCCAAGTTCGAAACTACGTTGCCAGCGTAGGTTATGAAATAAAGTGCCCTATGGGCTTATAAGAGTGGATCCACATCTTAATTAATGGTTTCCTTGGCTTAGTGGGGCATAGGACAACTTTGCCAACTAGGGTTATATAGTTGGGTATGGTGGCCCATACTTTGGCAAAGTTTGGGCCAGCTTTGCTAAGTAGGATTATATAGTTAGATTCCATGCAACTCACATGGTCTATTGTCGATTATAAGAAACTCATGCATGAATGATTTTAAGTTTTCTAAGCTTTCTGATATCTTATTTTGAAGTTTTGACTACAAACTCATGCTTGTTAATCAAACTATGATATTTACTTATGATTTCTTCGATTATACATGAATTCAGATTCCGATTATGTTTTAAGCAAGCTTTCATATTATTTAAACATATCTCGCATACTAGGTACATCCTATAGTACTAACACATATCTTGTGTTGCATCCTTTGATGATGCAAATTCAGGAGTCCCTTCCCAGGCATGTGTCTAGAGCTTCCAGGCCACTCTACATGTTAGTTGTGGGTGAGTCCTCTTAGGTCGATGACTAGTCATGTTATTATCTTATGTTAGCTTTTCATTTTTGTACTTCGAGTTAGCTAGGGTCTTGTCCTAGCAACTCTTTATGTCATAAGTAGAGGCTTTTCAGACATAGACATTATTTGAGTCTTTTTGGATCTTGTATGCCTATTTGACTTTATTATCCATTTATGCTATTATGATTTTATCTATTATGCTTTCGCTTATCTTTATTATGCTTAAGAATGCTATGACCAAGGGTTAGCTTATGACACTTGTGGTCCCAAGTCCTGTGTTACGTCTAGGGGGTAACCTCGGGGCATGACAAACTTGGTATCAGAGACTCAGGTTCAAGAGTCCTAGGATGTCTGAAAGCCGCATTGAATAGAATCTCTTTCATGTGTGTGAAGAGCGCCACGCATTTGAGAGGAAAGCTATGAAATATCTTAGAAAACTTCACTTCTTTCATGATCACCTTTTGTGATAGAGCTTAACTATAATGTTCCTCTAATCCTCATCTTGTACCTTTCAGATTATGCCTCCTTGACGTGCTATGCCTCCCTGAGCCGCTCGGAATGTTGTTCCTCCCATTCCTGTCCCTGATGTTATGAATAAGGAGTTCATGAATGCCATTCATTTGCTAGACCATACCTTGGCCACTCAGGATAATTAGCAGGCTCCTGCCCCCGTTCCTCCTCAAGGTAGGGTAACGGCCTGAGTTCGTGACTTTATCCGTATGAACCCGCCAGAGTTTTAGGGTTCAAAAGTGAGTGAGGACCCGCTCAACTTTATTAATGAAGTGAAGAAGATCTTCAAAGTTATGCAAGTGGTTGGGGTTGATTGTGTTGAGCTTGCATCCTATCAACTCAAGGATGTAGCTCATATTTGGTTCACGCAATGGAATGAGACTAGGGTGAGGGACGCGGTCCCCATGACTTGGGAGTATTTTGAGAGGGCCTTCCTTGACAAGTTCTTTCCCCGAGAGTTGAGGCAAGCAAAGGTGGAGGAATTTGTGAACTTGAGATAGGGGTCAATGTCGATTCAAGAGTACAGTCTGAAGTTCACTCAGTTGTCTAGATATGCTCCCTCTATGGTAGCGGACCCGCATGATCAAATGAGTAAGTTCATAGATGGGGTTTCTGATATGGTGAAGAAGGAGTGTAGGTCTGCCTTGTTGATGAGTGATATGAACATTTCTCAACTCATGACTCATGCCCATCAGATTGAGAGTGACAAGCTTAGGGAGATAGCAAGGGAGAAAAAAGGGCTAAATCTGAGGGATCAGGTTTTGGTCATCACAGGTCTGGAGGTGGACATCGGTCCTCATTCCAGAAGAAGTCATCAGGCCCTATTCATTCTTTTGCTAGTGCTCCTACCCAGGCCTAAGGGCCTCATCATGATAAGTGTGGTAGAGGATATGGTTTCTATTCCCAGTCTCAGGGTAGTGTTGCTAAGGGATCTTCCTACCCAGTTTGTGGTAAGTGTGGGAAGAGTCATTCTGGTGAGTGTTTGGCCAGTTTAGGTTGTTGATTTGGATGTGGTCAGGCTGGACATCATATCAGAGATTGCCCTTCAGCTAAGAATGGAAAGGGATGTAGTAGGGCTCAGTCTGCTCCAGTAGCCCCAGGAGGTTGACCAGCCCAGTAGGGCGCAGCTTTTAGTTCTGGTGGTCAGTGCCAGAACCGTCTTTATGCTATGTCCTCTCGTCAGGATCAGGAGACTTCTCCAGATGTGGTTACTGGTATGTTGAAAGTCTTCTCTCTTGATGTGTATGATTTGTTTGACCTTGGTGCCTTCTTATCTTTTGTAACCCCTTATATTGCTTGTAAGTTTGAGATTTGTCCAGATCAGCTTTTAGAACCCTTTTGTGTATGTACTCCTATTGGTGAGTCAGTCCTAGCCGAAAGAATCTATCATAATTGCCCTATCTCAATCCTTCATAGAGCTCAGTAAAGACAAAACAAGACCCGAGGGTTTCTTTTACTAATTTAGAGCATACCAATCTCAGAAACTAAACTGGTCACTTCAGAGGATCTAGTAGAGTTAGGGATGACTGATTTTGATATCATTCTTGGTATGGATTGGTTGTATGTATGTTATGCCTCTGTTCATTGTCGTACTCGTGTGGTTAGTTTCAAGTTTCCTAATGAACCCATCTTAGAATGGCAAGGTAGTCCCCCTTCCTCGAAAGGTCACTTCATATCCTATCCTAAGGCTAGGAAGATGATTTCTAAAGGCTATGTCTATCATATAGTTCGGGTCATGGACACAGAGTCCGAAACCCCATCAATTTAGTCTATTCCTATTGTAAGTGAGTTTCCAGAAGTGTTTTTCGATGATTTTGCCCAAAGTCCCTCCCAAGCGGGAGATCGACTTTGGGATAGATCTTCTCCCAGATATGAATCCTATCTCTATTCCTCCCTATAGAATGGCTCCCACACAGCTTAAGGAGTTAAAGGATCAGTTGAAGAATCTTCTTGATAAAGGTTTCATCAGGCCTAGCATTTCTCCATGGGCTGCCTCGGTTTTATTTGTTTGAAAGAAAGATGGTTCTCTTAGAATGTGTATTGACGAACGTCAGTTGAATGAGGTCACAATCAAGAATAAATATCCCATTCCTAGGATTGATGACTTGTTCGATCAGCTTCAGGGTGCTAGTTTCTTCTCCAAAAATCGACCTTAGATCCGGTTATCATCAGCTTCATGTTAGAGAGTGTGATATTCCGAAGACAGCCTTCAGAACTCGGTATGGTCATTATGAATTTGTTATGATGTCTTTTGGTCTAATAAATTCTCCTGCAACTTTTATGGATTTGATGAAGCATGTGTTCAAGCAGTATTTGGATATGTTTTTGATTGTTTTCATTGATGATATCCTCATCTACTCTCAGAGGGAGGAGGAGTATGCAGACCATTTAAGAGTTGTGTTGTGAACTCTCAAGGACCGGTAGTTATTTGCTAAATTTAGCAAGTATGAGTTTTTGATGCAGTCTCTTGCTTTTCTGGCTCATATTATGACTAAAGAGGGTATTCAGGTTGATTGTCAAAAGATCGAAGCAGTAAAGGGTTGGCCTAGAACCACTTCCCCATCTGATATTAGGAGATTTTTAGCTTTGGCTGGTTACTACATGATGTTTGTGGAAGGTTTTTCTTCCATTATTGCCCCTTTGACCCGATTGACTCAGAAAAAGGTAAAAAATTTCAGTGGTCCGACTTGTGTGAGAAGAACTTTCAAGAATTGAAGACTAGATTGACCACATCTCCAGTGTTAGCTCTACCCGAGGGCCTATATGACTTTGTTGTGTATTATGATGCTTCTAGGATTGGTTTGGGTTTTGTTTTAATGCAGCATGGTAAGGTGATTGCTTATGCTTCGAGGTAGCTTAAGGCTCATGAGAAAAACTATCCTACTCATGATCTTAAGTTGGCCGCTGTGGTCTATGCATTGAAGATTTGGAGACATTATTTGTATGGGGTGCATGTGGATGTATTCACCGATCATAAGAGTCTTCAGTATGTGTTCACTCAAAAGGAATTGAATTTGTGACAAAGAAGATCTCTTGAGCTTCTTAAGGATTATGACATGAGTGTGTTTTACCATCTGGGTAAGGCCAATGTAGTGGCGTATGCTTTGAGTATATTGTCGATGGGTAGCGTGTCTTCAGTCGAAGAAGGAAAGAAGGAATTTGTTAAGGAGGTTCATAGGCTAGCTCGGTTGGGAGTTCGCCTTATGGACTCGACAGAAGGTGGTATGTTTGTTCAAAATGATGCTGAATCATCTTTGGTATCTGAGGTGAAGGAAAAGCAAGACAGGGATTCCATTCTACTTCAGCTTAAGGGTGCAGTTCACCAGCAGCGGGTGGAGGTTTTCTCCCAAAGGGGAGATGGTGTGCTTTGTTATCAAGATGGCTTAGGCATGCCAGATGTAGATGGGTTGAGACAACAGATTTGGACTGAGGCTCATGGTTTTAGATATTCCATCGACCCCGGTGCCACCAAGATATACCATGATCTATGGGAAGTCTTTTGGTGGAATGGTTTGAAGAAGGACATAGCTAGTTTTATGGCTAAGTGTCCCAACTATCAGCAGGTGAAGGTAGAGCACCAGCGACCGAGTGGCATGATTCAGGATATTGACCTTCTCACTTAGAAATAGGGAGCAATCAATATGGACTTTATTACTGGTTTGCCTCGTACTCGAAGGCAACATGATTCCATTTGGGTGATTATCGACCGGATGACCAAGTCATCCCACTTCTTGGCTGTTAAGACTACTGATTCAGCAGACAATTATGCCAGACTCTACATTCGGGAGATATTTCGATTGCATGGTGTTCCCTTGTCTATCATTTCTGATAGAGGTCCTCAGTTTACATCTCAGTTTTAGAGATCGTTTCAGAGAGGGCTTGGTACCCAGGTGAAGCTTAACATAACTTTTCACCCTCAGACAAACGGCCAGGAAGAGCGTACTATTTAGACTTTGAAGGATATGTTGAGAGCATGTGTGATTGATTTCAAAGTTAAATGGGATGATCACTTACCTTTTATCGAGTTTGCCTACAACAACAGCTTTCACTCTAGTATCCAGATGGCTCCTTGTGAGGCCATTTATGGTCGGAGGTGTAGATCTCTTATTGGTTGGTTCGAGGTTGGTGAGGCAGCCTTGATTGGTCCAGATTTCGTGCATGAGACCATGGAGAAGTTCCAGCTTATTTGGGAAAGGTTGAAGACTGCTCAGAATTGACAGAAATCATATGCGGACGTGAGAAGAAGGGAGTTGGAATTTAAAGTTGATGATTGGGTTTTTGTGAAAGTGTCACCCATGAAGGGTGTGATGAGATTTGGCAAGAAGGGGAAGCTCAGTCCCCGTTTTATAGGTCCTTATCGGATTTTGAGGAGGGTTGGTAGTGTTGCTTATGAGTTAGACTTGCCAACGGATTTGGAAGCTATTCAACCGGTGTTCCATGTTTCCTTGTTGAAGAAATATGTTGGTGATCCAACCTTGATTGTTCCTTTGGAGGATGTGGGGGTAAATGATAGTCTCACTTATGAGGAGGTTCCCGTGGAGATCCTTGATCGTCAGGTTTGAAGGTTGAGGAACAAAGAAGTCACTTCGGTGAAAGTCCTTTGGAGGAATCAGCTTGTAGAGGGTGCTACTTGGGAAGCGAAAGAGGCCATGAAGGACAAATATCCTCATCTCTTTCATTCTGATCCCGCTCCAGCTTGAGCTAATAGCTTCCTTCTTAGTATGTTCCTCCGATTCTAATCTGTTAGTTTCTCTCATGATCCTATCATGCATCCATGTTTTACGAAGTTAGTTTTATCATGTTTCCAAGTTAAAAGGTTCAATTTTCATGTTTAGTTCCTTAATTCCATGCTTGGTTGTTGGTTGGGCTGTTTTCTCTTCAGTTTTCCTTTGTTTAGTCTTCATTCAAGGACGAATGATCCCAAGGGGGAGATATTGTAACACCTCAGAAATCAAACCAGCTATTTAGGTTATAATCTTAGAAAAATCTCAAGTTTCCAGAGATAACGAGTCAGTCGATGGTTCATGGTTTGAAACCAAAGTCCGTCCTATGAACTTGTTGTCCAAGTTCTTAAAGACCTCTTAAACTATCCCAGAAATGACAAGTCAAGGGACGGTCCATCCTTTTGGACGACGGGCCATTATCCCCTGCCGTAATCCCTAAAAGTTCAGAAAGTCCAGATCCCTCAAGGCAAACCATGAGTCAACAGGATGGTCTGTCGTTTGGAAGAACGGACCATGGTGTGACTCGTGGAATGCAATTCCAGTAGCTCCAATAAGTGTTAGTGGAAAACCACGAATCATATTGACGGTCCGTCCTTTGGGATGACGGACCGTAGACCAACTCGTGATCCCTGAAGGTCAATTTTTCCATTTTTTTCTAAATTATGTCCCAGGTGTATTTTAGTCATTACCCTCTCTTCTAACTCCTAAATGATGTCATTTTGACTATTTCAAGAAGGATTGTCACCCTCATTAGCCTAAGTTCCTTCTCATTACTTCATTCCCCTCCCCAAAAGGAAAATTCTTCTCCAAGCTTCAAGTCGCAAGCTCCAAGTTCAAGCTTCCTAAGTCTTTCCAATTCAAGTGGTTTATCTTCAATCAAGGTATGTGGGTATCCAAATATGGGTTCCTTTCACCCTTGTACCCAAAACACCCAATTCTTATTTTGAATTAAAAACTTGTGTAATTAGGGTTTTGATCTAAATTGGGGAAAAACTTATGAAATCAGTTTCTAAGCATCAATTCATGGTTTATTTATGATTTGATTAAGATTCCTTATTGGTTTCAAAATCTCATGCATTAATGTTGATTTCTAGTATGATTCCATTGAATTGCATGTTTTCAAGTGAAAGTTTACATGTTTAGATAACATGCCATTATGTATTTATGAAATTGCACGCGTAATTCTTCAAGCATGAATTTAAGAAGGAAAATTATGCTTTGAATTATGGCTATGCTAAGCTTCAAGAACCTATGATATGAGAATTGCATGATACCCGATGCGTTTTCATGCTTTTCAACAAGATTTGGCATGAGATTGTGCCACTATGAATTTATGAGCTATATGTACATATTTTAGGGGTTGTATTTAGCATCGAGCGACGAAAGTTCGATTACCCAAGTCCAAAACTACGTTGCCAGCATAGGTTAAGAAATGAAGTGCCCTATGGGCTTATGAGAGTGGATTCACATCTTGATTAATGGTGTCCTTGCCTTAACGGGTCATAGGACAGCTTTGCCAACTAGGGTTATATAGTTGGGTATGGTGGCCCGTACTTTGGCAAAATTTGGGCCAGCTTTGCTAACTAGAGTTATATAGTTAGATTTCATGTAGCTCGCATGGTCTATTGTCGGTTATAAGAAACTCCCGTATGAATGATTTCAAGTTTTCTAAGCTTTCTAATATCTTATTTTGAAATTTGACGATAAACTCATGCTTATTACTCAAACTATGATATTTACTTATGATTTCTTCGATTATACATGAATTTAGTTTCCGATTATGTTTTAAGCAATATTTCATATTATTTAAGCATATCTCGCATACTCGGTACATCCTATAATACTGACGCATATCTTGCGCTGCATCCTTTGATGATGCAAATTCAGGAGTCCCTTCCTAGGCACGTGGTAGAGCTTTCTGGCCACTCTACCTGTCAGTTGTTGGTGAGTCCTCTTAGGTCGAGGACTAGTCATGTTATTAGCTTGTGTTAGCTTTTCATTTCCGTAATTTGAGTTAGCTAGGGTCTTGTCCTAGCAACTCTTTATGTCATAAGTAGATGTTTTTCAGACATAGATAGTATTTGAGTCTTTTTGGATATTGTATGCCTATTTGTCTTGATTGTCCATTTATGTTATTCCGACTGTATCTATTATGCTTCTGCTTATCTTTGTTATGCTTGAGAATGCTATAACCAAGGGTTAGCTTGGGGAACTTGTGGTCCCAAGTCTCATGTTACGTCTAGGGGTAACCTCGGGGAGTGACAAATGGACAGCGGCTTAAGTAATACTTGGGATCAGTTGAGGAGGTAAAATTGATCCATGACATGTATCTTGATAAAGTCTGGAGTAATCAAGGTACTGGAGTCATACTGCGATGTTAAATCAGGCATTATTTAGGAGGAAACCCAATGGGTATCTTGATGAAGTCTGAGTAATCAATGTATCCACGTCGTACTGCGACTTTAAATCAATCTCTTCTTAGGAGGCAACCCATGGTGTTTTTCATTTGTTTATATTTGATTTTAGTTTTTACAGTATTAATGTTTGTTGAAGTGTGTAGGGGTACCAAAAATGAAATGGAAGTAAAGTGTTACAGAAGGAAAATTTTGTGCATCTACAGACTGAAGGTTGGGCAATAAAATGCCTTGACAGTTCGTAATATGCAACATGAAAAGTTTGCGAGGAAACTAAAATTAAGTGATAGGAATTACGGTTGCTTTTACGAACTGTGAAAGGGTTCTACGTTCCGTAGAATCAACCTTCATTTATGTAATAACCTTTTTGGTCATTCACGTATTTCTGCCTTCTTCGTACTATTAGATCTTTTCTATAGAGGCCCCAAGTCAGTTATGGCTTTCTGGAATTGGTTGTTTGGTGCCCGGGCCATTCATTAGGTCATTATGGCCAGTTCCCTATTTTTGAGCTTTAACTTAGAAAATCATTGACTTTAGTCAACATTCTTAGCAATGGTGCTAAGAATTGAATTTCGATAATTTTGTTAGCTTCGGAGCATAGACTTTGGTCTACTTAGACCTTTGGTCAATGTATGGGAGCTTTCGATTCAAAATTCTCTCTTTCTGTATTTTCAGGCCAGTTGGGCTTGTAAGGTTGACTTTGGTCAACATTTTGAGAAGACGGCCTTGGATGGGAATTCTGTCAGTGCTGTTAGCTCCAAAATGTTGATTTTGGGCGTGGGGAACACTTTTCTTTATATGAACCTCTGTTGGGAATTTCATTGATTATCTTAAGTCCAGAATGCCATTTCTAGTCAAGCAGCATAGTTAATTTTTGTTCGCGGGACCTCGGATGCATTCTTGGGGGTCCACTTGAGTTATTTCTCTTGTTGCCTAGTTGTTGGTTGTTGGTGGCTGCTGCAGCACCAGCTATGCCTTTGCATGTGCATGGGCAGGCTGCGTGCGCACAGACCAGCCATGTTAGCCACCTCCCTCCTTGCCTTTGCCTGTGCAGCACCTAGGTAGTGTGTGTGTGCCTGCGTGCGCACAAGCCTAGTACTGGCCTTGCCTTCTCCTGGACCTAGGCGTGCGCGTGCGCTCGACCGTGTGCACATGGCCGCGAGTATTGCCTATAATGAAACTATTTCTAGGCTTGATTTGTGGTGAAAATCTCAAATTCCCACTATTGAATTCTTACTTAATTTATGAACTCCTTCTTCACGCAAGTACAAAATTAGTAAACTAAATCAATATTTGCAACCATCAATTTAATAATTAAAACATGAAGGATTCAATAGACCCATACTCAGTAATTGATTATAAGCTTAAATAATCAACACACGTTCCCAATTTCAAACACCCATCATGCACGCACCCCTAGAATAGAATTTAACTCATAGCAAGGAAATAAGAGAAGATACAAAATGGGTTTCCCAAAATTCCATTCATTATTGAAGCTAAGCTCAAATTCCAAGCTCAAAATTCTCTAAAATGGTGTTTATACTAGAGAGGAAGTAAAGAGAGTGTAATCTATCAATTCTCTTCTTGGGAAATTAAAGCTGACGAATAATTCTTAGTACAACTCCCAAAAAGGATTTTAAAACCTTTCCAAATACATCAGACATAATTGGACAAAATTGCCCTTCAAGGCATATGTAACATGAAGGGCGAAGGCACCTGTGATCGCCCCTTGAAGTTTATGGCTCACAGGTGCCCATCTTCTTAGGCAGTAATACTCCAGCAGTGTGAGAAGTCAGGTGCGAGGGGATGGGTGATCACCCTTGGCAAAGTGCGGCTCACATGTTAATAATGCTCGATCAGTGTTTGAACTTCTAGGTGCATTGCCTAGGTACCTCTTTGTGGCTCGCACATCACTTTGCCTCTCATGGCAGAATCTTCCCCTTCTGATCATCGTTGTACTTTGACTCCATTTTAATCTCTTTTGGGTTTAATTCCTTTTCTTTTAACATTTGACTAAGAGTACATGCATTTACGACAATAAAGGAAATAATTACCTCTAATTCACATCAAAACATGACAATAATTCATGATAAGTTGGTAGATTACCAACTTATCAAACCCCCAAACTTGAACTATTGCTTGTGCTTAAGCAAGAAACTCACAAGGTAAGAAATGAACTATGTTCTCAAAACACAAGGGTTGTACAGAAGATCATATTGACTCAAAAACATAAGAAAGTAACAAACAAAAGACTCAAAACAAAAAGACTCAACTACGATGTTCATTTTTTCCCAATTGGTATCACCAAAATCTAAAGTCATGTACTGATTTCAAAACTTTAATCAAAAAGATTTCACTTTTCATTCAAAAGCAGGGGATTTGTCATTCAAAATAATATTATCAAGCTTCTCAAGTCATTGGCATTGACATTCAAGGGTTGCCTTGAGATTCGCCAAAAAACTTGTCTCATTCATTCCTCTCAGTTGAAATAGAGAGTTCATTATTTGCTTTAAGTGTGTGATGCCACTCACCCCAAGAGAGAATCCCACTCACAATCATGTAATTACTAATAAAGGGATTATAAGATAACCAAAGAGACTCTCACTCTCTCAAAGAAGTTAGAGTGCACATGCATTGAACCATGGGCTTACCCTTCATGTAGTTTGCTACTACTGTAGAGTTATAAAGCTTGAAATCACTAAGGACTTGTCAACAATGATGTTGGCTAGGGTTAAGGTGAGGATGGTACTTGGCTTAGGTAACTAAACCTCCCTAACGCTACTTATGGACAATCAATGTACCGCTCACATTTTCGAACACTAACTTTATCTTCTTTCTCCCTCTTACAACCCAAGCTTCCCTTTCAACTTTTTAATTCAACAACCTTTTGTTAAACTCATTTGGTAGAACCACTTCTTCCTTTCTTTTTATCCTACTCACTTCATTGAACATCTTAGAGCATTTTTTATTGTAAACATGAGGTGCTACCTTTCATTGAAGCACAACCCATTTTCTTCTCCATATTATGCATACACCCCAAGCTTAGGATTTTGCCTATGTTAATATTTCATTCCCCCCTCCCAAACTTAGGCATGAACTCTTCTTCAAGTTTTTATAGATGAGGCTTCCTGTGTTTCATGGATTGGAATCGGAGGATGCCTATGAGTTCATTATAGACTGCCATGAGAGGTTGTATAGAACGGGCATTGTCAAGAGTCATGGGGTAGACTTTGTGTCATTTAAGTTTTAAAGGGATGCCAATATGTGGTGGAGGGTATTCGTGGATTGTAGGCTTACTGGGGCACTCCCTATGACTGTGAGTTACTTTTATTAGGTCTTTCTAGGGAGGCATGTTCCCCAGACCTTGAGAGACAGGAAGAAAGATGAGTTCTCAAATATTTTGCAAGGGAATTCTTCGATGGCTGCTTATAAGACCCATTTCCATGCCTTAGCTCGTTATTCTTCTCAGCTGATTAATACAGAGGAAGAGCGGATCCCCTGCTTTATGAAAGGTCTGTATATAAAATTGCAGATCGTTGCCTTGCAGGTAACATTTTTGAGTAGGTCATTTCAGAAGGTGGTTGAGTTCATAAAAAATATTGAGGGGGTGAAGCAGGAGAGTCAGGAAAGGATGGCTTTAAAGAAGCCTCGGTCTGGAGGTGGTTACTCTAGTAAGTTTTCAAAGGGTCAGAGTTCACAAGGATACCTTGCGCGCCCTATTGGTTTGTCAGCTCTAATTTTTGTTCGGGGTCTATTAGGGACAAGTCAACCTGCACCAGACTTTGGTAGGTATTTTGCTTAGTCATCTAAAGCACAGCAAACTAATTTTGACCATGCTTTTGACCTATGTTTTTGAAGTGTGTGTTTTGGTTATCTTTCATGTCCTTGTTAGGCCATGTGGTTTTGAAATACAAAGTGATGGTAGACTCCCAGAAAGTAGAAGAATTTAATAATTTGGAAAGACCCACTTTGGTGATAGAAGTCTGAAGCTTCGTAGGGTTGCGTAGCTACTACCGTTAGTTTGTCATGGATTTTTCATCCATTGCTACTCACCTAACCCATTTGACTCGGAAGGATATGCTATTTGTTTAGTTAGAAGAGTGCGAAGAGAGCTTCCAAAAGCTTAAGACATTGTTTACCACAACTCCTATCCTAGTCTTATCGGTTCAAGGTAAAGACTTTATTATTTATTGTGTTACCTCACGATCTTGTTTAGGTGCTGTGTTGATAGAGTTTTATGAGTCCTTTATTGACAAGTTTACACCTCAGAGCGACAGAGAGAGGTCGAGAGAGGAGTTCACTAGACTTACTCAGGATGTTATGGCCGTGCCAGAGTATGAAACCCGTTTCCATCAGCTTGCTCCATTTGGGGCCATAATTATTTCTACTGAGTCTAACAAAGTCTGTAGATTTGTTTGGGGGATATGGAGAGATTTTAGAGAGCCTGTAAAGATATTGGTTGCTAGTGGTCAGTCATTCTAGGCTATTACGGACGATGTCCGTACTGAGGAGAATTCACATTGTCATGAAACCAGGGCCACAAATAAGAGGCCTTGACATTAGGGTAGCTACAATGGTACTTGTTATGGTGGTAGAGGTTCAGGCAAGTGGAGCCGAGGTTATCAGCCACAAAAGCATCAGGGTCAGACTAGTCGACCAGTTCAGGCATCACTCTAGGCTTCTGGTTCTCAGTTGGAGTAGGGTCAGGGCAGTCAGTGTGGTCACACTGGTCAGCCATCAAGAGGTACAAATTCTGGGGCATCAGGTCGTGGTGGCCATACGAGTTCCGCTGGTTCATCTTGAAAGGATAGGTCATCAGGGGCTTGTTTTACTTGTGGTGTGGTTGGTCATTATACAAGAGATTGACCCCAGCGGGGCAAAATTCAGCCTGCCGCTCATCTAGCTCAGCCTATTCGCTCAGTTCAGCCATCGGCTCGAGGAGGTGGTAGTCAGGGTAGAGGTAGTGGAACACAAGGAACGACATGTGGTAGGGATGATGGTCGGTCAGGTGGTGGTCATCATCAGTTATATGTGGTCCCTAGGAGACCGGAGGCAAAGGCCGTGGATGTTGTGATTATAGGTACAATTTATGTATGTTTTCGCCCAACTTTTGCATTATTTGATCCTGGATCCACTTATTTGTATGTGTCTGCATATTTTATGCCTTGTTTGGGATTGGCTAGTGAGCCATTATTTGTGCCTGTATTTATATCTACCCCAGTAGGAGATTCTTTAGCAGTGGATCAGATTATGAGATTTTGCATGATTACTGTGGGTGATTTAGAGACTTGGGGTGACCTGTTGATACTTGATATGGTAGAGTTTGATGTGATATTAGGCATGGACTGGTTATCCCCTCACTGTACGGTTTTTGACTGTTATGCCAAGACCATTACCATCACTATGTCTGGTATGTCCCGAGTTGTGTGGCAGGGTTCTATTAGCTACGCACCTCTGGGATCATCTCTTCTCTTTGATCTAGGAAGTTGATTTTGTGAGGTTGTTTGGCTTACTTAGTATATGTCCAAGATGCTAGTGTCGATCCTTCTTCCTCTGAGTCCATTTATTTGGTTATAGACTTCCTAGATGTGTCCTCTACCGACTTGCTAGGCCTTCCACCTGAGAGAGATATTGATTTCGATATTGAGTTAGAGCCAGGCACCAGGACCATTTCTATTTCTCCGTACCGTATGGCTCCAGCTGAGTTGAGGGAGCTTAAGGAGAAGCTCTAGGACTTGTTAGCTAAGAGGTTTATTAGACTGAGTGTGTCACCTTGGGGTGCTCCTATTCTGTTTGTTAAGAAGAAATATGGGTCGATGCGGTTGTGTATTGATTATCGCTAGCTGAATAAGGTGACAATGAAGAATACGTATCCGATACCAAGGATTGATGACTTGTTTGATAAGCTTCAGGGTTCATCCATGTTTTCGGAGATTGATTTAAGGTCCGACTACCATCAGTTGAGGATTAGGGCGTAGGACATCCCTAAGATAGCATTCAGGACACGTTATGGCCATTATGAGTTCCTGGTGATCTCTTTTGGGTTGACTAATGCCCCCACAGCTTTCATGGACTTGATGCACAGAGTGCTTAGCCCGTATTTGGATTTATTCGTGATAGTCTTCATAGATAACATTCTGGTATACTCCCAGAGTAGAGATGAGCATCAGCAGCACTTGAGGACTATACTTCAAAATTAGAGAGATCATCGGCTTTATGCTAAGTTCTCAAAGTGCAAGTTTTGGCTTGAGTCAGTTGCATTCCTAGGACATGTGATGTCTAAGGATGGGATTAGAGTAGATCCGAGTAAGATTTTAGCAGTCCGTGATTGGCCTAGACCTGCTACTCTTACTGAGGTTCGTAGCTTTATTGGGTTAGCCGGGTGCTACAGATGGTTCATAGAGGGGTTTTCTTCCATAGCAACACCTTTGACTAGGCTGACTAGAAAGGATGTCCCATTTCAGTAGTCAGATCAGTGTGAGGATAGATTCCAGAGGCTTAATGACTTGTTAACTTCAGCTCTTGTATTGACGTTGCCGATTGAGGGCTAGAGCTTCTCTATGTATTCTGATGTGTCTGGGGTTGGTCTTGGTTGTGTGTTGATGCAGCAGGGTCATGTAATTGTTTATGCATCGAGGAAGCTGAAGGTTCACGAGCGCAACTACTCTACCCATGATTTGGAGTTGGCCGCAGTAGTTTTTGTGCTCAAGATATGGAGGCACTACTTCTATTGGGTTCATTATGAGATATTCACCGACCATCGTAGTTTTCAGTACATTGCGAGTTAGCGAGAGCTGAACTCAAGGCAAGGGAGATGGATAGAGTTACCGAAGGACTATGATTTCACCATTTTTTATCATCCGGGCAAGGAAAATATGGTAGCGGATACCTTGAGTTAGAAGGTGGTGAGTATGGGAAGCCTAGCTTCAATATCAGTTTCTGAGTGATCATTAGCCTTGGACATTTCATCCTTGGAAAACCGCTCGGTTAGGCTTTATTTATTGAATCCCAGTCGATTTTTTGCCAGTGTTGAAGTTCGGTCTACTCTTGTTGATCAGATAAAGAGCCGTTAATTTGAGGATCAGCGATTATGTGACTTTTGAGATTAGGTTGTTTTGGGTGAGGCTAGTCAGGCTACTCTAGATTCAGGTGGGGTTTCGAGGTTTGATGGTCGACTTTGTGTTCTGAGGGTTGGTGATTTGATTCAGTTGATACTCCATGAGGCACATTGTTCTAGATACTGTATTCATCCTAGCACAATGAAGATGTATAGGGATTTGAGGTAGCTTTACTGGTGGAGTGGTATGAAAAGGGATGCAGCAGAGTTCATGTCTCGGTGTTTGAACTATCAGCAGGTGAAGTTTGAGCATATGAGACCAGGCGGTTTGATGCAGCGACTTGCCATTCCTGAGTGAAAGTGGGAAGGGATTACTATGGACTTCATAGTTGGTTTGCCTCGTACTCCTCGAAGATTTGATTCCATCTGGGTAATTGTTGATAGGCTGACTAAGTCAGCCCATTTCTTTCCTGTTCAGACTTCTTACAGTGCCGAGAGGTTATCTCGGATTTACATTCGTGAGATTGTTTGGTTGCACAGGGTCCCAGCTTCCATCATTTCAGACTGTGGCATTCAGTTCACATCTCAATTTTGGAGAGCTATTCGGCAAGATTTAGGTATAGAGGTTCAGATTAGTATTGCTTTACACCCTCAGACAATGGCCAGTCCGGGAGAACCATCCAGGTCCTAAAGGATATGCTTTAAGCCTTTGTTCTTGATTTTGGGGGTTCTTGGGATCAGTTTATGCCATTGGCCGAGTTTTCTTACAATAATAGTTTTCATTCGAGCATCGGCATGGCACCTTTCGAGGCTTTGTATTGTAGGCATTGTAGATCGATGATTCGTTGGTTTGATGGGTTAGTGTCTAGACCACAGAGTACAGATTTGCTTTGAGATTCCTTAGACCAAGTTTGTGTGATTCAGGATAGACTTAGAGCATCCCAGAGTAGGCAAAAGAGCTACACTGATCGTAGACTTCTTGCCTTAAAGTTCAGTGTTGGTGACTTGGTATTCCTTTGAATATCGCCCATGAAGGGCGTGATAAGGTTTGGTCGGTGGGGTAAGCTTAGCCCCAGGTTCATTGGGCTATTTTAGATTCTCCAGAGGGTTGGTAGTGTTGCCTATCAGTTAGCCTTGCCTCCGATGTTTTCATCTATACATCTTGTATTTCATATTTTGATGTTGCGCTGGTATGTTTCTGTTGAGTCTCATGTATTGCATTAGGAGTTGGTTCAGTTAGATGAGAGCTTGTCCTTTGTTGAGGAGCCAGTTTCTATATTGGCCAGAGATTTGAGTAGGTTGAGGACTAGGGAGATTCATGTTGTCAAAGTTCAGTGGAGGCATCGTCTGATTGAGAAGGCTAGTTGGGAGACCGAGAGTGAGTTGCAAGCTCAATATCCGTTGTTGTTTGAGCCTTCAGGTACTCCTTTCTTCTTGACTTTTAGAGGCGAAATTCTTTTAAGTAGTGGATGTTATGATGACCCTTCTGGTCATCTTTGCATTTACGCATTCATTGTACTATTAGAGCTTTCTAGTAGCGGCCCCAAGTCATCTATAGCTTGCTGGGACTGGTAGTTCGGTGCCCTGGTCGTTCCTTTGGTTGTTTTGGTCGTTTGCCTATTTTAGAGCCTTAACTTAGAATATCATTGACTTTAGTCATCATTCTTAGCTAACATACTCAAAATCAAATTCTGACAGTTCTGTTAGCTCCGAATCGTTGAGACCTATTAGCCTAAGTCCCTTCTCATTCCCTCAATCATCTACTAAAAGAGGAAAGTAACTCTCTCAAGCTCCAATTTCAAGCCTCCTTTTCTTTTCAATTTCAATTGTGTTAGCTTCAATCAAGGTATGTGGGTATTCAATAAGGGAATTCCTTCACCCTTATGCCCAAAACCCCAATATTCATGGGATTATCAAGGAGGGTCATGGGGGAATGATTTCCTTGACAAAAAACTTTGAAATACCAAGCTAAACAATCTGTCTCTTTGAAGTAACAACAGTCGAAACCAAAATCAACAAGAAACTACTACAAGTCATCAACAACTATAATTTTCGTAACTAGAAGCTTAGAGTCTCGATTCAATAAATAGATATATGTATGGGATACTTACATTGTCAATATAACTCTATTGCTACTGAAGCATTCTCAATAAACAACTTCTATCTCATGTCCACAACACCCATGAAGATACGCCATGAAATCAATAGGGAAAACTATACCAAAATGACGAGCTTGTAACATAGAGCAACTTTCGTTAAACTTCTAAATCGAAAGCTTCAAAGTCCATGGAGTATTTAGAGGCTTTCACTTTGATTTTCTGTGATTGTTGAGTGAAATTTATGAGTTAAAATGAAGGTAAATCAACTTATATAAAGTTAAACCCACTTGGGTCTAGGGGGCCCACCTTGACGTGCGATCTTCCGCAGTCTTACAAAATGTGAATATCTCTCTATTCTAAAGTCGTATGAATAAATAGTTTAGTGCATTGGAAACTAGATGTGTAGACCTTCTATTTGGTAGGTCGGGAGTCTTCTAACTTTTTTTATATTGAGAGAAAAATTTTGAGACATTTGACCCAAATTTTTGGAGAATTTGTTAACGGAATTTACAATAACTTTCCCTGACTTTTAATTTGCAACTTACTTTACTTCAAGACATAACATATAACCATTGTGCATTTAAAATATCTCAGAAAACATTATTCCTAACATATTAAGATCTTAGTCCTATCCCAAAATTATAAGTCAATCGAACGTTCAAATGGGTGGGGTGTTACAAAAGTAAAGAGTTCCATTATCCGGAAGAAGGACAACAACTCGAAGAAGATCCACAACAGCCTGGGAAATAGTGCTCACCCTTTGATCAAGTGCCAAATTCTTAGTCTAGTCGAGGTCGTATCTCAATCTCTGAAACACAGTCTGCCCTCAACAAAAGAAGAGTACGGGGTAGTATCAGTACAAAAAAAATATGTACTAGTAGGTATCATAGGCTGACTCAGTTTAGAACAGGTATATAATCAAATCAAATAACAAGTAAGAGGAATTCCAACACTTAGCAAATAATCCAGTTAACAGATAATTATCTCAAGTCAAGTCAACAATAGAAATATCAAGTTCAATAAGTCACCAAAAGAATGCAGGAGAAACCAATTTCAATAGTTACAACACATGGAAACTAGATCCATCTAATTCTCATCAATGCAACCATTATCCCTAGTCTCATCTCAGCCCACACTACTACCTCACCATGCGTGAATATGAAACAATGCAATAGTAATGAAAAGTGCATACACATGCTAAAGGGTCTTATTTTTGCCCAACTAGCCATGACTTGCAAGGGACACACAATGTCCATGTACCCGCCGAAACCATTTTCCATCGACGCCAATATCAAATAGGTGACTATGTCAACCTGTACCTTTCAGAATATCAACTATACCATCATGGTACACGATCCCAAAATAAATAATAATGTCAATGCACCTATGATTCTTAAACTTATCTCTCAAGATATACACAGTGCACTAAATCACATTTATGCTTATTCATCTCAGTTCATGCATTAACTCATGTACCCTAGCTTATTCATTCAAGCATAATAGGAAAACACATATTATTCAACCATATCCGAAGACCAATCACAAGTTAAGTAATTCAACCACATACATGTACTAAAATAGGTCTCAACTCCAATTAAAACCATAACCTACCTCAACCAAATAATCCAAATCAACAAGTTACTTTGCAAGAATCTTGCCTTTCCTCAACACCTCCAAATGTTCAAAGTCTAAAATAAAATAATGTTAAGAGTAATTAATCATGTTCTCTTTTATTTCAGACCTTGGAAATTTAACTCACTAATTCTACCCCTAATTGAGGTCTATAACATTCTCTGAGGGTTAATTAACCATAAAATAGTATTATTACATTCATAAAATCAATATCCAAAGGGTTTTTAATCAAGTTCATCCTGTTTTAGCCATTTTTATGCCTAAAAGTCTCACGTTTATGGAACCCAAGGATCCCCATTAGCCTTAAAAATGTTTAAAACCATTAATTTCATGCTAGGAATCATAAAAACACAACTTAGGATCAATTCTAGGTGAAATTGCACCTACCCATAGGGTTTTTCTCAAGTTTCATGCTTTTAGGTATTTAACTCAAGAATTCCACCATTAATCCTTCTCCAAAAGATGCTACAAAGATTAACGATCGTTAAAGAAAGGGGTTTATGGAGTTACTTACCTCAAACAAAGGAAAAACACTCAACTTCTAAAGTAGAACACTTTTTAGAGCTCTAAAACAAAATAGGGGTTGTGAAAAAATAACCCAAAAAACTGAATAAGTGTAGGTAAACTATATGCCGTCTCATCGCAATGAGTTATTTCTCATCATGATGAGGATTGGCTCATAAAGATAACTCATCATGATGAGGGTCCCTTTATCGCAATAAAGTGCAATTTCTAGATTGTTAAAAATTTGCCCCAAGCTCGCCATTTAAAAAAACACTTCATTTTCTAGATAACACGGATTAATCCTAAAGCATAAACTATCATATTTGGAGTTCTATGAACCCGATTCCCATCCCAAAACTTCCTATATGACGATACAACAATTGATTATCCATACCCAAAAACTATATTTTCATATGATGGACCACAAATCACGAATCATTACCCAAGCTCATAATACTATATTTTTTCAAAGTTCACTGATAAGTTGGTAGTATACCAACTTACTGAGCCTATATCCATGAATATTTGCTATGTTTTGAATATATTTAGAGGTTTATATGGCCTTTATTGATGTCTATACAGGTAGTTTTGATAAATGATGAGAAACAAGGAAATGGACCCAAAACAAGCTCAAAAGGAGTAAAGTGTGAAGTGTTCGGAAAAGCTGGAGATTCTAATCTGAGATGCGATGGCAGTGCAACATGCACAAACTGAGGTGCAAACTGTACCTCCTCCGTATTAAGGTGAAAAAGCCGCCGAAGAATCTGCTAAGGGGTGCGGTCGTTGTGCGACGTGCACATCCCAAGGTGTGAACTGCACCCACTTTGCATGAAGCTCCCAAAGTTAGCTGAAGTCACTGGTCCAACTGAAGAGGGTGTGCGATGCACATATCATGACGTGCGAACTGCACATCATGCCACACACCACCCGAAGGGCAATTTTGTCCTAAATTTTAGTGACGTTTTGGGAAACTATAAAAGACCAATTTAGGCACAATTGTAAATAACATTCTTTAGTCCTGAATACTGGAGAAAGATTTTTGCCTTGAGAACATGTTTTTCTCTCCAAAAGAGAAGAGGGTTTGAATCCATTCTCTTGGTTAACCATTTGTGTACTCAAATTGAGCTTAGATATTGAGATTCAGCTCCAATGAAGAGGATTTTGGCTTACCCATTTGGTATATCTCTCTCCTTTGCTATGAGTGTCTAATTTCTCTTGTCTAGGGGTGTGTTGATGATGGGTGCTTGACAAAATGGGTATGGGTGTTGTTAATTCATCTTTATAATTGCTTATTTGACATGGGTCTAGTAGTTTCACAAAGTTTTAATCCTAAAATTGGTGGCTACAAATATTAATTTTCATTACTTGACTATGTGATTGCTTGAAAGAAGATTTCATGATTTCAGATGTGAAACTACGAGTAGGAACTTGGGACTCCATCCAGATTTGAGACTAGAAATAGCTCTTATCAAAGGAATCACCCACTTAAGGGTCTAAGCTAGAAATAGTGTGACCTCCCCAAGCTTAGATTGGTTGTTTGTTGATCAAACCGATGATGCTCTAACCGAGATTCTTGGATATATGGTTGTTGATCTAGAGATAACAATACATACCCATGACCAATGCTACTTATGTTAATAAATGAGAATATGTGTGAATTGATAATCACCCCATCCTATGAATAAAGCCCCATCAGTTACACATCCCTAGTCACCTACTCAATTTGGTACACCCGCTTTCATTTATAGCTTTGATTTGAATTGTAATTGTAGTGACAACATCCCAATTCCCCCAACCTTTTAATTTTCTCACTTTAAGCATTTACTCTCATTGTGAACTTATTTCGCACAATCTTCATTTAGCTAGCTATAAGTCCCTTGGGTACAACCCCGACACTCGTTGAAAATTATAAATTTTTTTTTGCTGTATGATCGCCGTGACCTACAACTTTGGGGAGCACGATTTGAGCATTCATCAAAAATGGTGTCGTTGCCGGGGACTTGAGTTGATAGCTATTTTTTATTGTTGATTTGAAATCACTTTGAGAGTACGTGATTCTTTTACTTTTTTTTGTTGCTTGTGGTTGATTGCAGGCACACATCACTCAAACATCAAATGCCAGTACTTCTCACTCAGCCCATTTGCACTTGATTTTTGATACCTCGTTGAACCATAAGTTGGATTTTTTGGAGCTGAGAGAGCAATGGGCGCGACCTCCGCTAAAGAGATTAAGGATTGGTTAAAGAATGATGCACGAAGGAACAGAGAGTTATCAATCACTTCCACACTTCTTGAATTTATGGTAAGGAGTGTCTCAAATGAGCAAGTTGAAACCATTAACACCATTGGTGTTTTTGAGGGGTGAGGTCGGTATAAGAAGGTGAGAGCTCGAATGATAGTAGTGATAAGGTGTCTACAGATCTCCATGAGGCGGGTTCCCATGTCAGCCCTCATAGTTTGGGCAGATGTGAACATGGGAATCAAGTTCAGAACGAACAATATGAAGACTCTAGAATGGAAAGTATGCTTGTGCAGGTGTTAGAGAAAGTAGGGGCAACCTACGGAGTCATTGAGGAGTTGAGCCATAACCTTGTAATTCTTGCCCAAAATGTGCAATCGCACTCCGTAGCCATTGAAAATCTTGAAGATAGAATGCTTTGGCTTACTTCACAATTCAAATCTAGGCAAGCCAAGAATGAAAAAAGAGGTAGTGGTGTTAAGAGCTCCCTCAACCACATTGATATTACAACACCAATGATAAGCAAGCCTCGGAACAAGAAAGTCTGGGGGAATGGTTTGACCAAAGTTGTTCAACATGAGAGCGAGGAGACTAAGGTTCTCAAACCTTTCCCTACATGTCCGCCTCTATTTCCTCAGCGACTTTTGCAAGAAATAATGGATGAGAATCCAAATGATATCTAGTCTATGTTGAAGAGAATCACCATCAATATGCTTGCGAGTACCGCTTTTAACAAAATGCCTGAGTATGACAAGTTTGTGAAAGAATTATGCACCACTTGAAACTTAGAGGATGTTGGGGTTGTTCAGCTATCTCCTTTTAGTAGTGCAATTCTTGTGGGGAATTTCACCAATGAGACAGTGATGCTGGTTGTACACATTGTTTGTTATGCGAAGGGAGCTCACAAGTCCACTAGGTTAGTGTGTGATGAAAACTCAAGTGTCAACTTCATATCGTTGGCCACTTCCAAATGAATATAGTTGGGGCAACTCACTAGGACAAACATGGAGTTCTTCGTGATAGACCAGTCAATGAGGCACCCCGTGGGGAACGGTTGTTACATTTTGATCAAGGTAGGACAAATTGTGTACCCTGTGGACTTTGTGGTAATTGATTTCAAAGGGAGATTTGAGATACCCGTTATCTTCGGGCAACCTAGCCTAAAAATAGGGTGCACCTTGAGCAAAATGGACTCGGGAGAGTTAAAGTTTTACATTGAATGATGAGTAAGCCACTTTTGACGAGAAAAGATCTATGAGGCAACTGAGTGATCTCCAAATGGCTTTCACAATTGAAAAAATTGATGAAAGCATTGATTTGCACATGAGAGAGGGATTTGGCAATGAAGTCTTAGAAGCGATACTGTTAAATCATTATGGTGAGGGGATAGAGGAATTATATGAGGTTTGTTGTGCATTGGTGGGCATGGGATCCTACTCTTATCCCACAAAGAAACTTTATCTCTACCTAAAGAACAAGAAAACTCCACCATCTAAACCTTCAATCATTGAACCTCCTATCTTGGAATTCAAACCAATGCCTTCCCATTTGAAGTATGCCTACTTGGGTGCTAACGAGACCTTACCGGTCATTATTTCTAACAAGTTGAGCGACAAGCAAGTGGAAGCTTTGCTTAAAGTGTTGAAGAAGCATATCTGAGCTCTAGGATAGACCATAGCGGATATCATAGGTATACCTTCGGGAATATGCACACATAAAATAAACCTCCAAGAGGAAAGTATTCCTTCTATTGAGCACCAACGAAGGCTTAACCCACCAATGCAAGAGGTGGTAAAGAAAGAAATTATTAAATGGTTTGACGCAGGAGTGGTCTTTCCCATATCCGATAGCACTTAGGTTAGCCCAGTGCAATATGTGCCAAAGAAAGGAGGAATTACCGTGGTTCCCAATGAGAAAGATGAGTTGATCACTCTCAGGCCTATGATCAGTTGGAGAGTTTGTATGGACTACCAAAAATTGAATTCTTGGATGGAAAAAGACCATTTCCCTCTCCCATTCATGGATCAGATGCTAGACCAGTTGGCAGGCCGTGGCTTTTATTGTTTTCTAGATGGTTATTCTGGGTACAATCAAATTTCAATCTCTCTGGAGGACCAAGAAAAAACCACTTTCACATTTTTGTATGGTACCTTTGCATTCAAAAGAACGCACTTTGGACTTTGCAACGCTCCGGCCACCTTCCAAAGGTGTATGATGTCGATATTCTCAGACATGGTGGAGGATACAATGGAGATCTTCATGGATAATTTTTTGGTGGTTGGGGATGAGTTTAATGTTTTTTTGGAGCACCTATAGGAGGTACTTAAAAGGTGTGAGGAAACAAATTTGGTGTTGAATTGGGGAAAATGCCACTTCATGGTGAAGGAAGGGATAGTTTGGGGCGCAAGATCTTTGAAAAGGGGCTTGAAGTTGATCAGGCAAAAATTGAGGTTATATCGAAGCTACCCCCTCCGAGAACTATGAAAGGCATCCGGAGTTTTCTTGGCCACGCTAGATTCTATCGATGGTTCATCAAAGACTTCTAAATAGTGGCTTACCTTTTATGTAAGCTATTAGAAAAGGAGGCAAAATTTGACTTTGATGGTAGATGCATGACTGTTTTCCTCACCTTGAAAGAAAAGCTCACCTCCACCCCAATTATCATTGCACCGGATTGGTCAAAGCCTTTTGAGCTTATTTGTGACGCCAGTGGCGTAGCTTTAGGGGCAGTGCTTGGTCAATGAAGAGAGAAGCTTTTTCACCTGATATATTATGCAAGCAAAACTTTGAACATAGCACAGAAAAATTACACAGTTACGGAGCAGGAATTGTTAGCTGTGGTGTTTGCTTTTGAGAAATTTTGGGCATATCTCTTGGGGACTAAGGTGGTGGTGCACACTGACCATGCAACTATCATGTATTTGATGACTAAAAAGGATGCCAAACCTCGATTAATCCGGTGGGTGTTACTTCTTCAAGAGTTTGACTTTGAGGTGAAGGACCGAGGGGGTATGAGAAAAAAATGGCCGACCACTTATCATGTTTTGAAGAAAAAGAAAGGCTGGTGGGGGAGCTTGAAATCAATGACTCATTCTCGGATGAGAAAATTTTGGCTTCTTCTCATGGCTTGATACCTTGGTTTGCGGATTTTGCTAATTACTTAGAAAGCAATCTACTTCCAGAGGGATTGGACTTGAATCAGAAAAAAAAATCTTCCACGATGTTTGGAAATATTATTGGGATGAGCCCTACTTGTTCCGGATTTGCGCCGATGGGATGATACAAAGGTGTATACCAGTAATGGAAATGTTACCCATTCTTAGAGCATTCCATTCGTCACTTGTTGGTGGATATCATGGGGGTATGCACACGTCCTCTAAAGTGTTGCAAAGAGGGTTCTATTGTCCTACCTTGTTCTAAGATTCCCATGATTTGGTAAAGGAGTGTGACAAGTATCAACGCGGAGGGGGAATATCTCGATGTCATGAACTTCCACTAACACCTATCCTGATGTAAAATTATTTGATATATGGGGGTATCAATTTCATAGGGCCCTTTACAAGCTCACATGGGAACACCTACATTCTAGTGGTTGTGGACTACATGTCCAAATGGGTCGAAGCGGTGGCTTTAGCAAATAATGAAGGGAGAAGTGTGATTGTTTTTCTCAAAAAGCACATCTTTGCAAGGTTTGGCACCCCTCGTTCCATCATTAGTGATGGAGGATCGCACTTTTGCAACAAGTTGCTTAGCGCGCTACTTGAGAAATACGGGGTCAAACATAAAGTGTCCACCCCCTACCATCCATAAATGATCGGTCAAGTTGAAGTCCAACCAAGAAATTAAGTCCATCCTTTAAAAATCGGTGAATGTTTGCCAAATGGATTGGTCACGCAAGTTGGACAATGCACTATGGGCATATAGGACAACTTATAAGACCCTGATTGGAATGTCCCCCTACCATTTGGTCTTTGGCAAGGCTTGTCATCTCCCGGTCAAATTGGAACACAAAGATATATAGGCCTTGAAGAAGCTGAACTTAGATTGGGAGAGAGCCGCTCATGCTACAATGGAAGACCTCAATGAAATGGATGAATTTTGGATGCGAGCATATGAAAGTGCCTCTATCTACAAAGCCTGAATAAAGCGCTATCACGATCAACAAATTTTAAGGTGAGAGTTCCACCCAGAGGATTGGTTGCTCCTATTCAACTCTAGACTTTGGATTTTCCTGGTAAAGCTAAGGGCAAAATGGTCAGGTCCTTTCAAAGTGCTTCAAGTCTTCACCAATGGAGCCATAGAATTGGAAAGCGAGGATGGCTTGGCTTTCAAAGTCAATGGGCAACGAGTGAAGAAGTACTTGGGAATTCCGGAGGAATTTGCAATGGTAGAAGCCATTTACTTAGATGAGCCTTGAGTGGGAGGTACCTTCGTCGAGCCGTGACGTTAAACGAAGCACTTCTTGAGAGACAACCTAAGCACTTTTTCCTTCTGTATTTTTCTTGCTTTCTAGTTTTACTTTGTATGTTGTTTTTGTTAGCCTTGTAGTTGGGAGTCGAGCTAAATATGTGTGAGAAATTATAAGATAGTGCAGCATTTCATGCGGTCACACCACAGAAGGTGCGCATTGCACAGTAGGTCGCATGAGCTTAATAGAAAGCTGACAAGTCATACTACACGATGTGCAATTGGTATACAATCGCATGGGCAGTTGTGTGTGTCGCACACCAGTTTCGCATCTCTTCGCAGACGATTGGCAGTTCTTCCCAAAAATCCACACCTCCATGTGATCACTGGGGCATTTTGCATACCCCAAAGTGTGTGTCGCACAGCCTTCACACAAGCAAGGAACAGAATGATGTGTAAATTGGCCGCTTTGATTGTGCGATTGAGAGGTGGCCGCACCACCTGTAGTGCATTTCGCACAAGTACCTCAGGGAGTGTTCTACTTTCTCTAGCTAATATCACTGGGGACAATGCTCCATTTCAGTTGGGGTGCTTGGATATTGCCTTGTTAATAGTAGTTTAGAAATAAACTCTGAGGGTTTTCTTAATACCGTGGTTCTTTCCCAAGGAGCAAAAGTTTTGATTATTGTATTTTTCTTTTCTTTTGTTTTTGTATCGAACCGGGTTGGTGTTTCCCTATGATAGATTGAGAGGCAACTTTCTTAAGGGAAAATGTGAAGTTTTAGTTTTAGAATTAAGTCCGTAGTTGCTCGTCTCAAAATGAGCCCACCGAAAAAATTTCTCTTGGCAAATTGTTTTGAAAATAAAAGGAAGAAGGGAAATGATTTTTTGAGGAAAATCATTCTCTTGTCATGACTTGCACACCATCGCTTTGGCTAGATTGACTCACAAACGAGTGTGTAACAAACTCGGAATAGCTTGTCAAAAATTATTTGTCCCAATTGATTTTGAGACTAATGAAAGAAGTCTTGTGGCATGATGCCTAGTGTGGTGAGGCTTTACATTGATTCTTGTGCATAAGTGTCGTCTAGAACTTGCCCCGAATGTCATTCAAGGCAAAATTCTAGGTGTGACCGAGCTTGGAAGATGACCTTAGGCCCTTTTTGATATCCATTTTTCCCAAATAACTTCCTATGACTTCAACCCTAGTGAAACCCTTTGAGCTTGTGACCGTTCTTTGGCACCTTGATAACACCTTGACCTTCTTGGAACCTCTATCTTGGCACCCATCCTCCCTAATTTCTTGAAAATGAAATGTCGGCTAAAAGCCTAAATTTGGGGGGGGGGATGAAGGATAACATAGGCAAATGCCTAAGTTTGGAGGTGTATATGATCAAATGAGGAGAAGAAAAGAAGTGCACTCAGAGTGCAAGGTAGCACCTTAGGTTTGAATTGAAAATTTGCTCCAAAAGTTCAATCCAATTAGCAAAATGAAAAGAAAAAATATGTGCTACCAAACAAAGGCGATACAAGGAAAAAGGAGAAATCTTGGGTTGTGTGAGGGAGAAATAAGGTGAAGCTAAAATTGAATAATTTGAGCGGTATTCAAAATGAGAATAAAGAGCATTAAGGAGGTGTAGTCACTTAAACCAAATGAAAATCCTCACCTTAGTCCTATCCAACATTGTAACCAGCAAGTCCTTGTGATTCTGAGCGCTACCCTACATTAGTGGCAATATACATGAAGGGCAAGCCTATGGTTCGACGTATATGGACTTGAACTTTCTTGAGAGAGTGAGAGTCTTTTTAGTTCTCCTGTAATCCCGATTGTTTGTGAATTGAATGATTGTGAGTGGGATTCTCTCTTGTGGTGAGTGGCATCATGCACTCGAATTGAAACATGAGATCTTTATTTCAATTGAGGGGAATGACTGAGACAAGTTGTGTGGAGAATCTCGAGGCCAACCTTGACGGTCTATGCCAATGATTGAGAAGCTTAAATGTCTTGTTTTGAATGACAAAATTCCCTTGATTTTAAATGAGAATGAAGTCCTTTTGGAAAAAGTTTTGAAATGGCCAAATGACTTGAGTTTGTGGTGGTTCAAATTGAGATGAGCATCGTAGTTGAGTCTTTTATTTGAGTCTTTTTGTTTATTATTTTTTATTTATTTATTTTTATTTTTATTGTAGATTAGTCTTTTGTTCCTTAATTGAGTCTAGAGCATAATTCATTCCTTGCCATGTGAGTATCTTGCTTGAGGACAACCAATAGTTCAAGTTTGGGGGTTTGATAAGTCAGTAATCTACCAACTTATTGAGCCTATATCCATGCATTATTGCTATATTTTGAACAGATTTAGAGGTTCTTATGGACTTTATTGATGTCTATACATGTACTTTTGATAAATGATGAGAAACAAGGAAATGGAACCAAAACTAGCTCAAAAGGAGTGAAGTGTGAAGTGTTCGAAAAAGCTGGAGATTCTGACCTAAGATGTGGTGGCCATGCGACACGCACAAGCCAAGGTATGAATCGCATCTCTTCCGCATGAAGGTGCAAAAGTCACTGAAGAATCTTCTAAGGGGTGTGGTTGATGTGCGATGCACACATCCCAAGGTGTGAACTGCACCCCCTTCACATGAAGCTCCCAAAGTTAGCTGAAGTCACTGGTCTAACTGAAGAGGGTATACGACGCGTACATCACGACGTGCAAACCGCACGTCACGCCGCACACCACTTGAAGGGAAATTTTGTCCTAAATTTTAGTGATGTTTTGGAAAACTATAAAAGGCTAATTTAGGCATAATTGTAAATAACATTCTTCTGTCCTGAATATTGGAGAAAGCTTTTTGCCTTGAGAACAAGTTTTCCTCTCAAAAATAGAAGAGGGTTTGAATCCATTCTCTTGGTTAACCATTTGTGTACTCAAATTGAGCTTAGAACTTGAGATTCAACTCCAATGAAGAGGATTTTGACTTACCCATTTGGTATATCTCTCCTTTGCTATGAGTGGCTAATTTCTCTTGTCTAGGGGCGTGTTGATGATGGGTGCTTGACAAATGGGTGTGGGTGTTGTTAATTCATCTTTATAATTGCTTATTTGAGATGGGGCTAGTAGTTTCACCAAGTTTTAATCCTAAAATTGGTGTTTGCAAACATGAATTTTCATTACTTGACTATGTGATTGCTTTAAAGAGGATTTCATGGTCTCGGATGAGAAATTACTTGTGGGAACTTGGGACTCCATCCAAATTTAAGGCTAGAAATAGCTCTTATCGAAGGAATCACCCACTTAAGGGTCTAAGCTAGAAATAGTGTGACCTCCCCAAGCTTAGATTGGTTGTTTGTTGATCAAACCGATAATGCTCTAACCGAGATTATTGGACATATGGTTGTTGATCGAGAGATAACAATCCATACCCATGACCAATGCTACTTATGTCAATAAGCGAGAATAAGTGTGAATTGATAATCACCCTATCCCATGAGTTAAAGCTTTGATTTGAATTGTGATTGTAGTGACAACATCCAAATTCCCCCAACCTTTTACTTTTCTCGTTTTAAGCATTTACTTTATATTGTGAACTTGTTTCGCACAATCTTTATTTAGCTAGCTCCAAGTCCCTTGGGTACGACCCCGACACCCATTGGGAATTATAAATTTTGTTTTGCTGCACGATCGTCGTGACCTCCAACTTTGAGGAGCACGATTTAAGTGTTCATAACTCACCCAAGCCTAATATTTTATCAACTCTCATCTTAGGGACTTTACTAGTCGGGTACTTATGCCCTTACATTACTATAACGATGGACCAGGTCATTACAATTATAATAGGAGCTGAACATCAAACACAAACTTTGACTCCTTCTCAAGCATCTTGCACAAAGGATTCACAATATTTAAAAAATCCTTAATAAATCATCGGTAGAACTCAGCATGCCCAAGGAAACTACAAAAACCCTTCACCAAAATCTGAGGAGGAAGCTTTGAAATAACTTCAATTTTCATATTATCTACCTCTATTCCTCTTCAAAAAAAATTATGGCCCTGCACAATCCCTTCTTTTACCATGAAGTGTCACTTCTTCTAGTTTAGATCAAGGTTGGTTTCCTTACATCATTTTAGCACTTTTGTCAAGTGAGCTAGGCAATCTTTAAAAGAGTCACCAACTACTAATAAATCATACATAAAGATCTCAATTATATCTCCAACCATGTATGAAAAGATAGACATCATACACCTCTAAAAAGAGACAGGTGCATTACATAGATCGAATGGCATCTGCTTGAATGCTAAAGTCCCATAAGGACAAGTAAAAGCGACATTTTACTGATCTTTTAGAATAATAGAGATTTGATTATAGCCTGAAGAACCATCAAGTAAATAGTACCACCCTTTACCTATGAGTCTATCAAGCATCTGTTCCATAGGGAAGTGGTCCTTCTTGGTCCAGAAGTTCAACTTCCTATAGTCCATGCACACCCTCCAACCTGTAACAGTGCGCATAGGAATCAACTCATTCTTCTTACTAGGGACAACAGTCATCCCCCCTTTCTTTAGCATACACTGAACTGGACTTACCCATTTACTGTCAGAGATAAGACATACTACACCATCGTCCAACCACTTGATTATTTCTTTCTTCACAACTTCTTGCATAGGTTGATTTAGCCTCCTCTATTGTTCTATGCTAGGAATTCAATCCTCCTTTTGCTGAAATTTATGAGAACAAATAGCTGGAGAGATCCCAATAATATCAGCCATGGTCCAACCAATGGCCCTTTTATACATCTGCAAGATTGATACCAAAGCTTCCACCTGCCATTCAATCAAACTTTTTGAAACAATCACTAGCAGAGTATCATTAGGCCCCAAAAAGACAAACTACAAGTGAGATGGGAGAGTATTACGCTCTATCACTGGTGGCTACTCAATAGAGGGTTTAGCTGGAGGAGTCTCATGATTCTTCAGATCAAGATCTAACTTCTTAGGAGCGTATGAATTAGAACCCCTACCATACAAAGCATTGATTATTTCCTTGAGGTCGTTCATGTCCTCAACATCTAAATTCATGATCACTGCAGCCAAAGTTTCAAGTGGAAACTTCTTCTCAATTGATACATCCACAACATCATCAATAATGTCAATCACCGAGTGACACTCATATCTCTTGGTTTCTTTATAGACCTATAGACATTGAATACAACCTCCTCATCAATCAATCTAAACCTTAGCTCGCCACACTCTACATCCAAAAGCACTCTCCCAGTAACAAAGAATGGTCGACCCAAGATGATTGGTACTTTGAAGTCCACCTCACAATCTAAGATAATAAAATCAACTGGAAAGATAAAATCAGCTACCTTTACCAACATATCATACAATATCCCAACCAGCCTCTTAACAATATGGTCAATCATCAATAGCCATATAGTAGTCAATCTAGGGGATCCATAACCCACCTTCTTGTAGATTGCAAGAAGTATCATATTAATGCTTGCACCCAAGTCATACAAAGCCTTAGTGAAATTGTATGCCCCAACAGTACATGGAATTGTGAAAGCTCTGGGGTTTTCCTTCTTTTGGACCAATAAGTTTGACACAATTACTCTATAATGGTGAGTAGTATCAACTAGATCAAATTTCATGATTCTCTTCTTAGTTACCAAGTCTTTCATAAACTTAGCATAACTCGGCATCTGTTCTAATGCATCAACTAATAGAATATTGACGGACAACTATTTCAATTTAGAAATAAACTTATGGAACATGCTGTCATCTGCGCTCTTCTTTAATCTCTAGGGGAATGGAGGAGGTGGTCTAGGAATCAGAGCCAACCAATGTAATCCCACTAAGTGGATATACATAAATTTTATAATTATTTGAATATAAGTGTAACACCCCATATTCTGCGTATACTAGTTCTATTCATATGGTACTTGATATGGCTTTGTTGTATAGGTGAGGAACTAGGTTTCTTATGTGGGTAGTGATGATTTAAAATAGGTTTGGAAGGATACAAAAAGGTTCGAGGCTAAATAGAGTATAGTTTGTCAAAGTGATTGGACTAACTAACATAGCAAGGAAGACATAAGTGCTTAAAGTAAACTAATTGTTGACCTACTTAAATAAGTAACAAGTAGGTGATGCACCTATTTAGGATATTTAGTCTTTATTTTAAGTGAAAAGGACAAGTAGGTAATGCACCTATTTAAAAACTTGTGCCAGAAATTACGGAGGTGATGCACCTACTTGATTAAAGTAAAAGATCAGATTTTCCCCCATTTTAGTAAATGAAAAACGTCCATAATGACCCCTAAAGGGCTGAAGTAAATCTCATTTTTTTCTCACTTGTTCTTCAGCAAATTACTCCCAAAGGAAGCCACGATATCCCCCAAAGTTCTGGTCTACATCTTTACTAAAAAAATCTGAAGCAAACCCGTTTTTTCAAGTATAAGTTGGTAGAACATCTCCCATCTCAAGGATTCAAGTGAAGAAGTTGATTTTACCTTAAGGTAAAGCTACTGTCATATTTATATTTTCTTAAATTTGAATTAGTAAGAGTATGATGTGCTGGATTTAGTAATTCCTCTCTTCTTCTCAAGCTAAGTTGGAGAGGACAACCTAAACCTTGAAGAATCAAAGTCTTATCAAGTGATATTTCTGTCCAGCAAGGTAAGCTACTGAAATTTTCATTCCTCTCTTGTGCTTGAATTGATTAGGGAATTTTGTATGTGATAATAAGTTGGGGATTGTTCCTTTTATATGGTGTGATTTTGAGGGATGTTATGGTGGTTTATGGATGTTGGGACAACCATGGAGGGTGCCCACTTTAGTTTCCATTGTGAGCTCATTTGAACCTTTTAAATGTAATGTTAATTGAAACTCAACTGGACTGTGATTGGAAGATGTGATTTCATATTTTTCCCTTGTCATGATTCAATTTCTCGATCATGATGACACCTACAACCCCTCAATAGGCGAATCAGTCCCCGTAGCCCAGAATAATTAGTAATGGGCTACTATCTAAAAATTAAATGAAAGAACAGGTAATATAAGTGGAAGCAAGGGTCATACGAGAAGAAAAGTAACAATAGGAGTATATATATAACATACGAAAGCTAAAACAAAACCCGAAACCTGGTATCATTGTATATAAGAGTCGGATCTACATATAAGGAGTACAAAGGGATCAAAAATAATATATACATAATGTGTTCGAGTAGTAAGAGAGTATAAAATATGAAAGATAAACTAAAGTCAAGCTCCGGTCGTCATGAGCTCACCCTCAGTCTGGACGGTCCAAAAGTCTCCTCGCACGTGTGTCCACGAGCTAACGGTGAGGGCCCACACTAGGATCTGCATCAAAAGATGCAGTGTGTAGTATGAGCACCAAATGTGAAGAAAATGGTACCCAGTAGGTATCATAAGTCGACTGGGCACATATAAGATAAAAGATCAGTAATAAGCAGAGTAGAAGCAAATAGGCACAGAGAGCAACAAATGCGTACACGAAAGCTAGCACAGGAGGAATACCAGAAGAAAATAACAACATGGCAAGCTACTAGATATATATACATCACATATACAGGTGAAAGAAGGAAATACGCACCTGGGATCCTCGCAACAACAATATATAAGGAGGGATTTAGAAATAGACGGTATACCAATAACCTCAAGTGAAAAGAGAAGGAAGAAGTAGAATAAAGCTAGTCATGCTCGAAAATAAGATTTAATAACCAAACTAAGCATACTAATCTCAAGTAAAGAAACTAACAACCGGCAGTCCAAGAACAACTTTACCAATAACCAACCTCATAAGCAACCATAACAGGAATCAATATCGTGGAAGAGTAACAATATGTCTACCTACAGTCCTTTGGCCGCCCATACAATCGAGGAACACAATCAAAAGAAACAAAATCCTCCGGTCGCCTATACAATCGGAGCGTACCCTCAGCAAACAACAAACAACGGTGGAATCTCACACAAATGGATGATATGACATGATATGCTGAACTAAGTGTGATAAAGTATCGTATGTTACCCTCTTCCGGCGTCCTATAAGGCCCAAAAGATAGTATCCATGGAAGGTCACACCCGTATACCTCTACTACGCTGTATATCCCCACTCGGGCACTCGGGGTATGTAGCCCCTGGGCCGGAACAACAAGGTCCATGGAGGACTCCAACTAACATACTAGAAGCCATGCAATCTCGAAAACCCCAAGTAAAGCTACCGGAGGGTATCCGGGTCTAAATCAATCATTCAAAAATAGGTCTAGGGCACAGCCCCACCGAGTCTAGTATCATTTCGAAGTCATAGTAAAACAAATCTAGTGCCCGGCCCATCCGAGTCTAGTATAAGTAGAAATAGTGATAAAACACTCTTTTATTCTCTCTTACCCCAAGAAGATCCATTGAAAATAGTACCCAACCCTTTTTTTATAATTATTTTATCGGAAGCGGGCCCTACTGAGCCATGCAAGGTTTAGAAAATCATCAATAGTGGGCCCGAAGCCCAAATTGTAGTAAAATCATGTATAAATCCCTTTATATGCATGATAAATGGTATGAACAATGACAGCAGTAGCTTAATGGCTCATAATCAACCTATCGGTCCTGCACAGGCTCCATTGGTTCTACAACACAGATAACCAGCTCTATAACAATAATAATAATGTCCAGGACTCACGGACATTCCTGTATAACCCACCATCTATGTTGCAGAGTCAATACAAGGCGACACAGGACCACAAGGGTGATAATATCATCTATACCAAATACTCCCTCCGTCTCATTTTATAAGGCACACTTTCCTTTTTAGTCCGTCCCAAAAAGAATGTCACCTTTCTATAATTAGAAATAATTTAATTTTAAAATTCCACTTTTGCCCTTAATGAAATGAATTACAACCACACAAAAATCTAAGAATTATTTTAGACCATAAATTTCAAAAGTCTTCCTTTTTTTTCTTAAATACCATGCCAAGTCAAGTATTGGCACATAAAATGGGACGGAGGGAGTAGTACAAACATCGGAGGAAGACAATGAGTCGAACATGAAGAAGCGGTCAAGGTCTGTGGTATGAATGACCCAGTATCGAATACTGGTAATAATATCAGCAAACGAATGTTCTCTTGTGCTTCCAGACATGCTAAGCTCCACATATTCTTGTACAGTCAAAAAAGATCGATTCCGTAAAAGATGAGATCAGTAAATGACAATTCACTGAAATTTCATCTTTGTGAGATCGTCAATATTGTACCGAGGTTGTCTTTAGAGTATACCAAATCAGTATAGCTATCCTTATTCTGACACAACAACGCAATTTGAATTAGTATCAAAAGTAAGTACTAAATAATTTCTCCCTGCATCCGCCCTTCTCAAAAAGCCACGAGAATAGCCAAGGGTGCGGCCAAGCCCATAGTAAGAATGTACTGAGTAATCATTTGAGTCAATGGGTTATCGAGGAATAGGCTATTATTTTTTTGAATTCCATTGGCCAAGAGATATTGAAGCTGCATAGATTATTTGTATTGTAATATCGGGTACCCCTGTCATATATTTAATCCCGCCCAGATATGTTTGCAAGCGAGATAATTGTCTTTTCAACATAGCTGCATCTCTTTTTGGGAGACGGTTGAGTCTCCTTGTTTTTTGTTCCATTCTCAAGTCCCTGAACTTATGAAGTCTTGTTTCTGTAGTGGACCAATTCGTTAACATACCGCCAAGCCATTTTTTATTAACATAATTACACCGAGCCCTTATTGCAGCCCACTCTACTGAATCAGCTACTTTATTTTTGGTACCAACAATTAAGAATTGTTTTCCCCTACTTGCTGCGTCAAAAACTAAATCACAAGCTTCTGATAAAAAACGAGCAGTTCTAGTAAGATTTGCAATATGAATACCCTTACTCTTTGCAGAGATATAAGGCGCCAATTTTATATTCCATTTCCTAGTACCATGACCAAAATGAACTCCTGCCTCCATTATCTCTTCCAAATTTATGTTCCAATATCTGATTCTTAACAAATTAGTATTCGCAATTTGTGAGGATCGTTCTAGCTATATAAGAATTCCTTAATTATCATATGTCAAGGGTGGTAAGGTTTTGCGTGTTGTATCGAATTAAACCACATGCTCCACCACTTGTGCAGGCCCCCTGAGGAAGAGTCGAAATAGAATCAACTTGAATTCGGGACCGCTATTCGAAATCTTAGTAAAACACTAGATTTCTTATCTCATGTCTGCTTTTCGTGAAAAAATTAAAAATTGAAGTGGAGGGTTTCTTCAAACAAAAAGGGGTTGGGTCAACTATTTAATGGACCGCCCCTCAAATCGGGTCAAGTTATACTTGTTCAAGTTGACTCGATAGTGATACGATCAGCTAAGCCTTATTTGGCCACCCCCGGAGCAACTGTTCATGGCCATCGAGGAAAGCAGGCTTGACATGCCTGAGTCTTTATTTGTAAGACTTTGTGGGATGGAAATAAAGTTGTCAAACATCACATTGGAAAGGGTCATCTTTTGCCCGATATTAAATAGGTATCTTAACTCTTTTTTAATATAGGAGTGTAGACATTCCGGTGCAACTTGATTATCCAGTAGATCTTGATAGATTCCTATATTTATCTCTATCCACGGAGATACCTATCTATATGGAGAGAGATCTATCTATGAATCGGCCTAGACTATCCTCTATCCGGATAGATATGTCCCTATGAGCGACTACGCCAATATTTATATGTTTTGGACACGTCCCTTTCCGCTCCGAAGAAGAAGGTTTGGATCTTTCACTCTTATGTCGTGAGGTATGTGACTAAGCAGCTATCGACCGTTCTAACGCGCCCTTGACCTATTTTGATTAAGACCAAAAACCTATCTCTAAAGTGGAGCCTAGTTTAAGCTGTCAAACAAGTGATGATTGAATGAAAGAAAAACCACTAGTAGGGATATGGATGGAGTCTAGCTCAGTAAAGAGAGTTGTAGGATTCGTAAAACAGGAGAAGAGCATCTCAAAGTATGGGGCAAAGGATGTTGCATTTTGACTTTGTCTCCCAGATCCACCACAAGTTGGGTTTGAGAGCCGTGTGATGGGTGACTATCCAGCACGGTTCGGAGAGCACTTTTAGTCTGCGCTGGTGAATGGAAGCCCCCCTATCAATAAAGATGGAAGCGGATCTTCCCACGACGGAGTCACCATTGACTCTATTTATTATTATAGTAAATCAGTGTATCAATATGTCAATCTAAGATCTTATTTTGGTTCGATACGTCCACCTATGAGACTCACCTTTGGATTTCATCTCGGTAGGTGTATTATTATACATTTTCCCAAAAGGACATTCATTCATTTCTTTCTTCCCCGTCGACCACTTTAAACTCGCAGTTATTCTTGGCCCAACTCTACTCGGGGGTTGTCCTTTTAAGGCTTATTTCACTTCTTTTTTTCTTTTTCTCTTATTGCTAATTGGAACTCCGGCTCCGGTAACCTCCTAAACCTTATCCATTACGTCAACCCTTCTTCAACAAGGGAAAGATAGGAGGTAATTCCCTTTTTGACCCTAACCTAGTCCTGGTTTGGTTCTCCAGTGGAAAGATTTGTGGAATGAATAATACGACACTTCGTGTCCTTCCCATAAAATCTTCAGTTCCCAGCCAAGTTCTATCAGAAAGGATTGAATGTAGTAATTCATCTCTAGTATAGGCTTGCAAAAGACTGGCTACACAAGCTTGGCTCCAGATTAGATAAAAGAATTCCTAATCTTGTCGGAATGGGAGCAGCTATTTCATTCGCATCTGGCTTGACTGAAAGGATGGAATGGACTGAGAAGTCATCCTATAGTGCTACTGGCTTTGAACCGGATTGCTAATGAGCAGATGCCCTGTGCTCGTAGACCTTTCTTTGCTTTCTTTTATGAACTCCACTGGTCGTCCATGGATTATAGGGGCTTTCCATTGTATATAAATACACTTTCGTATCCTACTCTGCAAATCCCATTTTCCTAGGCAAACCTCCTGGTTGTCTCTGCACCCTTACCTCCTTTATCACTGAGCGGTCATTTAGGGGCCTTAGCTGGTGATCCAGGCTTTTTCCCTCTCGACGATAAAGCTGGGTGGAAGCTAGCGGGCTGGGTTTGCTTAACCGGATACACGAAATTGGGATCTCTATTGATCATCCTAAAATACTAGCTAAGCATCATTGGCTTGGTCAGCCTTTACCTGACCAACTACCTAATACTACGCAGGCTCATCAAACAACTTTTTAGCTTTCTTCAGGATTTGGCTCGAACTGTTCGGTAGATTTCCATGCGTTATGCACCCGTTCGCCACTTTGTTCTCAACTCTTCTCACCTCCTGGGAGAGACAAGCTACCTTTAGCTAGGAGCCTCTTTTCCTTCTGCCCAGCTCCCCGAAAATAACGTTCGACTTGCATGTGTTAAGCATATAGCTAGCGTTCCTTCTGAGCCAGGATCAAACTCTTCTTTTGACTATGATTGGGCCCTGCAGTGGTAGAACCTGGTGAACCGGGCGTACTATTTCCCAACCTTCTATGAACTTTTCTTCTCTTAGATATTTCTTTGAATCTAAATAATACAATTGGATTTATTTTTGAAAGTTCTTTTTTATTTTTTTTAGAAATAGAATACTTTTGATAAGCAACGACCAGAAAAAGAAGTTAAGTTAGAAAGTCGGGCCCCCGTCAATTCCTTTGAGTTTCATTCTTGCAAAAGTACTCCCCAGGCGGGATACTTAACATGTTAGCTACAGGGAGAGGGGGAGTCGTGCCCATTCTCTATCCGGGCACGAGCGGTTCGTCCGGATCTCTTCCCGGGTCAACCTACTCAATATCCGAGAGAGGGTAGGGATGTGGATGGCAGGCAGGCCTATATTTCTTGGTTTTAATAGGACTCCTTACAAGAGTTGTTTCTATCTACTATTATCTAAAGATAATCAAGTTATTAATGACTGGACGAAACCAAGAAATAACCCTACACGTGCGAGCCCCTTTTTATTAGTAAGGTATAGGTTGGTTGGGGAAAACTCCAAAACTAGGAAAAATCTGACGACTTTATTCCAGTCACTAGCCCTGCCTTTGGCATCCCCCTCCTTGCAGAACAAAAAAGTAAAGTCAAATTTCTCTGGGGTATTATCTCAATTCCAATAAAATGCAATCGGGTAAAGTATGACTTGGCGATCAGAACATATATGGATAGAACTTGTAACGGGGTCTCAAAAATAAGGTTGAATGGAACAATATATAGACAAGCAAATCCCTTATGGGTTCCAAGGTATTCCTTTAATTATTAAGAATTAAGGGATTTATCATTCAAAGGGTGCAGGGTGAACCTTCTGTCTGATTCAATCTCATCTATTGCTTCTTTCGAATCAGCTGAAAGAGTATTTTGATGTCACTTAGAAGGAAGGCAGTAGCTCCTCCTACATACGAGTAGGGAGATCCTGAACTAAGGTATGATTGCGAACATTATTGAAGACAGTCTTTTCAGATTATGGGTGAAAGTCCGAAAGGTATGCGCAGTTTCCACTCTGCTCGTACTGAATACGGGTAATTCCCCGCTGCGATTGCTTGAAAAAAATCAGTTGAATCATCAGGTGGGATAAAAGGAAAGAGTGTACCTGCGCCGCTCGATGATCGGATGCGCAGTCTTCAAGATATTTGTTAAAATTAATTGTTTGTTGGACCCATCAGATCAGTTAACTAAAAAATGGATCATTCATTTGCTTTTGGAAGACCCAATCACATAATTTCATTATCTCCCTTCTAAGACTTCTATTTCACTTCTATTTCATCTGCTATTTTTTAGGAATAAAAAAGGATACACAGATAGAGTACAAAATAGACTTCTTTTTATTATTAAAAATAATAAAAGAAACCCTCGAATCACTAAATATATATATCGTGGATGTCTCTTAGTAATGTCTAATGGCTACTCGTGTGATTTGGAATAGAGTAATTAAAATCTTCTAGGTAAAAAATTAAAGTTGGCGAATAAGCAAGTGATTGTTTTTGGTCTTTATTAGCTTGATCGTGGGACACAAAGGAAGGAGCTTTTAGAATTCAATTGGCACACACAACCCCAACTCTTCCTTATCCTCTTGCCTTGCCTGACCTTGAGCTCTTCATGCCTTACTTCTGCTCTAACGAGAACTCTAAGATGAGGGAGTTAGAAGTCGTATTTGAAGTTGGACAGTCGTATTTGAAGTTGGACTTTTGTCAATATAAATATTTAATATTGAAAAAATATATTTCAAAAGAAATTTAATAAGAGAAGAGATGAGGCAAATAAGGAATTGATAGAGGTGCGTTAAGAAGTTCAATACCTTCTTGATCGAGAAAATGTTGTGGATACTGCTGTACGATCATCAGATGCTGGATATCTCATTCGCAGACTTGTTGAAGTAGTTCAACACATTTTAATTTAATAACTTGAAAAGTTTGTTTTTAATTGTCAAGTTGAAAATAGTTAGTTACTAAGATCTGATTATGAGTTAGTAAATGGTAATATGAATAAAAATTCTCAATTGGAAGGCATGTTCCTAAAGTTCCCAATGAATTCCTAATTGGAATTAGCGGATCTTTTTTAATTGATTCTTTTATCACACTGTGATATTTTACATCCTTGAATGGCCCCATTCGAGAACAATTGGTTGCTGACAAAATTATCAACGACTGACATTCCTTATTTCTATTCAACAACGTATGAATAGTTCCTTGAGGTTGGTTAAGAGATTGTTGAATTTTTGCCTTGGAATAGGAATAAAGGGAAGAAAAGGGGTTGATATTGGTAGCAAAAGCCTCAGTAACGGTCGGACGATAGTAAAAAGTCATAGTAAACCCAATATCTACTTGTACTAAAAAATAAGTAAGCGTAACCCCTAAACAATAAAATATATAGACGTGGGGAAACCCTCTCTTTGCTTGCCATTGCAATATCGAAAACCGCAGGAAATAAAGCCCCGACCTGGTATTTTATTTTGACTGGCAGAAGCCAAACCAAACCCTAAGCAAAGAAGGGCACAAAGACTAATCAGTTATTTCTTTTATAGTTCCCAACATGCCAATATTGGCACTAATGGTACGTAAATGTGACTCGTGCAAACAACTATTCAGAGTTCCTAGAGCTCCTTGTAAGGCTTGTTGGAAAACCCGTTGTCGGACTTGATTAATTGCCCTTTGCTGTTCAAACTGAATCATTTTGTTTTTATAATTTTCTCAAGAATGACTGGAAAGGTGGAAACAAGACCAGATATAATTTGATCATTATGAACAAATCCAAAATCCTTATAGATAGAGCCAATAATTAATTCCTAACCGTGGGGTGAATGGAATCCGATACATAAATCAGTTAATAAAAGAATAGAAAAAGCTTTTACTGTGTCACTTAAGTTATATAGGAATTCCTTAGCCCAAGAGTTAAGAATAACAAGTTTTTCATTACCCAAAATTGGTACAGAAGTTCCTATAAAAATAGGAAATGCCCTACCTTTGAGTGCGGTCTTGGAAACTGACTTTCTGAAGTGGGCCCTACCTTGTATACAATCTGCGAAACCACGCCTAGCTGCGGTGTCAAGCTCATATCCTCTGCCACTTTCTTGAAAAAGAAACTATGCCTGATAAGGCGAATAAAGACTCTTCTCCGGTAGCTAGTTCAATGGTTTCTAAGCTGGACGACTATCTCTGGATAGATGGTAAATCTAGGTATGCCCAGAGATATTTGTTCAACTCCAATTCGTGAAGACAGAGTAAATTCAACAAATCTAAGGAAGTAAGTCCTAGGCCTCACTATCTATCAATCAAGAAGGTAAAGGAGAGAAGGTTTGATTGAAAGTAGTACGTCTGCAGGGATCTGTCATTAACGATTTGACCGGGACACATCCAATTGAAAGTCTAATTCCAACCTCTTTGGAAGGAGCTCCAAAAAAGACTTGACTTTAGAGCAGGGAATCTTCCTACAAGTTAGCACCAAGTCAAATGTATTCAAAAAGGGCTATACCTCGGCCTAGACAAAGATGACTTTAAGGCAGCCTCGTAGGAGACATTGGATGTAACCAACCTTCAAAGGCGGAGGAGTAAAAAGAAACTTTCTATTCAAATTAGAGAAATGCTGGCCGAAGTCAATGAAGGTATTACTGTGAAGAATTGAAACCTCGAGCTCGAGGACGTAGTTTTCCGATAAAAAGATCGACCTGTCATATAACTATTATAATGAGAGATATATAACAGAACGTCTTTTTTCCTTAAGACTAAAATAAAGACTATTTTAGAACACGAGGAATATTTCACTCTAAATTAACATAAGAAACTTCAGAGTTATAGAATCAATCAATGGAAAAACTGGTTAAGATGGCATTGTCAATTTGATTTAGCCCAGATTAGCAAACTGGTGAATCAATAGGCTTTGCTCCTGCCTTCGATTCCAGGATGAGTTCTATCATCCATGGTGAAGATATCGTATAATAAGAAAAGGCCGACTTTTCAGAGTGATCTTTCTTGATTTTGGAACGAAAAGGCTTGGTTGAAGGCAAATTTTGGGGCTTCAAGGGAAATGCTTTAGGAAAGAAAGATCCCAAGCTTGTGCTGAATTGAGAGTGGACTTGCCTTGGTCTTCTGTGAGATCCAGAGATTCAAATCAAGGTAGTTTTTCTTCTAGATGAATACGATATTGAGATTTTTTCCCGGAACGCGATTGATTTCTAAGATCACTTCCGGTCCTAGGCTTTTTATTAGTTAGTCCTGGTAAAGCCCCCAAGCATCGTATTTTTTTGAAACGAGGTCCTCGGTAACGCGACATAAAGACTCCTTTTTCTTATCTAGTATTTCGAATTAATTCTTATTTCTATTCTTTTTTATTGAATTTTATTTTACAGAATAAACCAAAACTAATTCTAAACTGAACTAAATGAAGCAAAGTTTACTGAAATAGTGTACTTGTACTATTACTATTTACCATAAATACTATAAAGAAAAGAAGAATGGGATGAATTGGATAAATATACAGAACTCCTTCTATTATATATAATCCTTTCCTGACATAATTGGAAGTTCCTATAATAAATTGATAGCTTTTGGAAAAGGAGGAAAGCACTATTTCAATTTTCTTAGATTTCAAAGAAACATTATCAATCATCTAAAAAATGGAATAAAAAAAAGAATAGGGAAAAGCCGGCCATCGGAATCAAACCAATGACCACCGCATTACAAATGCGATACTCTAATGTCTGAGCTAAGCGGGCCCACATCACAGAAATCTTATAAGCATAGTAATTGACTAAACTACTTGAATTGGAATCTTAGTTATTAACTATTCAATCTTCTATGTAATACTAATCGATAGGACCTCATTGGTAAGTGCTACAAGATCTCGTGCATTGGAACCCATGGTTATGGACCTGAATCCGTTAGTATGGAACATTTTCTTTTCCAAGTAAAACGGAGTGATGTTTCAATGCGGATTCCACTCCAGTCTTCTTAGAGGGAGCATGTTCTAGTTGGTCACTGGAGTTCCACATAGATGAGCAACTCACGAATAAAGGAGCAAAATATTGACCTTCTTTTCCATGGCCGCTTTTCTTTGATAAAGCCAAAGAGGCTATCTATGTCCCGCTCACGCAAATCCCCATGCCAGACAGAGATCCGGAGATAAAAAAGACTCAATTTTTTTGCTAGATCCCATATTTCCCTGGGATTGTAGTTCAATTGGTCAGAGCACCGCCCTTTCAAGGCGAAAGCTGCGGGTTTGAGCCCCGTCAGTCCCGATGGATCCAATAAATATATCAATAAATCTTTCCCTTTTTATACAGGGGACTGGGGGGAGAATTTCATTGTCAAAGCAAAGGAAAAATCCTTATTTCTTTTTTCTTTCCTTTTTGTAGGAGAAAGACATATGCAGTTGGATAAGTACAATTATTGGTAACATTATAGTCAGTATTCGAAGAAATGCCGGCTTTTTCGATTGCCCCCGATACGTGTAATGGAATCGAGTACTATAGCGCACATACACAAAGGAAATTCCTTTCTTGTCCAATACAAAATTGAATATAAGAAAATACTTTCCCGAAAAAACAAAAAAAAACAATTTATTTTTCTGGCCTGTCTGCCTGGACATAAGATACCTAAAAAAGAAGAAAGAAAAGGAAAATATTATTTTAAATGGCACGAGAAATGGACTCACTTTCTAACCAAACAATTACTAGTACACCTATTGTGATTCCTAATACAAGAGTCAAAATAGGGACAAGCATCCATATGATCCCATAGACTTCTTTTAAGGATTCTAATTTGGGAAAAGAATTGATAGTGTAATAGCCTTATGTTATGGCCACCCCTCGACTTACGGACTTTACGCTACTACTATTGTGATGTGAGCGGTTCAAATTGGTTGAATATTTCTCAATCATTGCCTGTTTGACCTGCTTTCTTTCTAGCTTCTTTATGGAAAGTGCTACCCTAACCTAGCTAGCGCTACATCTTGCTAACGTCGTCTGAATTGCAGCTGATATAGATGATGAAAGGCGGGCCACTTTTTCGAGACCTATTCTCTTAATAGGCGGCAAAGCAAAATAGGAAAGGGGCTGAGCTGACTGAAAAGTGACTAGTCTTTCTTATTCGAAAGCAAGCACGACGGGAAGTTTTAGGCAACTCGCTGGTTTCCAGATGGGTTTCCTTGCGGGTGTGTCCACTTGTTGCGGAGACATGATTTGAACCCGTGACCTCAAGGTTATGAGCCTTGCGAGCTACCAAACTGCTCCACCCCATGCCAAAGATAAGAACTGAAAACTAATAGATAAACAAGGATTAAATGCGCCCCTCCACCCTATCTGTACAAATAGAATAGCCCATTTAAATCCAACACTTGCTTTAGTCTCTGTTTGTGGTGACATAAATCCCTCCCTACAACTCATGAATTAAGAATTCTCACAAAAAAAGGTCTACTTGACACAAATTTTGCGTTAATGAAACTTTTCACAGGAATCTTTCACAAAATTTCCAAATTTAAGTTAGAGTACTTCCTCAGAGCGATTGAACTAGCCTTTTGACTAAATAGATATGGAGGCAACTGAAATTGATCTAAACGGATTGTGCGGTACCCCAGACCGAAGAAATTTCAAAATAAATTGAAAAGAATATCAATATAAGGCCTAGATGTAAGCAGATCGAAAGCACGAAAAGGAATGTTTTAGTGTGCCCTTACTCTAATCCAAAATCCATTCCTCTAGCTCTCATTTCGCGCATGCGCTTTGCGATCTTGTCTTAACAACATCAAAGAGGAATCAAACCTCTTCCAGTTCTGTGATAACTCTAATCCATTTGATGTCCGCCACCCTTCCCCTCCTCCTTCCTCCGTTAGTTTAGCTGCAACGGCCGCAGACGCAGGAAGCAGTTCCTCTATGGGAAATTGGAAATGTCGAAGTAGGTTTTGGCTTATAAATAGGAAGATAAGGCGTTAGCGGACCAACTTGACATGCATTTTCCAACTGAAATGGAATATTACTACCAAAATTGAATTGTACATCCAGAATAGTCCTAAGAAGACATGATCCTAGGCCGATACTTGACATGTACCCCCTCTTCCAGGTCCATCATAAGGAAAATGAAAACACCCTCACCCATTCTTACTAAAAAACTGAAAGAAGCCTCAAAAACAGAAGAAAGGGTGGAAAGTGACGAAGAAAGAGATGTAGAAATAGAAAATGCTTCCGAAATGAAGGGGACTAAATAGGAACAAGAGCGATCCACTGAAGAAGATCCTTATCCTTCTCCTTCCCTTTTTTTGGAATAAGGGTGGGATCCGGACAAAATTGATGAAATGGAAGAAATCTGAGTGAATGGAAAGGACAAAATAAAGGCTAGCGGGGGCGGGCTTTCCCATGGTAGTCCCGCTGCAGCCTCTGAACGTCCCATCTCATCTTGATTTGGCTATACTTGTATGTAGCCAGCCATGTTAGCTACACATGAGAGCCTTTTAAATAAAGGCTAAAAAGGCACTCATCAGTTAGCTCGGCCCCTTTCCTATTTCGCTTTACCACCTATTAAGAGAATAGGTCCCGAAAAAGCAGCCTGCTTTTCATCATCTATACCAGCTGCCACGCAAAGACAAATAGAAAGGATTTCGATGCCCCTCTCCTTACATTCAAGTGACTGAAAGCCCCTCTCTAGAAAAGAAGCAGAACGCGCCATCACCTACAGCCCTTTCCTCTGTCGGGGACTTCCACGAAATGAGAATGGGCGGCATCGTCATATGCTCCACTTTTGTAGCCTTGTTTTATATCCCGTAGTACTCTTATGGCCGATCTGTCACCCAACCTACTTAAACAACCTAAAGGCTTGGCCCCCTCCCGTTTGGAGAATGACCCCTTATGGCACGTCTTAGTCAGTTATTCTCATAGTTTAGATAAGATTCAGACCAGGCTGGGTTAGGTCTCTAACTGATACAATGGCCATGATCTCTGTGTAGCCAAGAAAAGTAAGATTCTAATAGAAATGACCTTTGCCTCTGTTGAAAGGGTCTCTCCATAGTTTATTCCTTTGGTTTGTGTGAATCCTCTTGCCACTAACCTTGCTTTATATCTCTCAATCTCCCCACTGGGCTGGAATTTCACTGTGTATACCCATTTACATTTAGATCCCACAGTCTTCTTTCCAGGAGGTAAATCAATAATCTCCCATGTCTCATTGAGAATTAACCTACTCGCGAGCTCCGCTCTACGAGTGTCGTCATCGAGAAGTGGAGGGTGGAGCTCTGGGATCAGAGGCGATTGGTTTAGCTCGGCTCGGAAGAGCCTACGAGTTTCTCCCAGAAGAGTCTTCGAAGATGGTTGTCCATCCAAGCCCTTGTAGCTCGGCTTCTTGCTCTTTTCAGAGTTATACCTTACATAATGTATTTGATGCATCAGGTGCATAGGGGTAAATACATTCAAAAGGGAGAAATTTTAGCGGCTCATATTTCAAATAAAGATCGCCTTGTGAAAAACTCGTTTTTTTGGGGGGTTGTCCCCATTGGTTTGCGAAAGCAATGGGAGACTTACTCTTATGGGCACAGGCATCCCAAGTAATTCAGTCTTATGGTTCTTCATTATCTGCATATGGCCTTTTCACCCTAGGTGCTCATTTTGTATTGGCTTTTAGTTTAAATGATGGGCGAACGACGGGGGATTGAACCCGCGCGTGGTGGATTCACAATCTACTACCTTGATCCACTTGGCTACATCCGCCCCTACCCCCGCACAGGTTGAAGTCTTTATCTACGATCAGATCCTTTCTTAACTCCCCTATAACCACTTGTCAAATAGAAGCTTTTTCCTAGACTATAGTGGCAAGATGAAATTCCAAATGTTTTTAACAACGAATAAATAATCAACATTACTGCAACTATGAATGTTTTTCACTTTTTGATTTGGATCTTCACTGGTATATTCAATAAGATCACGACTGCCCATTGATTTTTTTAGCCCACACCTGCGTTCGAGGTAGTTGACTTTTGCATTTTTAAAAAAGAAGGCGAAGGCACTCACCTCAACATCTATAAAAAAAGCTTTTTCTCCTTTTCATTTCATAATAATAAGGTAAGCATCCAGCTCTTGATCTAGAGCTACTGCTTCAAGAATCAACTGAGCTCAGGAATTCAGGTTAAGACGTCGACTTTGACAGGGCAGATGAAAAATAATTCCTGTCTTTAGAAGTAAATCCCACTAAACTAGACTTGTACGCTTGACATGAAAAGTAGAGGCAAGCGGAGTCAAAGGCCAAGCCTCAACCAGCAAAGGGGGACAGCCATGCCGCCGACCCTTTAGGAATTCTTCAAGCTCTAGCAGATGGGACAAAACTACTTTTGAAAGAGAACCTTATTCCATCTATAGGAGATACTCGTTTATTAAGTATCGGACCATCCATAGCCTACAAGTGAATATTTGCGACAAGAAATGAATCCAAAGTTTTGGATGAATGACTCTTTTAATCCAGTTCATATAATGTCTTTCTTGGGAGCTAGAGGAAATGCATCTCAGGTACATCAATTAGTAGGTATGAGAGGATTAATGTCGGATCCTTAAGGACAAATGATTTATTTACCTATTCAAAGCAATTTGCGCGAAGGACTCTCTTTAACACAATACATCATTTCTTGCTACGGAGCCCGTAAAGAAGTTGTGGATACTACTGTACGAACATCATACGCTGGATATCTCACTCGCAGACTTATTGAAGTAGTTCAACACATTGTTGTACGTCGAACGGATTGTGGCACCACCTGGGGTATTTCTGTGAGTCCTCAGAATGGGATGATGACGGAAAGGCTGAAGGAGAAGGAAGAGGTTTCTTTGCTGGCCTTTTCATCGAGGGATACAGCCATTGTTGTCTCTGTGCCTTTTTTCCTATCTTACTCTTTCTCAAGGGACATATGTCAACAATGCTATCATTAACATCTGATCTTTTTTTATCTATTCGAGAGAAGCCCAAGAATTTTGGCTCGGAACTTGACTCCTACTTTTGTTAAAAAGTCCATACCTAACTTCATTTCATGTCCGAGTTCGTCATTGTTTTACTTGCTTTCCTGCAGCCTACTTAAGCCCGGGGGAGAATGCTTGTTGTTAGCTTCATTCCACAGGACCTTCGTTGAAGGTTACAAAGTAAAGGGTCCTTGGATTATGAGCCTTTGATGGATCTTTGACCAACGTATGTAGCGAAGAATCTCGCTCTTGCTTTCCGCATGCCAGCCCGGTCGATGAGAGCCGTCATATAACCGATTGTCCTATCGGGTCTAATCAGCTGACCTTACCCTGCAAGGCCTGATATCGTACCTCTTTTGAACGGTTTCCCTCCTTTTCCTGCTAAGATTGGAAATCCTGTATTTTACATATCCATATGATTGAGTCCTTGGGTTTCCAAAAAGGGAAAGAGAGAGCCGAGAGCCGGGAACGCAATAAAAAGAATTTCCCCCTCCCTCTAGGTCGAGCTTCCTTTTCAGCCCTCTCACTTTGTTTGAGCTGAATTACCCCTCTCACTTCGTTCGAGCTGAATTACCCCTCTCACCAGGTATGAATTCCTAAATCCATTTACCTCGACCAGGATCAACTCCTTCTACGCCCCAGGAAAAAGCTTAAAGTAAAGCAGTCATCAAGCCAGACCTAGTTTCACAGCTACCGATTCGCACCTGAGATCCTTTCGATGACCTATGTTGAAGGGATATCTATCTAATTCGATCGATTGCATAAAGCCTGTGGTAGAAAAGGAAATGGAGGTGCTAGCTTGAAAACTGCCGCAGAACGAAGCAAGGCTTTCGGTTGAGGCCTCACCGTTCATAAATCAGTCTCTCAACAATCAGTATTTCTTATGAATAGTATGGCACTTAGGGAGAACTTATCAACGACAAAAAAGATGAGGTTTCTGTTGGAGGGTCCCTGACGCCCCGAGTCAAACGGAATTGGATTTTTTTGATATTTCAAGTGGTGATAAATCCTGTTAATAAAATGGGTCCTATAGAAAGTCCATCTATTCCTAATCTCCAATGAAAATCAAAAAAATCGATCCATTTATAATCCTCCACTAGTTGGATTAATGGATCATCCGATTGGAAATAATAACAAAATGCATAAGTTGTTAGAAGGAGTTCTAAAATACGTATACATATGGTATACCACCAAATTACCCTATTTCCTTTATGGGGAAGAAAGAAAATTAAAGAACCCGCAAATATCAGAAAAATGATAATTATTGTTAACCAAGGAAAATAATTCGTAGTAAAGACAAGATACACTTGGACCAAAAAAACTCGTGCTCAAAATATTTTGATTTTCGAGCACAGGTTTGTCGGCCCCTCTGCCTATGCAGTTAGCTCGACTCCAGCTATAGCTCTTAATGGGCATGTAGCCGTAGGCGGGAACTATTCTTTTTATCTTATTTTTTGGTCAGGCTGGTAATCCCAACCAAATAAGCAATCGCAATCGCTACAAGCAACATACTCTTCTTCTTTTGATTTGAGACGAATTTATTTTTCTACTGAAATTTTAATAGGGAATAGGGAAAATCCTTGCCTTATTCAAGACAGGAAGGAGAATAATAAGCATTACCTCTGTTAAAGGAAGAAGCCCCTCCGATCAAGAAGGTATTGAACTTCTCGACGCACCTCTATCAATTCCTTCTTTGTCTCATCTTCTTCTCTTATGAAATTTCTTTTGAAATCTATTTTTTTAATATTAAATATTTATATTGACAACAGTGATTCAAGTAGATCAAGAACAATAAAAAGTTGTTCAAATAGGAATTTGAGGTTGAAGGTTCATTATTTTCTATTTGAGTTTCGAGTCTTAGTTTTTTTATTTAACGTGGGACTTTCCTATATTTTATGCTTTCCTCGAATTGAACTCTTGTAACTAAACCGTTCTATACACAATTAAGGAATAGAGATCAAAAAGTTTTTGGTTTTCATTGTTTAATCAACAATTTTTTTTTTCATAAATCTAAAACAAAAAAGGGATTTTGACGACAAAATAGAAAGAAAAGAACCTATTTTGCATCGCTCAAAATTGACAATTATAGTCATACAAAATTTCATTAAGCAATTTTCTCTATTGGGTTAAGGGCAAGATATACATGGGGGTCTATATAATAATTCGGAGAAAATAAAAAAGTTAGAAAGTTAGACAAAACAAAAAGGTTTCAAAATAAAATCAATTAGTTTCAATGAGTTCTTAGCTTTCACTAAAGATTTTTATATACGTTCTTCTATAGATATGCAAATATAGAATTTTTTTATTTAATTCTACAAATATGTCGATAGGGAAAATAAACTCCCCACCTTGGAATAGAAATGATCTTTATTCTTTTGTCAACAAAAAAGTTATTATTCAGTGAATAGTAAATAGAGGATTTACTAATTCTATTTAGAATGGGAAGAATTGGGGGAAGAAGGGCACACAGGGAATGAATGGGAATATCGAAAGGTTGGAAGAAGAAATGACTTTTTGGTTAGACGCGTGGAATTGGCTAAGCATTTTATTCAAACAAATATAGAGCCAGAATGGATGGTTTTGTGTCTATTACCAGTTCGCATCTTTCTCATATCGATCAAGGCTTTCCTTGAGTTTGAAATAAGGGGCAAGAAACAAGGGCGTAGCAGCTGCGCGAAGTTGCGCCTTAGCGCATCCCTTTTCTTGCAGGAGTGCTAACACGCGACCTTATATTTTCTTCCGCTTACTCTGCAGTACGAGCCTCATACAGGGCCGTGTTCCAAAGGACCATTTAACTATTTAAGGGATAATAGAACGAATCACACTTTTACCACTAAACTATACCCGCTACAGTCCGATTAGGTTTCACATTTTATCTTTACATATTGCCCCATCCTTGTAGCTAGATCAAGAAAGAACCCTTGGATCGAGATGCCATCTCTATGGTCTTGCTGTTGATGGTACCTCACAATGGGGGAGCTCCCCAAGCATTTCGTTGAATCAGTCTTTTTTGCCCCCTTTCTCTCACTATATGTTTATATATAGACCATTTTGTGAAACTGATTTTGCTAAAGCTAAACTCAATATAATAGCCCCTTCAAGATGTTATAACGCATGATAGCCGGCCCACGCCCTGACATTGGCATTAGCTACAAAAAAAAAAGATCCCCCATTGAGAATGAAATTATGCTCCCTGTCCCCCTTTCACAGAAAATGATTTTGCAGTTGCCCCATTTCGGCAGCAATTGAAGAAAGCCTGTTTGCAGTATTGTCACGACCCGATTTCTCGGTCATGATGGCACCTACAACCCCCGGTAGGTGAACCAATCCCTGTAGCCCAGAACAGCTAGTAATGGGCTACTATCTAACAAATAAGAGAACAAGACGAATAAAATAGATAATATGAATGTAAATATATATAAATGCGGAAAACTAAACCAAACCCCAAGACCTGGTATCATAGTACAGAGCCAAACTACATACATGGAGTACAAGTAAACCAAAACTCTATATACAGATGTCTCTGAATGGAAATAGAGTACATGCAGCAAAAGATAAACTAAAGCTAAGCTCCGATCGCCAAGAGCCCACCTTCAGCCTGAAGTAGTCTTCAACAGATCTCCAAGCACGAATCTCAACGATCTAGCGGCGATGACCCACGCTAGGATCTGCACCCAAAGATGCAGGGGGTAGGGGTGAGCACCAAATGCGAAGCATAAGGTACCCAGTAGGTATCATAGGCCGACTGGGCACATATAAGATAAAAGAGCAGTAATAGACAGAATAGAAGCAATCAGTCACAGAAATCAACGAAAGGTACACAGGAACTAGCCCAGAGGGAATTCAACAGTACCACATATGAGGCTAGTAAGTAGCATATACACACCATAGACACAGGTGAAAAGAAGAACAACGCACCTGGGGTCCTAGCAATAACAATGTATACAAAATAAGTTTACGAAATGGACGGTATACCGGTAACCTCAAGTATAAGAAGAAGGGAGAAAGAATAATAATAGGAATGCTCAAGACATGAATCAATACTCAACTAATCATATCAACCTCAAATCCAGACTAACACCCTAGCAGTACCAATCTCATACTTATCCATAATAGAGAACCATTCTGTAAATAAATAGCAAAAGTCTACCTACAGTCCCTCGGCCGCCCATACAACCGAGGAACACACACAAGTGAAAACAAACCCTCCGGCATCCCATACTACCGGAGCGTACAATCAGCAAACAGCAAACAGCAAACAAGGGTGGAACCTCGAACCATGAATGATATGATGCATGAAGATCTCAAGTGCCATAGTATCTCGGTATGTACCTCCTCCGGCGCCGATCCGGCCCAGCAGGTAGGTTCCATGGAAGGACTCTGCCCGTATACCTTCTACTCCCCCGTAATTACCCCTCTTCCCGGCACACCGCAGCCGTCAGCCCTGGCCCGGATAGCAAGGTCCATGAGGTCCCCGACCCCATACCAAACTCAGTATCAGAACATTTCAAGATAGAACTTACCAGTCTCGATATCAAGATATAGACCCAGTCTGCGAGTATGCATGCCCTAGACCCTGTCACAGGACTAAAATAGTAAGGAAAATATCTCAAATCCGCTCCAAGGGTGCCCGGGCCGTCTCCGGGTCTAAAC
>QJPP01000157.1:0-276064 GCA_003996215.1 Jaltomata sinuosa
TGTGTGTGAAGCGCGCCACACATATGAAAAGGAAGCTATGAGGTGTCTTAGAAAAAATTCACTTCTTTCATGATCACATCGTGCGATAGAACTTAAGTCTAATATTCCTCTAATCCTTATCTTATGCATTTCAGATTATGCCTCTTCGACGTGTTATGCCTCCTCGAGCCACCCGAAATGCCGCTCCTCAAGTTCCAGTTCCCGATGTCACGAATGATGAGTTTAGGAATGCTATTCACCTACTAGCTCAGACTTTGGCAAATCAACAGGCTCCTGCCCCCGCTCTTCTTCAAGGTGGGGTAGCGGCCCGAGTTCGTGACTTTATCCGTATGAACCCACCGGAGTTTTGGGGTTCGAAAGTGGGAGAGGACCTGCTCAACTTTGTTGATGAAGTGAAGAAGATCTTTGAGGTGATGCAAGTAGTGGGTGTTGATTGTGTTGAGCTAGCATCCTATCAACTCAAGTATGTGGCTCATATTTGGTTCATGCAATGGAATGATGCTAGAGTGAGGGATGTGATCCCCATGGCTTGGAAGTGTTTTGAGAGAGCCTTTCTTGATAGGTTCTTTCCCCGTGAGTTGAGGCAAGCGAAGGTGGAAGAATATGTGAACTTGAGGCAAGGTTCGATGTCGGTGCAAGAGTATAGTTTGAAGTTCATTCAGTTGTCTAGATATGCCCCCTCCATGGTAGCATACCCGCATGATCAAATAAGCAAGTTCATCTATGGTGTTTCTGATATAGTGAAGAAGGAGTGTAGGTCTGCCTTATTGTTGAGTGATATGAACATCTCTTATCTCATGACTCATGACCATCAGATTGAGGGTGATAAGCTTAAGGAGATGGCTAGGGAGAACAAGAGGGTTAGATCTGAGGGATCAGGTTTTGGTCATCACAGGTTCAGAGGTGGACATCGCTCTTCTTTCCAGAAGAAGTCATCAGCTCCGGTTCACTCTTCCGCTAGTGCTCCTACCCAGGCTCAGAAGCCTCATCATGATCAGGGTGGTAGAGGGTATGGTTCTTATTCCCAGTCTCAGGGTAGTGTTACTAAGGGACCCTCCTACCCATCTTGTGCTAAGTGTGGGAAGAATCATGTTGGCGAGTGTTTGGCCGGTTCAGGTGGTTTCTTTGGTTGTGGTCAGGCTGGGCATCATATCAAAAATTGCCTTTTAGCTAGGAAGGGGCAGCGAGGTGGTAGGAATCAGTCTACCCCAGCAGCTGCAGGTGGTAGACCAGCCTCGCAGGGCACAACTTCTAGTTCTGGTGGTCAGCGCCAGAACTGTCTTTATGCTATGTCCTCTCATCAGGACCAGGAGAGTTCACCAGATGTGGTTACCGGTATGTTAAAAGTCTTTTCTCTTGATGTGTATGCCTTGTTGGATCCCGGTGCATTCTTATCTTTTATAACCCCTTATGTGTCTTGTAAGTTTGAGATCTGCCTGAACTGCTTTTAGAACCCTTTCATGTTTCTACTCCTGTTGGTGAGTCAACCTTAGCCGAAAGAGTCTATCGAAATTGCCCTATCTCAGTCCTTCATAGAGTCACTTCAACGGATTTAGTAGAGTTGGAGATGACTGATTTTGATGTAATTCTAGGTATGGATTAGTTGTATGCATGTTATGCCTCAGTTCATTGTCGCACTCATGTGGTTAGTTTCAAGTTTCCTAATGAACCTGTCCTAGAATGGCAAGGAAATTCCTCTTCTTCAAAGGGTCATTTCATATCTTATCTTGAGGCTCGGAAGATGATTTCTAAAGGTTATGTCTATCATATAGTTCGGGTTATGGACACGGAGTCCTAGACCCTGACTATTTAATTTGTTCCTGTTGTGAATGAATTCCTAGAAGTGTTCCCTGATGATTTACCCGGAATCCCTCCCGAGCGGGAAATTAACTTTGGGATAGATCTTATTTCGGATACGAATCCTATCTCTATTCCTCCCTATAGAATGGCCCCCGCGGAACTCAGGGAGTTGAAAGATCAGCTGAAAGACTTGCTTGATAAGGGTTTCATCAGGCCTAGTATTTCACCTTGGGGTGCCCAAGTTTTGTTTGTTCGGAAGAAAGATGGTTCTCTTAGAATGTGTATTGACTACCGTCAATTGAACAAAGTCACAATCAAGAATAAGTATCCCATTCCTAGGATTGATGACTTGTTCAATCAGCTTCAAGGTGCTAGTTTCTTTTTCAAAATCGACCTTAGATCCGGTTATCATCAGCTTTGGGTTTGGGAATGTGATATCCCAAAGACAGCCTTCAGGACTCGGTATGGTCATTATGAGTTTGTCGTCATGTCCTTTGGTCTAACGAATGCTCCTGCAGCTTTTATGGATTTGATGAACCGTGTGTTCAAATAATATTTGGATATGTTTGTGATTGTTTTCATTGATGATATCCTCATCTACTCTCGGAGAGAGGAGGAGCATGCGAATCACTTGAAGGTTGTGTTGCAAACTCTCAAGGATAGACAGTTGTTTGCAAAGTTTAGTAAGTGCCAGTTTTGGATGCAGTCTGTCGCTTTTCTGGGTCATATTATGACTAAAGATGGTATTCGGGTTGACTCTCAAAAGATCGAGGCAGTAAAGAACTGGCCTAGACCCACTTCCCCATCTGATATTAGGAGTTTCTTGGGTTTGGCTGGTTACTATAGGAGATTTGGCTGTCCGACTCTTGTGAGAAAAGTTTTCAGGAATTGAAGACTCGATTGACTATAGCTCCAGTATTGGCTCTACCCAAGGGCGTTGATGATTTTGTTGTGTATTGTGATGCCTCCAGAATTGGTTTAGGTTGCATTTTGATGCAATAGGGCAAGGTGATTGCTTATGCCTCGAGACAACTTAAGGTGCATGAGAAGAACTACCCTACTCATGATTTTGAGCTAGCGGTCATGATTTTTGCTTTGAAGATTTGGAGACATTATTTGTATGGTGTGTATGTGGATGTTTTCACCGATCATAAGAGTCTTCAATATGTGTTCACTCAAAAGGAGTTGAATTTACGACAAAGGAGATGGCTTGAGCTCCTTAAGGATTATGATATGAGTGTGCTTTACCACCCGGGTAAAGCCAATGTTGTGGCGGATGCTTTGAGTAGATTGTCCATGGGTAGTGTGGCCTTAATTAAAGATGGAAAGAAGGAATTGGTTAAAGAAGTTCATAGGCTTGCTCGGTTGGGAGTTTGCCTTATGGACTCGATCGAAAGTGGTGTGATTGTGACTAATGGTGCCGAATCATCCTTGGTGGCTGAGGTGATAGCCAAGCAAGACCAAGATCCCGTTCTGCTTTAGCTTAAGGGTGCAATGAGTTAGCAAAAGGTTGAGGTTTTCTCCCGGGGGGGAGATGGTGTGCTTTGTTACCAGGGTCGGTTATGTGTGCCAGATGTAGATGGATTGAGACAACAGATTTTGTCCGAGGCTCACAGTTCTAGATACTCCATTCATCCGGGTGCCACTAAATGTACCATAATCTATGGAAAGTCTTTTGGTGGAATGGTATGAAGAAGGACATAGCCGGGTTTGTGGCTAAGTGTCCCAACTGTCAACAGGTAAAGGTGGAACATCAAAGGCCAGGTGGTATGCTTCAGGATGTTGATATTCCCACTTGGAAATAGAAAGCAATCAATATGGACTTTATTACGGGTTTGCCTCATACTCGAAGGCAACATGATTCCATTTGGGTGATTGTCGACCGGATGACCAAGTCATCCCATTTTTTGGCTGTTAAGACTACAGATACAGCGGATGATTATGCCAGACTCTATATTCGGGAGATAGTTCGATTACATGGTGTTCCCTTGTCTATCATTTCGGATAGAGGTCCCCAGTTTACATCTTAGTTTTGGAGATCGTTTCAAAAAGGTCTTGGTACTAAGGTGAAGCTTAGCACAACTTTTGACCCTCAGACGGATGGCCAAGCCGAGCGTACTATTCAAACTTTGGAGGATATGTTGAGGGCTTGTGTTATTGACTTCAAAGGAAATTGGGGTGATCACTTACCTCTTATTGAGTTTGCCTACAACAACAGTTTCCACTCTAGCATCCAGATGGCTCCATATGAGGAGCTTTATGACTGGAAGTGTAGGTCTTCTATTAGTTGGTTCGAGGTTGGTAAGGCAGCCTTGATTGGTCCAGATTCTGTGCACGAGACCATGGAGAAAGTTCAGCTTATTCGGGAAAGGTTAAAGACCGCTCAGAGTCGCCAGAAATCTTATGCGGATGTGAGGAGAAGGGAGTTAGAATTTGAAGTTGATTATTGGGTTTTCCTTAAGGTGTCACCAATGAAGGGTGTGATGTGGTTTGGCAAGAAAGGAAAGCTCAGTCTCCATTTTGTAGGTCCTTATTAGATTTCGAGGAGAGTTGGTAGTGTTGCTTATGAGTTGGAGTTGCTAGCGGAGTTGGAAGCGGTTCACCCAATTTTCCATGTTTCCTTGTTGAAGAAGTGTGTTGGCGACCCGAACTTTATTGTTCCTTTGGAAGATGTGGGTGTGAAGGATAGTCTCACTTATGAGGAGGTTCCCATAGAGATTCTTGATCGTCAAATTCGGAGGTTACGGAATAAAGAAGTCGCTTTGGTAAAAGTCCTTTGGAGGAATCAGCTTGTTGAAGGTGCTATTTGGGAAGCAGAAGAGGCCATGAAGGCCAAATATCCTCATCTCTTTCCTTTCGATTCAGTTCCAGCTTGAGGTACTAATTTCCTCCTTAATATGTCCCTCTGATTCTACTCCGTCAGTTTCTCTCATTATTTTAGCATGCATCCATGTTTTACGAAGTTAGTTTATCATGTTTTCAAGTTGAAAAGTTGTCGTTTCATGATTACCCCTTGATTTTTATGTTATTATGTTGGTTAGGCTGTTTTCTCCTCAGTTTCCCTTATTTAGCCTTCATTCGAGGACGAATGATCCCAAGAGGGAGATATTGTAACACCCCATACACATATCCAGCTATCTAAGTTAAAAATCTCAGAAAATTTCAAGTTTCCAGAGACGACTTCTCAAACAACGATCCGTCATTTGGAAGCACGGGCCCGTCCTGTGCTCCCGTCGTCCCATCTCCAGAAGACCCCTTAGAGTGTTCCAGAAATGACGAGTCTAAGAATGGTCCGTCCTTCTGGATGAAGGACCGTCTTCTCAGCTTTCCTGGTACTCGTCGTCATAAGTTCAGAAACCTATCTTCCAAGTGCAAGAAATGACGAGTCGAAGGACGACTCGTCCTTCTGGATGACGGGTCGTCATTCCAACCGTAATCCCTGAGGTCCAGTAGCCCCAGACTCTTTCAGTCAAACCACGGTTCCGTAGATGGTCCGTTCTTCTGGACGATGGACCGTCGTCCAACCCGTGGTCACTGACTTTGATAATTTTTCCAGCTTTTCTTAAATTAAGTCCAGGGGAATTTTGGTCATTTTCCACCCTATTATGTATTAAGTGAAGTCAGTTTGACTACTTTTAGAAGAGTTTTCACCCATATTATCCTAAGACCCTCTTAAGTTCATCATTCTTCACTCAAAAAGGAAAGGTTCTCTCAAGTTCAAGTCTCCAAGCTCCAAGTCAAGTCTCCTTATTCTTTTCCAATAAAGTGGGTAATCTTCCACCAAGGTATGTGGGTTTTTAACAAAGGGTTCCTTTCACTCTTGTGCCCAAATTCCCCAATTCTTATTTTGAATTATGAAGATATGAAATTAGGGTTTTGATCCAAAAATTGGGGAAGTTTATGAAATCAGTTTCTATGTTTAAATTCATGGTTTCTTCTTAATTACTCATGACTTGATTATGATTCTCTTATTGGTTTTAAAAGCCCAAGCATGAAAGTTGATTTATAGCATGAAACTATGAAATTGCATATTTTCAAGAGAAACTTGGCATGATTAGATATCATGGCCTTTATGTATTTATGAAATTGCATGCCTAATCTTCAAGTATGAATTTAGAAAGAAAAGCATGTTTTTGAATTATGCTATGCTAAGCTTATGAACTATGATATGAAAGTTTCATGATACCCGATGTGTTTTCATGCCCTTATTAATAAGATTTGGCATGAGAGTATTCCCTTATGAATAAGATTTGGCATGAGAGTATGCCCCTACAAACAAGATTTGGCATGAGAGTATGCCTTCATGATTATGAGCTATATGTATGCATGTTTTGGGAGTAGTATTTAGCACCGAGAGGACGGGGTGAGAGTACCCTTAGTCCCATAAACTACGTTGCCAGCGTAGGTCATGATATGATATGATATATGCCTTAAAGGCTTATAAGAGTGGATCCACATCTTTATGTATGGTATCCTTTCCTTAGCGGGGCATAGGATAGCTTTGCCAACTAGGGTTATATAGTTGGGTATGGTGACTTGTTCCATGGTAGGGTTCAAAGTCAGCTTTGCTAACTGGGGTTATACAGTTAGATTCTATGTAGCTCACGTGGTCTCATGTCGGTTATAGAAAACTCCCGTATGTTATGTTTTCAAGTTTTCTAAGCTTTATGAACCTTCTTATGAAACATCATCTTGAAGTTGGTTTTTGCCTTATGATTTAGCTTTTCATATTGATATCTTTTCATGATACTCTACTATGTATGAATTATGTTTAAGTACCCTTTTAAAGCATGTTTTTTCTTACTTATGCATCGCTCACATACTTAGTACATTCCATAGTACTAACGCAGATTGCGCTGCATCTTTTTATGATGCAGACTCAGGTACCCCTTCTCAGCTTCGTGGCTAGAGTCTCAGGCTACTTCCTTAGTCAGTTGTTGTGAGTCCTCATGGTTCGAGGGCTAGTTATGCTTTTCCTTATGTTAGCTTTACTTCTATACTCCAAGTTAGCTAGGTTCTTGTCCTAGCAACTCTTATGTTATGACTAGAGGCTTTCATACATAGTTTGCATTCGAGTTCCTTTTTTGGATATTGTATGTTATGTGGCACTTAGACCCTTTTTGATGTTTCCTTATTGGATTTCCGTATTACGCTTCCGCCTATCGTTCGTTATGCTTGAGAATGCTATGACCAAGGGTTAGCTTGGGGCACTTGTGGTCCCAAGTCCCGTGTTACATCTAGGGGGTAACCTCGGGGTGTGACATTATATGTCTGTGAGTTTTTTGTTGGGTCTGAACTTGACATATGATATCCTTGATTCCCCTATCCATGTTTCTACCCCGGTTGGAGAGTCTGTGGTTGTGACTCATATTTATCGTGACTGTTTTATTGTGTTTGTGGGGTTTCACACTTGGGTAGACTTGGTAATCCTGGATATGGTTGATTTTGATATTATCTTGGGCATGACCTGGTTATGCCCTCATCATGGTGTGTTAAATTATAACACCAAGCCTGCGGCTATAGAGATTCCGGGTAAGGATAGGCTAGAGTGGGAAGGTATGTACAGACCTAATCCAGTTAAGATCATATCATTTGTTCGAGCTAGGAAGCTAGTGGGAAGGGGGTGTCTAGCCTTCTTGGTTCATCTCCGGGATGATAGTGTGGAGTCCCCATCTATTGAGTCAGTTCCAGTTATTTTTGAGTTTCTAGAGGTGTTTCCAATGGATTTGCCTAGTATGCCTCCGGACAGGGATATAGACTTTTGTATTGATTTGGAGTCAGACACTCGTCCCATTTCCATTCCTCCGTATCGTCCCAGTGCTTCGCCCAGTGCTTCGCCCAGTGCTTCGCCTTGGGGTGCTCCGGTCTTGTTTGTAAAGAAAAAAGATGGTAGTATACAGATGTGCATAGATTATAGGCAGTTAAACAAGGTTACCATCTGGAACAAGTACCCGCTACCCCGTATTGATGATCTGTTTGACCATCTCCAGGGTACATCGGTGTTCTATAAAATTGACTTGAGGTCAGGGTATCACTAGTTGAAGATTAGGCCGAAGGATATTCCTAAGACTGCTTTTTGAACTCGGTATGGGCATTACGAGTTCTTAGTGATATCGTTTGGGTTGACCAATGTGCTGGCAGCATTCATGAGTTTGATGAATGGGGTATTTAAGTCATATCTGGATTCCTTCGTTATTATGTATATCGATGTCATTCTGATCTACTCCAAGAATAGGGAGGAGCATGCTAATCACCTTCGTATTGTGTTGGACATATTAAGACGTCAAAAGCTTTATGCGAAGTTTCCCAAGTGTGAATTTTGGTTGACTTCAGCCGTGTTCTTGGGGCATGTAGTGTCAGAACAGGGGGTGATGGTGGATCCCCAGAAGATTGAGTCAGTCAAGAGTTGGGCCCGGCCTAGCTCTGTGATAGAGGCGAGGAGTTTTTTTGGGCTCGTGGGGTACTACCGGAGGTTTGTTAAGGATTTTGCATCTATTGCTACTCACTTGACAAGGCTGACACAGAAGGATGTACCATTCGTGTGGTCCGACAAGTGCAGGGAGAGCTTTCAAAGGCTCAAAACACTTCTGACCATTGCTCCTATCTTGTGCTTGTTGGTTGAAGGTAAAGACTTTATTATTTGATGTGATGCTTCACATTCTGGTTTGGGTGCTGTGTTGATGCAGGATAGGAATGTGATAGCCTATGCCTCCAGGCAGTTGAACGTGCATGAAACAAACTACTCGACTCATGACTTAGAAATGGCAGCGGTGGTTTTTGCACTCAAGATTTGGAGACACTACCTTTATGGTGTCAAGTGTGAGGTGTTCACCAATCATCGCAGTCTGCAGCATGTGTTCACCTAGAAGGACTTGAATTTGAGGAAGATAAGGTGGATGGAACTGTTGAAGGACTATGATCTGATTATTCAATACCATCCGGGTAAGGCTAATATGGTAGCAGACACATTGAGCCGGAAGACAGTTAGCATGGGTAGTTTGGCTTGTTTGGGGGTGTCCAAATTACCACTAACAAGGGAAGTTCAGGCATTGGAGTCCAAGTTCATGCACTTGGGTATTACAGAACGAGGTGGGCTATTGGCCAGCTTTTAGGTCAAAGCCACTTTCATAGAGGAGATAAAGGCCAAGCAGTTCCAGGATCTGAAACTGAGTAAGCTCCAAGGTAAGGTAATAACTGGGGAATCCAGGGACGTCACGCTAGACTCTAGTGGAGTAATAAATTTTAGAGAGAGGATTTGTGTTCATCAGGTTGATGATATAATTAAGAATATCTTGGCAGAAGCTCATGGTTCGCGGTACTCAATTCATTCGAGTGTGACCAAAATGTACAGGAACTTGAGGCAGCATTACTGGTAGCCCAGGATGAAAAGGGACATAGTGGATTTTGTGTCCAAGTGTCAGAACTGTCAGCAGGTAAAATATGAGCATCAGAGACCTGCAGGACTACTTCAGAGAATGCCCATTCCAGAGTGGAAGTGGGAGAGGATAGCCATGGATTTCGTGGTGGGTGTTCCCAAGACGTTGGGGAAGTATGACTCAATTTGGGTCATTATTGACAGGTTGACCAGGTCCACGCATTTCATTCCGGTCAGGGTAGATTACAATTCGCAGCAATTAGCTAAGATCTATATGAAGGAGATTTGAGATTGCATGGGGTGCCACTGTCTATCATTTCATATAGGGGTACACTATTTACCTCTAAGTTTTGGGGTAAGTTGCATGAAGAGTTGGGTACACAACTCACCTTTAGTACAACCTTCCATCTTCAGACTGATGGTCAGTCAGAGAGGACGATCCAGGATTGGAGGACATACTGAGAGCATGTGTGATGGACTTGGGGGGTCATTGGGACCAGTTTCTACTATTGTGCGAGTTCTCGTACAACAATAGCTATTACTCCAGTATTGACATGGGACCATTCGAGGCATTGTATGAGATGAGTTGTAGATCACCGGTTGGATGGTTTGAGGAAGGCGATATAAAACCTCTGGGCGTGGAATTGGTAAGGGAAGTGCATAAAAAGGTAAGAGGCATTCAGACCAAATTGCTAGCTGCCCAAAGCAGGCAGAAAGAATATGCGGATCGTAAGGTTCGGGACATGGAATTTCAGGTTGGTGAACAGGTATTGTTGAAGGTGTCACCAATGAAGGGAGTTATGCGGTTCGGTAAGAGGGCAAGCTCAGCCCTCGGTTTATCGGTCCGTTTGAGGTTCTTGAGATTGTGGGGCCTGTGGCTTATAAGTTGGCACTGCCGCTTAGTTTGTCGGATGTCCATCCGATATTCCATATATCCATGCTTAAGCGATACCATGGGGATGGGGACTACATCATCAAGTGGGATGAGGCGCTTTTCAATAAGGATCTTCATTATGAAGAGAAACCAGTTTTGATTCTTGCTCGGGATGTCCAGAAATTAAGGAAAAAGGTGATTAACATGGTAAAGGTTCAGTGGAAGAATCATCCGATTAAGGAAGCCACTTGGGAAACTGAGAAGGACATGCGGGACAAATACCCTCACTTGTTTGAGGATTTAGGTACTACACTTTCCTTTATTTATTTTTGTAATTTTGGGCTTGATCATTCGGGGATGAATGATGGGTAAATTGGTATCTGTTGTAATGATCGGGTCCGTTATTATGGTTAATCCATTCGTGCCAAGTTTTAGGGTTAGACAACTCCGGGTTTGAGAGTTTGAAATTTTGGGCTAGGCTCGCCTCGGCCAGATTTGGAGTGAGGTATAGTCTAGGGAAATCCGAGTAAGAATTAGGTGAGATGTATTGATTTGAGCTAGTTTTCCATGTATCCAAGACATAAAGGAGTCCGGGGTACTTTTCATAATCGAATTTGGGTAAGTAGAACTCCCGAAATTGAGGTTGACATGAAAGGGTTGTTTTGGATCATCGGGGGAAGCAAGTGTGTTGTAACATGGACCAATTTTGGAGAATTCCCAAAATTTTGTCTGTGATGAGCGCCACGGCTTCGCCATAGCGACCTCCGCTATGGCGGAAGAAAATCCCGCTATAGCAGAAGTCAAGGCAGTCAACCTCCACCATAGCGGTTGACTCCGCTATGGCGGTACCACTATAGAGGAAGCCGACCGCTATAGCAGAGCGCGACGGGAATTAATGTAGAAATTCCCCAAAATAGTTCAGTTTTCTTCAAGTCATTTGAGAAAAGAACTAGGGTGATTTCAGGCATTTATCCCCCATTCTTCATCGCTTTTCTTTCCTAAGGTAAGACTTTTACTCCCCGAACTCCGTATTACTTTTCATATGCGATAGAATTGCTAGGGGTGGACTTAGAGAGAGGTTTGGAATGACTTAGGGATGATAGAATCTGAGGAAAAAAGGGGATTCTAGGGGTGAAAGTTCTTGGGTATTGTTAAATTTACTATTTTATGATCATGTGACCTTAATTTCCTAATTTTATCCATAAAAATGATAGAACTAGGTGAATTAACGGTGGAAAAGCCTGGGGAAGAGGGTGGAATGATCATGGGTAGCCTAGGGTTTAGGATTTTGCATAATCCGGGTAAATTGGATATAAAGATTAATTCTTGGTTATTGTGTATTGTTTTAGACCAAGAACTGGCAAGAACTTTGGGAAACGGGAAAGCTATGATTGAATAGAGCTTGGATCATTTTGAGGTAGGTGATGGTTTGATTCCTGTATACTTTGTGTGTTTTGTGTACTCTTATCTAAGTAACTGTATGAGATACATTCTTAGGGGATGATTAGGAATGTCTAATAGTCCTGTTATTAGTTTGGTAAATTAAACTATGTATTTTACTTGTTGGTTTTACAAGTTGATTATTCATTTTTGTGACTATTGATTGTTGACATTCGGTTGGCTCGGGTACCATGCCTGGTATGAATATACTAACAGTTGGCTCGGGCACCACGCCTGGTACGGAAATACTAATATTTGGCTCGGGTACCACTCCTGGTACGGGTTTACTTTACTACATTATTGCATTGATATTGTTGCATTGTGTTGCTTGTTATTAGTTCTATGAGTGGACCGAGTTGTGTTATTGAGTTGTGATATCTTCTTATGGTCCTTGAAGGGCCGGGAATCCTATTTATTTGGTTGAATTGTTCTTGGTGTAGACCGGGATGAATGATTAACACTTAGGTGTCATTAGAAGGGATCCTAGGGTGGGTCCAGGATATATATATATATAAAAGAGGTGGTTGTTTACATTATTTTCGTATAAAAAGGGATGGCCTGTAGGGTCAAGTTAAGGGGAGACTTATAATCTAGGATTAACTGTGGACTGGATTATGTGTCTTTCTGTACCTTTACTTAATTTGTTATACTATTCATATAATGTTTATCTGGAAACTGGCTGATAATCCTACCAGTACACGGTGGTTGTGTACTGATATTGCACTTGCTTATTTTTTTGTGAGTACATGAAATCTTCCGGCGGTTGACGCACGACCTCACTTGTAGGCCTGACTGTTCAAGATATCAAGGGTGAGTTGTTCGACCAAGCTGCCTTGGTGTTTATCTTCTGAGTTGTAGCCCACTTATTTCGGGCTTAGACTATTTCATTATTATTTTTGGAGTTACATCTCCGCACTCTAGATTTGGTAGTGTTTTGGTATGATGACTTTCAGATTCTAAGGGGGATTTCCGTAGTTTTATTTCAATGAAATTACTTTTACTTATTTGAATTGCTAGTTTATTTCCTGTTTGCTGGTTTTAGGCTGTTAGTCTAGGCTAAAGGTGAACTCTACCGGTTCGCTCATCTGGGGGTTGGGTGGGTGCCACTCACGACGGTCTGGGTCGTGACAACCGAATTGCTTGAACCTGTACATTCAAATTTAACAGATTTCAAGAACATTATTAGCAAAGATGGAAAAAGATATTACATTAGTTTTGTTGATGACTTTTCTAGATATACTAAGGTATATTTTCTTATGTCTAAAAATGAGGCTAAAAGCATATTTTTGAAATTTGAAAAGTTAAAAATGAATTAGATAGAAAAATCAAGAGTCTTAGATTTGATAGTGGCAGTGAATATAACACTAAAATTCTAGAGGACTTCTTTGAGAAAAATGATATAATGCATGAGGTTAGTGCTTCCTTTACTCCCCGACAAAATGGTATAGTTGAATGAAAAAATCAAACTCTTATGAAAATGATGAATTCTATGCTTTTAAGCTGAGGTCTATCTAACAATATGTGGTTGGAAGTTGTCTTGTCTTAATAGAGTTTCTCATAAGAAGTTGGACAAGACCTCATATGAGTTGTAGAAAGGGTTTGTCCCTAATTTCATTTTTTTTAAAGTGTGAAGTTGTTTGGTTAAAGTTGATCTACTTGATTTAAACGGATAAGTGTAGTTTCTAAGACTTTTGGCACTGTTTTTTTTGGTTATACTAAAATAGTGCTGCATATAGAATTATGTCTTTGAATTTTTATTTTATTTGTGAATCTAGAGATGCAAAATCTTTTAGCATATTTTTCCTTTGGAAATTAATGTACCAAGTGATGTGTCAAATAATACTTTTATATCTATGTCTGTTAATAGTGGCGGAGGAAGAATTTTTATTCAAGGGGATTAAAATATAAAGAAGTAAGCACATGAAAATTACAGTATGAAAAGCATGCGTATGCTAAATTTTAACCCACCTTATCATACCCTTTTAATTTGTTCCCATTTTTTGTTGTTCACCATTGAGCCCTTCTTAAAAATTCTTGTGCATTTTTTTTACTTTCACTTTGCAGTGTCCTATTTATTATAAACTTTCTAATTTTTTCTTTCAAATTAATTACCCCCCACCTCCCCTCCCCCCCTAAAAAAACAAAGTTCTTAAAAAAGTGTAAGGATCAAATTATTGTTATTATAATATATATTTAGTACTCAATAATAATAAAAAATATTGAACAACATCAATATTAATATGTTGAATGGTAAAAATATAGTTGAAAAGAATGGGCTATATAACTCGACAAAATAAATTATAAAATTGATAAAATACAAGAATCTTGTATATGTAAAACTAGTCAAATATAAAAATATTTGCGTGACATAAGACGTATAAAGAAAGATATGCATAGTATTTTTTTATTATTATTTTGGTTGATAAGTGTGTTAATATTGAAAATCAATTAGAAACTATATAAATCTAGCTAAGGTTTTAAACTAGTGCTGAGAGTATCAAAAAAGAGAGAATTAAAATATTTTTTACTTCAATTATGTAAAAATTTATAAAAAATATTCTAGACCCGATATTTATACTTTAAAAAAATAAAAAAATAACTAACTATTATAATAAATAATAAATACATATAAATGGGTTAATATGCTAACTCATTTCTAGGGATTTCTATCTACTCAAAGCCCAATTGCTCATTAAAAAGAGCGAAAAAGACCAAAGCCCAATTACTCATTAAGAAAAAAAGGAGTGAAAAATAAAAAATAAAAAAAAAGCTATAGAAATAGATGTGTGCAGGAGTCAAACCCGTGATGTTGGTTTGAAAATGAACCCCCTGGACTATTGAGCTACGCCTTTCAACTGTGTTAAGGGGATTCATTAAAAGCCATATATGCATAATATTTAAATTTAACTTTATATATAATATATAATTTTTCGTCCGAACCCTCACTCCCACATAGATCTACTGTCACGACTCAAACCCGTCGTGAGTGATACCCATGCTAATTCTCCGATGGAAAAATTATTTAACTCTGATTATCCATCATATACACTTAGTAGTTTTTAAACATTAACTAAGCAATTCCATTATAAATCAACAGTAACAATCTGAAAAGATGCAAATGTCTAAAATACCTCCAAAAACTGAAAGTCATTGTATCAAAATATCTAAGTACGAATATCTATGGGTACAACTCAGAAAATCAAAATGAATAAAGTGTTTGTGCTCGAAATAAGTGGACCAGAATATAGTATATGAAAATCCATTACTGCTCGAAAGACGAAGCTCACTCTTAAGTCGGAAACGATCGTTGACTACAACTGAGGTCTCGTCGAAGCCACTAGAATATGTTCTGCACCCAACAAAAAAATATCAGTACAAAATATCTATATATTGGTAGGGTCATCACCCAACTCAACTTAATAAATATGAACACATAACCAATAATTTGTAAACAATTACAACCATGTAACACCTAGCATATACTTTCACCTAGTCCCTTCTCAATAGTAACCAAGTAAATCAGATAAGTATAAGAACAGTTAAAAGCAATTCATCAAATCAAATCATGACTAACCACAGTTAACTCAACCTTGTCATAATTACCTTTTTACTTGACCTTAATAAATGATTATTGTCACGACCCAACCCACCGAGCGGTGCGGGCACCTACTCTAACTACCTAGATAGACGAACCCTCACCACCCGTCCAACAGGTGACATGCGGGAAAAAAATAGCAATATAACCTTCCTTTTATTATGAATACCTTGTAATTACAACATTTGAAAACAGAAAACAGTTCTGAAATATAAATTACCCTCCCTAGGACCTAGTCTAAACAGGTACAAGAGTTACTGCAAGATTTATACAGAACATGTAAAAGAGACACAACTTCCATCATGGAGGAAGGACAGAAGCTATTGCAGATCACCATCGCCATATACCTATGAAACATCACCAGCCCTGCAACCAGACTATACCAAAAAGGTATAGCAAGATTAGAGTCAGTACAACCACACGTACTGGTAGGCATCATCGGTCGACCCGAATCCACTTCTACCATCATATAAGAAGAACAGAAAAAAAACATGAAAAATAACAATGTAACTCCATCCTTTACCGCTTTCCCTTACCGGACCCGACTGCAATCGATCGTCTACTCGTACCCCTTACCTCAACCCTTTTCTATTCCTTCCACTGCCGACTCCCTCTCTCTCAGGTCTTTGAGTCACGCTAAACTTAGACTTCCCAAGTCACACTAACCTTAGACTTCCCAAGTGCAGCCCCTCCCCCCACTGCTCAGGACTTTGATGTACTCCAAAGGGAGTTAGAAGAGGAGAAGAAGAAGAGGCGCTCACGGGACCGTATGTTTGCCCGGATGTGGAAGACCATCAAGGTCATGTTCTCATGTGTTGCACCGGGTCAGGAGCTTCCCACACTCGAGCCTGAGGATAGGCATGAGTTTCCCTTCCTGAGCGATGATGAGGCTTAGGACCTCCCCCTCCCCCTTTTACTAGATACTCCTTATTGCTTTCGGTTGCCCCCGTTTGGGGCTTGTTAGACGATATTTCCCCTTTTCCTTTCCCTCTTTTATTATCGCACATGGATGTTTGTTTTAGAAAATTTCCTTTCTGTGCACACTACATTAGTTATACATGCTTTCCTTGATTTATAGCATGATTCGTAACTTAATACTTGCTTTTATATTTCCCCCGGGAAGGAATGAAAACAGGGGAAAACAGAGCAAGCTTTCTACCTCACGTATCTCCGCTATGGCGGATGCCACTCTGCTATAGCGGATATGCTATAGCGTAGAAAAAATCTGCTATAGCGGGAGCACCGTAGCGGTGTCGTCTGCTATGGCGGTCCCGACGATAAACAGTATAGAAATTTGATTTTTCAGTTAAATGCACTCATTCCCTTTCCCGGTTACGACTGTCCAAACCTGTAAATCCTGCTATGGTCTTAAATCACCTTCAAGACCATTCCTGGCATCGAATGTATCAAAATCAGGCATAACACACTATCAATTACAAGAAATCACAACAACAATTGTTTTTCGATGATACCTTCCCGCCATTACACTAATGACTCATTTATTCCCATGGTTCCCAACCAAGTCCCGATTGTCCTGAAATCCAAGCTTCCCTACAGTCACATTTCCCAATCCCTTATCATCTTAACCAATGATAAGCCTTTTTCAACATGTAGTACTACTCTTTTAAATCAAAACATTTAACAGCTTACCACAGCCTTAGGTACACAAGGTTTTCCACTTACTGACCCTCTGCAGACTCTACATGCACGGCAGATAACAATTCACATCAAGGTAACCAAATACACAAAATTTCAAGTAGGTTCTACACTCAGCAATACACAACATTTCACTTCAGGTCACAACAAGAATCAAGTCACATAAATTCACCTTCTATTCATCCCATGGATGGCCATTGGCCGATCATCCATGTCTTACCGCAGCCTCTCAGGCCAGATACCAATTGGAACCTTCTCGGTTCCAATTTCTCTTGCTTGTCTTATCGCAATCGGAGTATAAGGACCTCCTTCACTTCGTCGAGATACCAATTAGACTCAACCCATACAAGCAAGTAAACAATCGCACGAAAGAATGAAAGAAGGGAGATGTTTCCTAGAGTGCTTCATAGCTTCCCAAATATTTGATGTGGACATCAACACACCAATCCGTAGAACTCTATTCGACACTTTGCTCTTGTACTAGGAGACCGATAACCTAGGCTTTGATACCATCTGTCACGACCTAACCCACTGGGCCATGCGGGCGCCTACTCTAACCACCTAGATAGACGAACTCTCACCACCCGTCTAACAGGTGACATGCGAAAAATAGAAAATAGCAATATAACCTTCCTTTTATTATGAACACCTTGTAATTACAACATTTGAAAACAGAAAACAGTTCTGAAATATAAATTACCCTCTTAGTCTAAACAGGTACAAAAGCTACTACAAGATTTATACAGAACATGTAAAAGAGACACAACTTCCACCATGGGAGGAAGGACAGAACCTGATGCAGATCACCATCGCCATGTACCTATGAAACATCACCAGCCCTGCAACCAGACTATACCAAAAAGGAATAGCAAGAGTAGAGTCAGTATAACCATACGTACTGGTAGGCATCATCGGTCGACCCGAATCCACTCCTACCATCATATAAGAAGAATAGAAAAAAACATGAAAAATAACAATGTAACTCCATCCTTCACAGCTTTCCCTTACCGGACCCGACCGCAACCGATCGTCTACTCGTACCCCTTACCTCAACCCTTTTCTATTCCTTCCACTGCCGACTCCCTCTGTCTCAGGTCTTTCGAGTCACGCTAAACTTAGACTTCCCAAGTCACACTAACCTTAGACTTCCCAAGTCACACAACCTTAGACTTTCCAAGTCGCACTAACTTTAGACTACCCAAGTCGCACTAACCTTAGACTTCTCAAGACGCACTAACCTTAGACTTCCCAAGTCGCACTAACCTTAGACTTCCCAAGTCACACAACCTTACCATTAACCTAGGTAACTCCCATGACTATGCATCCAAACAGCCCCGGCCCTATCATTCTAGACCCACTACACCCAGGGCACTACACACAAATACCCGGACCCGCCCCAGGTCCCTAGACAATTCCTCCTCAGATATCACCCACTAGTCACACTATGTAAGACTCCCAGCCATTCCCCTAGTTTATCAACCACATGTAAACCACTTTTATAACTCTAAACCACAATCACAGAATTCAATAAATCATCCTTTTTGTGTAGCCCGGACCCACCCTGGGATCCCTTCTAAACAACACCTAACTGTTAAACAGACAACCCGGCCTAATCCAAGGCTAACTCAACAGATATAACAGGATTCCCGGTCACTCAAGGACCACCAACGAATATCATAATTCAATAAAATAGCCCGGTCCACTCATGGAACCAATAACAGTCAATGCAATGCAACAATATCAATGCAATGATGCAGTAAAATAAACCCGTACCAGGCATGGTACCCTAGCCAACCGTTAGTATTCCGTACCAAGCGTGGTACCTGAGCCAACCATTTTTTATACCCATACTAGGCGTGGTACCCGAGCCAACCGTTAGTATACCCGTACCAGGTGTGGTACCTGAGCCAACCGAATGTTAATAATCCACAGTCAAATAATGAACAAACAACTAGTAAACCAATAAGCAATACACCCTACAATTCACAGGCCGTAAAACAGGACCCTTAGACATTCTACACAATTCCTCTAAGCCATGCAATTCATACAAACACTTAGATAAGAGTACAAAATAAACAACATTCACAGGAATCGTAAGCCATCACCTACCCTCTCTCTCGGGTATATAACTTAATCTCGACCTCCGTCCGAAGACTAAACACACTCACCCTTTATATAAAGAATGGTTTCCCCTTTCTAGCATAATTTAATAACCCCATTGATTTCGGAACTCACATAGATAATAACAACACGAGTTACCATCCCTTAGCCCTTAGCAAAATAACGACTACTTATCATGCCTTCAGCATTCCTGAAACCTCACCTAGGAGTTTCCCACTCCCATACCCTTTTAGTTGTCCTTGCAATTCCCGGTTCCCCGAACCTTCCTGATATCCCAGTCCCTGAGTACTATCCTTTTAGCATGCCAAGACAACATAAACATCCCAACTAACTACAATCAATCCACAGTTCAATCCAACCAATCCTTAGCTCACTCGTAACTAATACCAAATCCAGCAGACTCTGTGCCCGGAGGCCTAAATCATAAAATCTCCATTCCACTATACGATGAATACAGAATGTAAACAGGTCTAACTACTCATGAAACCTAACCTACCTGGATGCCAAGAAACTGCAACCATGCATTTCTGGCTTCGTGAAGGCGTTCCTGGCTGAACGATGGTCCTGGAATCCACTGTTCTACGTCTCTCCAGCCATGACCCCTTCTCCTCATGATTCCCTAGCCTTGGAGCAGCTTGGGAGAGCTTTTGGAGAAACCCTCGTATGTTTTCCAATTGAGGAGGAGAGCATCTTTTATTAAATCCCGTCCTGAGACTTCTGCCTCCCATCACTCCGCTATGGTGGTTACCCCTCCGCTATGACAGTCCCACTATAGCGGAATAATTACTGCTATAGCGGGGTGACTTCATCCTGGATTATTTCTAAAATCAAAAAATTTCCACTACGTCACCCTACTTAAAGAAACGTACTTTAAATTAGTTTCCCAATTATTTTGACTTCGTGGTTCTTAAAGTAACGATGGACCCGATCATTACAATTACACAATTCAAGTAAAATACTAGATCGAATCACTCATGGATCCAAATAACATCAATCATATAACTCAGTCCATTCATGAAACTGTCAAACTCACCAGTATCGTGTACACATATGTTATGGGTCTTATAAATATCCACTATCCATGACCTGCAGGAGACGAGTTCAGTCCATGTACCAAATAAACCAGACAACTAGTGTCTGCCACCCTTATGCCAAACCAATATTATACCACACTTATTTCAACATCTCTATCCTTATTCTTCCTGAGTTTCGCCAATTTTGTGACAATGACCTTTATCGATTCATCTCACAATATCAACTCACATCACAACATTTACAATTATAATATAGGACAACACAATCACAGTGTATTTAAAAACAAGTCTTTTATATAATTTTATTTCAAGTAGAGCTGTGCAAATTTTGGGTCAAATCAATAACTCGAACTAAAAATTTGATTATCAAGTTAATGACTTGGGTTATTGGAGTACCGGGTCAGTTTTTTGTTTTTACACTATTCTTATTGAAATAGTGGGTTGGTTCTCAGTTTACTTGAAACTTTAATCGGCTAAACCAATTAATCGATAAGAAAATGGCTCCACAGTGACTTCACTAGTTCACTTCACTACTTAAAGTTTTAAATCGTAAAGTACCCTCCCAGACAAAATTAGGGTTTATCCAGAAGGCAAAAGCTACGCTCCCCAATTCCCTCAACCCTCTCATTTTTACCCAAAAGTTGCGCTTCTATTCTCTGCGATAGTGATGATTTCATTCTTTGCAACAATGACGATTCGATTATTTGTGACATCAGTTTTCACAATTTATCTGCAACTTGTCTTCATGTTCACGGTTTTTCAGTCTTCTCCTCCAAAGTTCCATCTGGTAAGTTCACTGTATTCTTCAGCCCTCTCATGATTTCTTTGTCTTTTTCACACTTATCACTGTATTTTTATGGTTTTAAATTATCACTGAGTTTTGTTCAAGTAGTTTTATCAGCTTATGATTCCATTGTCTTCATCTCATTCTATCGCCTCTATCTCACAAATTTTACAAATTTTATCAATGATTTTCATTCTTTTGTGACTATGTGTGTGGAGAAATATCCTCTGTGTGTATTTCTTCAGAGAATTTGAAAATTGGGTTAAAGTTTTACCTTTTCTCAGCATATTCCAATATATTTATATCTGCCTATGTATTTAGCGTTCACAATTCTTGGTGTCTAAAGTGTGTTATTTGGCTTTTTTTGTGTTTTTATTTATTTATTGTATAATTATTTTTTTTAAAATCGTAATTCACAGTGACACAAATACATGGTTGAAAACATCATAATTGATAAGGTGGTTGGTGAAAGTGGAGCTTCTAATTGAAATATAATGAGTTAAAACTCAAAGTGTTCAGTCCAAAGTAAAGGAAAAAAAGGAGAAAAAAGTCTCGTGCGTGTGATCATTTTACTACTAAAGTTGATTCTGACAGAAATAATAAGGTTGTTTGTAACTATTGTAAGCATGAGTATTTTGATGACATAAAAGATCCTGGTACAAGGACAATGCTTGATCATATAAAAAAAATGTACAAATATGCCTCACAATATTGATACTAAATAATCAAACTTAGCATTTCAACTGGTTATAGGGGGTAACAAAGATGATATAGCTGTTGTTCCATGGAAATTTGATCAAGAAGAGTGTAGGAAGGCTTTGTGTCGTATGGTAATTCTGGATGAACTTTCTTTTAAATTTGCTGAAAAAGAAGGTTTTCAACAATTTATGAAAATGACACAACCTTTTTTCTGAATTCCTTCTCGTACCACTGTGACTCATGATTGTTTTAACATGTTTGATGAAGAGAAACATCAAATGATGTCTGTTTTTAAGGAAATACAACAAAGAGTGTGTATAACCACTGATACTTGAACTTCCATGGAAAGAATCAATTATATGTGTATTACCGCTCACTGAATTGATAAAAAAATAGACTTTGCATAAAAAAATTATCAATTTTTGTCTAATTTCTTGTCATAGAGGTGAAATATGGCAAAGGTCATTAGTAAGTATTTGCACGAGTGGGGGTTGCATAGAATTTTTACTGTTACACTTGATAATGCTTATTCAAATAATGTGGCTGTGATTGAGTTGTCTAAGCAATTAACTAAGTGGGGGACCAATTTTATGGGTGGTAGTCATCTTCACGTGAAGTGTATGACTCATATCATAAATCTTGTTATTCAGGATGGTATAAAAAAAATTGTGTCTATTGAACGAGTTAGGCAAGCAGTGAGATACACTAGGCAATCTCCTGCTGGGTGGAGGAAGTTTCATAAATGTTATGAAGATAAAAAATTTGTTAAAAAGCCTTTATGCTTGGATGTTCCTACAAGGTGGAATTTCACCTACTTGATATTGAAAAGGGCTATTGAATATGAGGGTGCAATTTTAGATTATGCCGATCGTGATATTGGCTTAACATATCATCTTGAGTTTGTTGATATTGTTGAAGAAAGTCCTGCAGGTACACTTTTGAGTAGTGATTGGAAGAGTGTGAAGAGAATTACCAAATTTCTTGAACTGTTTTTTAAGTTTACTTTGAAGGTATCTGAATCTGCATATGTTACATCAAACTTTCATTTTCTTGAAATTTGTCAAGTGGGTGTTTACTTGACAAAATTGATATCAAGTGAAGATACTATTTTGGCTGAAATGGCAGCAAAGATGAAGGAGAAATTTGAGAAATATTGAGGTGATACAGAAAAAATAAATAAGAATATGCTTTTCATATCTTGTATTTTGAATCCTCGCTATAAATTTAGCACTCTTAGTTTTACACTTAAGAAGATGTTTGAGGACAAAGGGTCAATTATAGAAAGCAACGTGCGAGCCTACATGAAATCATTTTTAATGAGTATGCAAAGTCAGCTTCAAAAGATAAAATTGATTAACTTTCTTCAATAGAAGTGGAAGCTTCCGGTCCAAGGTCTATACCTATATGAGATTATGGTGACTTCTATGGGGAACTACATAGACATACATCTGGAAGTGAGAGTGTAAATTCTAAGTCAGAATTAGATAAATATCTTGCAGAAGATGCTAAAATTGGAAATGCAGATTTTGATGTATTACTTTGGTGGAAAGTTAACTCAACTAGACTCCCCTGTATTTATGAGATGGTTTGAGATGTATTAGCTATTCCTATTTTAAGTGTGGCATCTGAATGTATTTTTAGTACTGGTGGGCGCATTCTTGATTCGTTTAGGAGTTTGTTAGCTCCTAAATTGATACAAGCTCTAGTGTGCTTTCAAGATTGGCTTCGAAGTGAACCCTAACCTATAAGTATTGAGGAAGATTTAGATTTTCTCGAGCAACATGAATAATGTATAGTTTATTTAATATTTTTATTGCTTGAGTCTTGACTTGTTTTTTAAACTATAAGAAGTCTTGACTTGTTATGGTAATTCTCTTTAGATTTGGCCAAATTTGGAAAAGAATTCGATATTGATGACATGTAGAATCATACATTGTTAGAGATGAACTTTGATAAGTTATGTTTGATAAGGAGTCTTGCATTATTTATGTTTGTAGTAGCTATTGGAATACTTATGGCATCGGCAGGGTTGTTGTACTTGTACATATCATTAGTGAAAGTATGAAACTTTAGCTCCACAAAGACTAATTGTTAGTCCTTAATAGGAGCTTTTATCTCTGTTTTTGGTAACCTCCTTCTAATATACTTTGTTTCCAACTTTGGTTAAAAGACATCATATTTGGTAATTTAAATTTACTATATTTTTGCATCTGATTGCTGTTCTTGTAACCATTTTTCTTGTGGGAAGCTGTTGTTTTATCCTTTTTATTGTGGGGATTATTGATTTAGTTCTGAATTATATGGTTCTTATCTTCACTTTTGCTCTTTTTTTCTTGTGGGGTACTATTATTTTAGCCATTTCTATTGTGGGATTCCTGATTAAATTCAGAATTCTTGAGTTTTTATCTATACTTGTACTCTTTTTGTCTTTTAATTTACTATAATTTTGCTTCTGGTGTGCTATTATCGTAACCACTTTTGTTGTGGGGTTGTTGATTTAGTTCAGAATTTTATGGATCTTATCTTTAACTGTTCCTCTTATTTATTTTTGGGGTGTTGTTCTTATCTTAAATTCTATGTTTCTTTTCATAATTTTTACTATTAATGCTTGTGGGGAGCTGCTATTTTATCCTATTTGTTATGGATATTATTGTCATGACTCAACAACCGGACCGTGCGGGCACCTACTCTAATTAACCTAGATAGGAGAACCCTTACCACCCGATCCAATAGGTAAAAGCAGAAAATAATAAAACCATAAAGAAAACCTCCTTTCTAAATCAGGAAAATATTTACAACTTTTATTTCAGGAAAAATCCTTTACAAAAACTAGAATACAACTGTAATGACCGGGTCCGTCATTATGTTAGTTTTCCTGATTTCGTAAATTTGGGGAGAATGGTTAAAAATTCATTCAGGGTAAGCAGGGTGGTCTCGTGGGAAATTCTGACCTTCCAAAAATAATTTGGGCTGACGTCACTCCGCTATAGCGGTAATTATTCCGCTATAGCAAAACCGAAGTAGAGGAGGAGTAGACTGCTATAGTGGAGCTACAAGAGGCAGTAGCCTGCGATGGAATTTTATCAAAAAGTCTCTTCTCCTCAGTTGAAAAACATACGAGGGTTCCTCCAAAAACCCTCTCATGTTGCTCCAAGGCTGGGGAATCTTGAGGAGGAGGGGTAATGGCTGAAGGGATGCGAAACAGCGGATTCCAAGACCATCGTTCAGCCAGGAACGCATTCACGGGGCCAGAAATGCACCATTGCAGCTGCTTGGCGCCCAGGTAGGCTAGGTTTTCATGAGTAGTTAGACCTGCTTACTTTCCGTACTTGTTGTATAGTGGAAACAGAGAATCCATGTTTTAGGCCTCCAAGCACGGAGTCTGGTGGATTCGGGATTGGTTGTGTATTGATTCTAGGATGTACGGAGTAAATGGATGGTCTTGTGGTCTGTGTTATGTGATTATATTATGCATCTTGGCATGATTAAATGATAGTTTAAGGGACTAGTATGTCAGAGAAGTTTGGAGAACCGGGAAAGTGCTTGGGAGCCACGGGAAACGGGAATAGGAAACTCCTAGGTGGGGTTTCAGGAATGTTTTTGGCCTGAGACTTAGCGGTGGTCTTGCTAAGGTTAGGGAAAGGAATTGTGTGGCTGTTTAGATGATTATGTAAAAAGGGAATTCGCTCGTTACATGCTCTACAATAATAAGGGTGAACCGGAGATAGTCTTCGGACGGGATTGATGGTTCGTTGTTATACCCGGAAAGGGGTAGGTAATGGCTTATAATATCTGTGAATGTTGTATATTCATGTTCTTGTATCTAAGTGATTGTATGATTTACATTGCTTAGAGAAGTTGAGTAGAATATCTAAGGTTCCTGCTTTACAGTCTGTGGTTGAACGGTATTTGCTTGTTGGTTTACAAGTTATCTGTTCATGCATTTGACTGTGGATTATTGACATTCGGTTGTCTCGGGTACCATGCCTGGTACGGGTATAACAAATGGTTAGTACGGGTACCACGCCTGGTACGGGTATAACAATTGATTAGCACGGGTACCACGCCTGGTACGGGTTTACTTTTGTTGCATCATTGCATTATTACTATTGTGTTGCGTTGATTGATATTGGTTCCATAGGTGGACCGGGCTGCTTATTGAAATGTGATAATTGTTATTGGTTCCTTGAGTGAAACGAGTTGTTGTGGAATTGTGATGTCAATAGGTGGTCCTTGAGTGGCCGGGAATTTCTGCATAACTATTGTGTTGGTCTTGAGTTAGGCCGTGTTAATCAGTGACACTTAGGTGTTATTTAGAAGGGATCTCGGGGTGGGTATGTATAATAGGAAAGGGAGGTTATTCCTGTATAAATGCTTGTCAGTCGTCGTCATTGAGTGTGCCTAGATGGTTGGGGATTAATTGTGATTAATGACTAAGGTCGATCTTGGTATAAATCAGGGTAGCAGTGGACACTGAGGGTGGTTAAAGGGATCCTTGGAGGGTCCGGGTCATGTGCTTAAAAAGGAATTAAATGTAACTCTAGTGTTGTCGTTAAATATGGCAAGGGTTGGTAGGTGGATTTCACGTGGTGGATAGACTGGGAGGAAGACTGAGAGTCTGAGGTTGTGGTTTCAGTTGTTGCGAACATATTAGAAGGTTTACTAGAAATCTGTGGAGGGTTGGACCCTGGTGAGTAATGTTACGAGTATAAGTGGTTGAGTTGGGCAGTTAGCCGGGCTAAGTCTAGAGGATAGTCAGAATCATGGACTTAGGTAAGGGAAGGGTAGTCCAGGTATGGACATGGATGTCGGTGAAGGATGAGGTGACTTGGGAAGTCTAGGGTATCGTTCCTTTGGAAGTCTAGAATATTGAGACTTGGGAAGCTCAGGATAAAGTTACTTGGGAAGTCTAAGGTTAATGTGACTGGGAAGTCTTAAGAATGAGGGAGTTGGTAGCGGAAGAATAGTGGAGGATGAAAATCAAGCTATGTTAATTACATTCATATTTTTTCCTGTTTTCTTATATGATGGTAGGAGTGGATTCGGGTCGACCAATGATGCCTACCAGTATGTGTGTTTGTACTAACTCTACTCTTGCTATACCTTTTTGGTATAGTCTGGTTGTAGGTTGGTAATGTTTCATAGGTTCACGGCGATAAGGATCTCCACCAGCTTCTGTCTTTGATTTCCATGGCGGAAGTTGTGTTTTTTCCTCTTATGTTATCTTGTAGTAGCTCTTGTACCGGTTTAGACTAGGTCCTAGGGAGGGTGATTTATATTCAAAAACTATTTTCTATTTCAATGTTGTAATAATAAGGTCTTCATAATAAAAGGAAAGTTTGTTTTCACTACTTCTTATTATTTCTGCAAGTTAAATGTGAGACGGGTGGTAAGGGTTCATCTATCTAGGTTATTAGAGTAGGCGCCCGCACGGCCCGGTAGGTTGGATCGTGACAGATGGTATCAGAGCCTAGGTTACTAGTCTCCCAGTACAAGAGAAAAATGTTGAATAGAGTCCTATGGATTGGTGTGTTGACGTCCACATCTAATCTTTGGGAAACTATGAAGCATTCTAGGAAAAAACTCTTTCTTTCATTCATTCGTGCGGTCGTTTTCTTGCTTGTATGAGTTGGGTCCAATTGGTATCTCTAGATTCCAATTGGTATCTCAACAAGGTGCAGGAGGTCTTTGTACACCGGTTCTGATAAGAAAAGCAAGGGGAATAGGAGCGAGGAAGGTTCTAATTGGTATCTGGCCTGAGAGGCTGTGGCGAGCATGGACAACCGGTTAATGATCATCCATGGTATGAGCGAAGGTGAAACTTGTGAATTAAATTGATTGTGATTGATTTGGTTATGACTTCAAATTGAATTATCGTATGTACAACTTTGTGTGACTTAATTGAATTGTGTGTGGATTGTAATTATGTGCGGGTAGAGTCTACATAAAGTCATTAAGTGAACAATTTTGTGTGCCTTAGACTGTGGTAGTCTGTTAAAGGTCTTGAGTTGAAGAGGGGTACTGCATGTTAGAAAGGGCTTATCATTGGTTAAGATGATAAGGGATTGGGAACTGTGACTGTAGGGAAGCTTCGGTTTCAGGACAGACGGAAATTTGGTTGGGAACCATGGGAACAAAAGAGTCATTAGTGTGTACTGGCAGGATGATATTGTCGGGGAACAATTAACTGTTGTAAATTCTTTGTAAATTTCAGTGTGTTCATGATATGTTATGCTTGATTTTAATGTGTTCGGTGCCAGGAATGGTCTTGAGGGTGGTTTAAGACCATGGTGGGACTTACATGCTGGGGCAGTGGTAACCGGGAAGGGGGATGATGTGCAAAATTAGCTGGAAATGAAATTTTTGATATTGTTACCGCCCGGACCGCTATAGCGGTGAAATATCAGCTATAACGGAACTGCTATCACGAAATGACCAACCGCTATAGCGGAGGTCAGCGAGGCAGTAAGCCTGCTATGTTCTCTCCTGTTTTTGTCCCTTTCCGGGGACAAGATAAAAACAAGTATTAACAACAGAACCATTGTGTAAAACCCAGGAAAAGCAAGACTATGTATATATATACGCAGGAAAGGAAAAGTATTGTCTAACACGGGCATCCACGTGCCAAAATAAAAGAGGGAAAATGGGGAATATTGTCTTAAACAAGCCCTAAACGGGGGCAACCCAAATAGTAGTAGTCAGTAATAAGAGGGGGGGAGTCCTAGGCCTCATCCTCGCTCAGGAAGGGAAACTCCTGCACGTCGTCGGGCTCGAGAGTGGGGAGCTCCTGACCTGGGGCAGCACAAGAGAACATGACCTTGATGGTCTTCCACATCCGGGCAAACATGCGGTCCCGGGAGCATCTCTTCCTTTTCTCTTCTTCCAACTCCCTTTGGAGTACTGCAAGTTCCTGAGTGGATGGGTGAGGGGCTGCGCCTCTAGCGTTGGGATCCTCCATGAACCTCTGGACAACTGCCAGATTTTCTTCTAGCTGGGCTCTAGAGATCGGGGGCTGGGGCTGGGACTGGGAAGGGGCAGTAGTGTCATCATTGTCGGCCTCCTCCACCGGCTGGCTGCTCCCTGCGTCATTCATCTTCCTCTTTTTCTTGGAGATGTCCTTCACCCGTACAGGGTCAAAGAGCTCATCCATAGTCACCTCTGAGTCTGTGTGGTCCTGAGGCACACCAACTCACCTACACAGCTCCGAGACTAGCCCAGGTAGATAAGGGCCCTTCCTGTGACCACCGTAGAATTCCTTCCACTCCGAGATGATCTGCTCCACCACATTCATGATGATCCCCTGCATGGCACAAGCGATCACCAAAGCCCGGGCATAGGTCACATCGATTTGATTTCCCGATGGACGGATCCTTCGAGATACTAAATTTAGCCACCTCCTAGCCTCGAAGGAGAAGTAGACACTAGTAACACCCTCGGGGTTGACCCAGTACACCTTGTCCCTGAATGCAGGGTCCACCAGAGTATCCCTTAGCCAAGTCATGTCCCATAGTCGAGCCTTAGCCATATACGCCTCATTGGAGATGTGGGGCACACCTAATACCTCATTAATGGTCCGGGCATCCACAGAGATGTCCACCCCTCGCAGTCAGATAGTATGATTCGGCTCGTTCCAGCGGACCATAGGGAGGATGGCATAGAACTCCCACACCCAGCCGGTTAGCGTGGGAGGAGGAGCCACCAGCAAAGTTTCCCACCCGAACTCCGAACTCGGCGGTGGAAATCAATCGCTTTTCCATCTACCCCAGTCATTCAACAGCCTCTCTCATAGCAGAAGCCAAATTTTTGGTAATCCCTGAACCTCTCCTGACTAGATTCGTCGGGGAATCACTTATAGTCATAATCATGCACTAATTGCTCTGCCATTTTGCTTTATCCTGCAAGGGTAAGAAGGAGAATGGATTAGAAGAGTAATAGGACGCAAAAAGGGAGGAATTTTTTTTCTAAGTGTTGGCTTGGCAAGTAGGGTTGTTCAAATTTTGGGTCAAACCGATAACCCGAACTAAAAATTTGATTACCGGGTTAATGATTCGGGTTATTGGATCGCCGAGTCGGTTCTCAGTTTTTGACAATAGTGTTATTGGATTACCGGATCGATTCCCAATTTACTTAAAATTTTAATCGGCTAACCCAATTAACCGATAAGAAATGATTGATTTAGTGGTTGATGTTGCCGAAACAATGATGTAGTTTATCATCCAGTTAAAATGACTTATAGAACTTGTACGTCTTGTAGTTTTCTTGGTAGAAATGTGTATGATCTTGTTTTGTGTTCTTTATTAAAGAATTTGAACCAAGCATCTGTTTCGATAATTATGTTACTTGCAAATAAATTTGAATAAGATAATGTTGTGACTGCTGACTTGAGCCGTGTGTGTGTGTCTACACCTTTTTTGTGTGTGAAATGTTAACGATTAACCCGATAACCAAACCGATAACGATTAAAAATTGATTAACCAATAATCGATTAACCGATATCTTAACGGTTTAGCATGTATACAAACCGATAATCGATAAGTAAAATCGATAACTATCATAACCGAACCAAACCGACCTTTACGCAGCCCTATTGGGAAGGCCACTGTATTGCAGGCTTCCGCTATAGCGGATGATGCATCCGTTGTAGCAGAACCGCTACCGCGGTGAAATATCTGCTATAGCAGGACCCCCATAGCGGAGCTCAACCGCTATAGCGGTCTTCATCGTCCCAGACCCTTAATGGGTGCATCAATGGCGACCTTTGGTCCAAAACTCCATTTTTGTTATCCTAAGTCCAGATCTACCTACCCAAAGTACCCCATTGTTGTTTTCTACTGAAATTTGGGCATTATAACCCCTATGAATTGCCCTAATCCTTACTTTTGTTCAAGAACAACCCTTCGCTTTCCCACCCAATTTTTGGCCCATTTTTGGCTAATAATAGCATAATCTTACTCCCAGAACGCCTTGGAGGCATTGTAAATGTAAGGGAAGCATCCATGCTTCAGAAATCCGACAAAAATCCAACCAAAAGTTTAAAGTCCAAAACCCACTTCAAATAGGCTACAAGTTCCCAGTTTTCTACCACATTCAAGTACAAAATTGTGCAAGAAAGTAAAGGGAGGAGAGATTTCAATTATTACCTAGAATTTTCGATGTTGGAAGTGGGATGATCGGGAGAGAATGTAGAGTTTTTGAAAGGAATGTGGGGAGAATGGGGGGTGAAATCCCTTTTCTCCCCATTTCATTATGTTGTCAACCGCTATAGCGGTCGAATGTCCATGATAGCAGGACCGCTACAGCGGTGAAATATCTGCTATAGCAGACGGCCAATCAGTTTTGGCATGGAAAAAGTTCTCTCAGGTCTTTTCAAATTTGTCTATCCCAATGTGACACGGGGTACCAGATTTCTTGGGTACTCGGGATGGGGACAAGTGTAATTGTCCTTGTGAAACACGTGAATTCTTTGTCGGGAAGAGGCAATGGTAGATCTTTCCTTGTGACAGTGAGAGTCCCGATTTAGTTTCTCTTCTCTGGTCTTATTCGGGATCGTTCAGGGATGAACAAGGGGTAAATTGATATCTGTTGTAATGACTGGGTCCGTCGTTATGTTAGTTTTCCCGATTTTGTAAATTTGGGAAGAATGGTTAAAAATTCATTTGGGGTAAGTAGGGTGACGTCGTGGGAAATTTTTGACCTTCTGAAAATAATCTGGGCTGACGTCACTCCGCTATAGTGGTAATTATTCCGCTATAGCATAACTGCTGTAGCGGAGGAGTAGACCGCTATAGCGGAGCTACGGGAGGCAATAGCCTGCGATGGGATTTTATTAAAAAGTCTGTTCTCCTCAGTTGGAAAACATATCAGGGTTCCTCCAAAAACCCTCTCATACTGCTCCAAGGCTGGGGAATCTTGAGGAGGAGGGGTAATGGATGAAGGGACGCGGAATAGCGGATTCCGAGACCATCATTCAGTAGGGAACATATTCACGAATCCAGAAATACACTGTTGTAGCTGCTTGGCGCCCAGGTAGGCTAGGTTTTCATGAGTAGTTAGACCTGCTTACTTTCCGTACTTGTTGTATAGTGGAAACAGAGAATCCATGTTTTAGGCCTCCAGGCATGGAGTCTGGCGGATTCGGGATTGGTTGTGTTGATTCTAGGATATACGGAGTAAATGGCTGGTCTTATGGTCTGTGCTATGTGATTATATTATGCATCTTGGCATTATTAAATGATAGGTCAAGGGACTAGTATGTCAGAAAAGTTTGGGGAACCGAGAAAGTGCTTGGGAGCCACGGGAAATGGGAATATGAGACTCCTAGGTAGGGTTTCAGGAATGTTTATGGCCTGAGACTTAGCGGTGGTTTTGCTAAGGTTAGGGAAAGGAATTGTGTGGCTGTTTAGATGATTATGTAAAAAGGGAATTTGCTCATTACATGCTCTAGAATAATAAGGGTGAACTGGAGATAGTCTTCGAATGGGATTGATAGTTCGTTGTTGTACCCGAAAAGGGGTTGGTAATGGCTTACGATTTCTATGAATGTTGTATATTCATGTTCTTGTATCTAAGTGATTGTATGAATTACATTACTTAGGGAAGTTGTGTAGAATGTCTAAGGTTCCTACTTTACAGTCTGTGGTTGAACGGTATTTGCTTGTTGGTTTACAAGTTGTGTGTTCATGCATTTGACTGTGGATTATTGACATTCGGTTGGCTCAAGTACCACTCCTGGTATGGGTATAACAAATGGTTAGCACGGGTACCACGCCTGGTACGGGTATAATAATTGGTTCGCACGGGTACCACGCCTGGTACGAGTTTACTTTTGTTGCATCATTGCATTGTTATTATTGTGTTGCATTGATTGATATTGGTTCTGTGAGTGGACCGGACTGCTTATTGAAATGTGATAATTGTTATTGGTTCCTTGAGTGAACCAGGCTGCTATGGAATTGTGATGTCAATGGGTAGTCCTTGAGTGGCCGGGAATTTCTGCATAACTGTTGTGTTGGTCTTGAGTTAGGCCGAGTTGATCAGTGAAGTTTAGGTGTTGTTTAGAAAGGATTACGGGGTGGGTTTGTCTAATAGGAAGGGGAGGTTATTCATGTATATATGCTTGCCGGTCGTCGTCATTGAGCGTGCCTAGATGGTTGGGGATTAATTGTGATTGATGACTAAGGTCGGTCTCGGTATAGATCGGGGTAGCAGTGGACACTGAGGGTGGTTAAGGGGATCCTTGGAGGGTCCGGGTCATGTGCTGAAAAAGGAATTAGATGTAACTCTAGTGTTGTCATTAAATGTGGCAAGGGTTGGTAGGTGGATTTCACGTGGTGGATAGACTGGGAGGAAGACTGAGAGTCTGGGGTTGTGGTTCCAGTTGTTGCGAACATATTAGAAGGTTTACTAGAGATCCGTGGAGGGTTGGACCCTGGTGAGTAATTTTACGAGTATAAGTGGTTGAGTTGGGCAGTTATCCGGGCTAAGTCTGGAGGATAGTCAAAACCGTGGACTTAGGTAAGGGAAGGGTAGTCCAAGTATGGACATGGACGTCGGTGAAGGATGAGGTGACTTGGGAAGTCTAGGGTATCGTTCCTTGGGAAGTCTAGAATATTGAGACTTGGGAAGCTCAGGATAAAGTGACTTGGGAAGTCTAAGGTTAATGTGACTGGAAGTCTTAAGAATAAGGGAGTTGGTAGAGGAAGAACGGTGGAGGATGAAAATCAAGTTATGTTAATTGCATTCATGTTTTCCTGTTTTCTTATATGATGGTAGGAGTGGATTCATGTCGACCGATGATGCTTACCAGTACGTGTATTTGTACTGACTGTACTCTTGCTATACCTTTTTGGTATAGTCTTGTTGCAGGTTGGTGATGTTTCATAGGTTCACGGCGATAAGGATCTCCAGCGGCTTCTGTCTTCGATTTCCATGGCGGAAGTTGTGTCTTTTCCTCTTGTGTCATCTTGTAGTAGCTCTTGTACTTGTTTAGACTAGGTCCTAGGGAGGGTGATTTATATTCAAAAACTATTTTCTATTTCAATGTTGTAATAACAAGGTCTTCATAATAAAAGGAAAGGTTGTTTTCACTACTTTTTATTATTTCCGCAAGTTACCTCTGAGGTGGGTGGTAAGGGTTCGTCTATCTAGGTGTTTAGAGTAGGTGCCCGCACGGACCGGTAGGTTAGTTCATGACAACAACTATCCCTAGGACCTAGTCTAAACAGGTACAAGAGCTACTACAAAAGAAATACAAGTAAATAATAGAAGACATAGCTTCCACCATGGAATGGAAGAGTAGAAACTACTGGAGATCGTCATCGTCATGTACCTGTGAAACATCACTGATCTTGCAACTAGACTATACCCAAAAAGGTATAGCAAGAGTAATATCAGTACAAATAACATGTACTGGTAGACATCATCGGTCGACCCAAATCCACTACATACCATCATATAAGCAATCAAGAGAAATATACAACAAGATATAATAATCCATTTTCTTTTTCATCCGCTTTACACCTCCCTGTTAGTAACACGAAGAACGTATACGCCCAGTCCCAAACCTTCCTATTCCAGCTAATCCAAAGGGTCACACATAACACTAGGACTTCCCAAGTCACACTTAACACTAGGACTACCTTACCAGTTCAATCCCGTAGTTTACATTACCAACTAACCCTGTTAGTAGGTCTTTCACCCTGGATTAAGATCCTAACTCAACAACCTTGACCCTTAGCCCTTAGCTCAGAATAATGGACTACCTATGAGTTTCTGCATATTCAACCCCCCAAGGTTCCTTACCCTTGACATCCGACCGATTCAGGCACTCACAGAATACTAGCATTGTCTCACTAAACCAGTCAAACCTGACTCCTTAAGAACCTTAGTCCCTCCAAGCTCACCCATTTTGGACCTGTCAAGCAATACACCACAACACCTATAGTCTTGTACCCAACTAGTCAAGACATCACTGCTAGCCGGCCTGTCGCTCTTGTCAAAAAATAGGAAAATTGAGTGTCTTCCACTAACAGAATACTACCAGGCAACATGAAAAAACCAAGTCCATATGACTATCAATAAGACCCCCAGTCAACACCCGGACTCAACAACCATATAAGTCATGGACAACTACTCAAGTGCCTAGATCACATATAATTGTGTCACAGCTTGCATGCTAAGGATCCCTAGGACATCATCTATTCCATTTAACATGTAGTTCCGGCTTAAAGACAAAATCACATTATCACTTAAACACACCAACCTGGCAAACTAAGCTCAAACTCGGACTACCGTTTTATTTTTCAATGTCAATCACTATGATCCCATTGCGAAAAGTATGCCTAACTCCCCAATGACTAGACCACATACCCTTACATTATAACTTACAAGTGCCCGAATTGCTCAAGAGTCCCCGGGACAATATCTAACATATAATGACAACTAGCCATATATATTTCCAAACTCTCAGTCTTCCTTCTAACTTATCAGCCACCTGGAATAGGTTCAACGACTACTAAAATAATGAACAATAACAATATCATATACCCTTTTCATTTTAAGTAATTCGGACCAGCCAAGGGTCCCTAAACCAACATCTAAGTGTTAATATGCAATGCTCGGCACATCCAAGGGTCAACCTCATAATTAAGTGAAATAACCTGGCCACTCAAGGACCTATATGCACAATCACAATTTTAGCAATCAACCCGGTCCACTCATGGAACCATCGACAAAACACAATCAATAATGCATAAATAAACTCGTACCAGGTGTGGTACCTGAGTCAACCAATTATGTATCCCATACTAGGCGTGGTACCCAAGCCAACCGATAGTATCCCAAACCAAGCATGGTACCCAGCCAACCAATTATGTATCCCGTACCAGGCGTAGTACCCAAGCAAACCGAATGTCATACACAATCCAACAAGTCAATATTTAATGAATAAAACACACTTTTAAGCCAACAAGCAACAAACCCAGCTTATTTCACATAATTGACACCCATATAATTAGACATTCACAATTCCATTCCCTAAGCATGCAATGCTCGTACAATACTAAGCTACAGTTACATGAACATATTTGTATTGGGAAAACAATAACCATTACCTACCCAACAATCGGGTTCATAACTCTCAACCTTGAAATCCTGTCCAAAGACTAATTTCTGATTTACTTTCTAGACACATTTATAGCCCCTACATCAATTTTGGGACCCTTACTTAAAGACAATTATAGTTCATAGAAGACAGTCCTTAACATTAATACTCCAACCATTCACTTTTTATCCTATTTCTTTTACTTAAACTATTCCCGAAATCCACTTATTTGCTCACAATAATTCTGGTTCCCAAACCTACCTCAGTAGTCTAGTTTGCTAGATTTTAGCATCACACTTGTAATGACCGAGTTTGTCATTATGGGTAAACTTTTTGTGCCAAGTTTCGAGTCAAAAAACTTCCGAGTTTAGGAGTTGAAAATTCTGGGCTAGGCTAGTCTCGGCTGATTTTAGAGTGAGGTATGGTCTAGGGTAATCCGGGTAAGGATTAGGTAAAGTGTCTTGATTTGAGCTAGTTTTCCATTCAGAGAATACATAAAGAAGTTCGGGGGATATTTTGGAATCGAATTCGGGTAAGTAGAACTCTCAGTATCGAGGTTGACGTGAAGAGGCTGTTCCGGAATGTCAAGAAAATGAGTGTATTGTAAAATGGACCAATTTAGGGGACTTTATGACTTTTTGTCCCGTGTAAACCTCCATAGCGGTTGACACACCGCCATATCAACCTCTATTGTAGCGGAGAAAATACTACTTCAGTGAAAGTCAATGCCGGTCAGCCTTCTGCATAGCAGTCGACTCCGCTACGGCAGTACCGCTATAGCAGAGTGGACTGTTATAGCAGAGCGTAATGGGATTTAATGCAGAAACTTCCCTAAAATAGTCAGTTTTCAACAAATACATTTTGGGAGAAGGGCAAGGCAATTTTGGGCGATTTTCCTCCATTTTCCATCATTTTCATCCCAAAGGTAAGGATTTTACTCCCTAAATTCCAAACTATCTTTCCTACACTATAGAATTGTTAGGGGTGGACTTGGGGAAAGGTTTGGAATGACCTAGGATGGTAGAATCCGGAGAAAAAGGGGATTCTAGGGTGTAGAAGTTCTTCGGTGTTGTAAATTTCATTAAATTATGATCATGTGGCCTTAATTCTCTAAATGTATCCATAAAAATGGTAGGACTAGATGAATTAATGGTGGAAAATCCCGACAAAGAGGTGGAATGATCATGGTTGGCCTGAGGTTTGGGATTTTGCATAATTCGGGTAATTAGTAGGCCATAAAGATTGATTTTGGTTATTGTGTGTTGTTTTAGACCAAGAACTTCAGGAAACGAGAAAGATCCGGTTGAGTAGAGCTTGGAATATTTTGAGGTAGGTGATACTTTTTGATTCTAATATGCTTTATGTGTTCACGTACTATTTCATAGTAGTGTATGAGTTGCATGTTTAGGAAATCAATTGTGAATGTCTAGTCGTTCGGTGATCGGTCTTGTGAAATGAACTTTTTTATTTGCTTGTTGGTTTTACAAGTATGTTTGTTCATTGGTTGTGATTGATTTGTACTTGTTATGACATTCGGTTGGCTCGGGTACCACGCATGGTACGAAATTTACTAATGGTTGGCTCAGGTACCATGCCTGGTATGGGTGTACTAACGGTTGGCTTGGGTACCACGCCTGGTACGAGAATTCTAATAGTTTGCTCGGGTACCACGCCTGGTACAGGTTGCTTGATTTCATTGTCTTATTCTTTGATTGTTCCATGAGTGGACCGAATTGCATTCTTGAACTGTGATATATGCATAGGATCTATGAGAGGCCGGGTGATTTTATGTTAAATGTGAGATTGGTCTTAGAGTAGACCGAGATTGCATGTCTAACACTTAGGTGATGTTAGGGGGATCCTTGGTGGGTCCAGGTTATGTGGGGAAAGGGTTATATGTTGTTGTTTTGGGTGTGGTCAATGGTTGTTATTTGGTTCATGTGTTAATAAGTTAAGAGAGAGATTTAATATCTGGCAATTTGTTGTCTTACTGCATGTTTCCTGTAGCTTACTATATTATGGTTTACTGTTCATATTATGTTTATTGGAGTGGGCCGATGATCCTACCAATACACGATATTTGTGTACTGATTCTGTACTTGCTTTTCTTTTTGTGAGTATAAGCAATCTTTCAGCGGCTGACACACGACCTCACCTGTCACTACTAAAAACAGCTCAAAAAGGGACGGATAGGAAAGCGACGGACAGCGTCGCTCCTGAAAAGCGATGGTATCAGAGCCCTAAGTTCATTGATCTCGTTGTACCAAAACAGGTCTAGTAAAGTCTTATGGAACAGTGTGGAGACGTCCGTACTTTTCTTCGAGAGGCTATAGGACTTTAGGAAACTATCTCTTCTTTCTTCCTTCATGCTATAACTTGATTTCAATTGGTATCTGGTGATACAAATTGGTATCTGACTTTGTTCACTCTTCTGTCTATAGATGGTTAACACAAGGAACAACATAGCAAGAGCAATATTCCCAGCAGCGGGTTCGACTATCAAAGGTAGAGGAAGGGGAAGGGGCAGGGGCCGAGGTAGGGCAAAACCCACCAGGGGTGGAGCCCAAGCAACTGTAGGAGCCCGTGAGGTGACCCCTCCCCCATCCCAGGAACATATGGAAGAAGAGGCTGAGGTTGTTGTTGAGGAGGGCATAGAGCAGGCAAAGACAGCACTAGCTGGAGGTGCAGGCCTCCCCCTATCTCGCCTGAGGCATTTCAGCAGGTATGGTCATTTTTGAGTGGGCTATTTGGTGCTGGAGCCAATCCACGGGAACTGTAGATTAGGTTTTGGGTACTCAGACAGCGGCTACTATAGCTCATAGAATGGATGTAGCGTATGGCACTGATGACTTGTTCTGGCGCATGTTAGGTCCGGTGATGACAGGAAATGAGCATGAGATTCTGACTAAATTTCTGAAGTTGAAACCTCCTACTTTTTAGGGTACTGAGAAGGAGGATGCGTATGAATTTATTCTGGACTGCTATGAACGGCTGCACAAGCTGGGCATTGTGCGATAGCATGGGGTTGAGTTCGTCACTTTCCAACTGCAGGGTGATGCCAAGTAGTGGTGGAGGTCTCATGTGGAGTGTCGGTCATCTATTTTTTCCCCATTGACTTGGGAGCAGTTTCACACTCTCTTCCTAGAAAATTATATGCCTCGTACTTTGAGAGATCGCAAAAAGGATGAGTTCCTGTCTCTAGAACACGGTAACATGTCGGTCTCTGCTTATGAGACAAAATTTCATGCCTTGTCTCATTTTGCTGCACAGTTGTTAGGTTCTGAGGAGGAGCGGATTCGGTTATTTATGAAGGGCTTAAATACAGACTTACATGTGTTATCTATCACATGACTTCAACAGGGAAGGGCTTCAATAAGGTAACAGATTATGTTAACAAGTTAGAAAGGGTTAAGCAGGTGGGGCAGGCTAAAGTGTTAGCCAAGAGGCCCCAAAATGATGGAAACTTTAGTGGCTCGCACTCCAGGGGTCACAATTAGTAGGTGTACTCTGCCCGTCCTATTCAGTCAGCTTTGCCAGCTGCTACAGGTGGTCGTGCGGGAGCTAATCAGCAGTTTTTAGCTCATCGGAGCCAGGGAGCTTCCTACACATCTATGAACATGCCTTTTCTTGATCGTGGTTGTTTCCATTATGGTGATCTGGGCCACTTTAAGAGGGAGTGCCCTCACAAATAGACTAGTAATCAGGCCCAGCAGCAGTCTAAGGCGATGGTCCCGACAGGTAGAGGTGGTCATGCTAGTGGTCATCCACAGGGCGGGCGAGGTAACTTTCAGGGAGGCTGGGGAGATAGGGTAACGGCGATGGGGGAAGGGGTGTGGCACAGCCAGCCAAAAAAGTAGCTTGGATTGATAACCGGGCTCAGTGTTATGCTTTTCCAAGGAGGTCTGAGGTGGAGGCATCAGACGCAGTGATCACAGGTACAATTCTTGTCTGTGATAGGATGGCTTCGGTACTTTTTGACCCAGGTTCTACATATTCATATGTGTGTGAATTTTGCTTTGGGTCTGGATTAGATTTGTGATATCCTTGATTCCCCTATCCATATTTCCACCCCGATTGGAGAGTCCATAATTGTGACTCATGTTTATCGTGCTTATTCTGTTGTATTTGTGGGGTTGCATACTTGGGTGGACTTGGTAATTCTAGATATGGTAGACTTTGATATCATTTTGGGCATGACCTGGTTATCTCCTTATCATGCTGTAGTAAATTGTAACACCAAGACTGTGGATCTAGAGATCCCGGGTAAGGATAGGCTAGAGTGGGAAGGTGTGTACAGGCCAGCCAGTTCTTGAGATTGTAGGGCCATTTGCTTACAGGTTAGCACTGCTGCCCAGTTTGTCGGGTGTCCATCCGGTATTGCATGTATCCATGCTAAAGTGATACCATGGGAATGGGGACTACATCATCAAGTGGGATGAGGTGTTACTAGATAAGGATCTTCACTATAAAGAGGAACCGGCTAGGATTCTTGATCGAGATGTCCAGAAATTTAGGACAAAGGTAATCAGTGTGGTAAAGTTTCAATGGAAGCATCGTCCGGTTGAGGAATACACTTGGGAAACTGAGAAGGACATGTGGGATAAGTTCCCTCACTTATTCAAGGATTAAGGTACTACACTTCCCTTTCTTTATTTCTGTAATTTGGGTTGGATCATTCGGGGAAGAATGATAGGTAAATTGGTATCTGTTGTAATGATTGGGTTAATCATTACGGGTAAATTTCTCGTGCCAAGTTTCGAGTCATAAAACTTCCGAGTTTGGGAGTTGAAAATTCTGGGCTAGGCTAGTCTCGGTCAATTTCGGAGTGAAGTATGGTCTAGGGTAATTCGGATAAGGATTGGGTAAAGTATCTTGATTTGAGCCATTTTTCCATTTAGCTAAGATATAAAGGAGTTCGGGGGACTTTTTGGAATCGAATTCGGGTAAGTAAAACTCTCGGTATCGAGATTGACGTGAAGGAGTTGTTTTGGAATGTCAAGAAAATGAGTGTGTTGTAAAATAGACCAATTTGGAAGACTTTACGACTTTCTGTCCCGTGTCAACCGCCATAGCGATTGACACACCACCATAGCGACCTCCACGATAGCAGAGAAAATACCGCTATAACAGAAGTCAACGCCGGTCAGCCTCTGCCATAGCGGTCGACTCTGCTATGGTGGTACCGCTATATCAAAGCAGAACACTATAGCAGAGTGTGAGGGATTTAATACAGAAACTTTCCCAAAACATTCAGTTTTCAACAAAGAAGTTTTGGGAGAAGGGCAAGGCAATTTTGGGCGATTTTCCTCCATTTTCCATCATTTTCATCCCAAAGGTAAGGATTCTACTCCCCAAACTCCAAACTATCTTTTCTATGCTATAGAATTGCTAGGGGTGGACTTAGGGAAAGGTTTGGAATGACCTAAGATGGTAGAATCCGGAGAAAAAGGGGATTCTAGGGTGTAGAAGTTCTTAGGTGTTGTAAATTTCATTAAATTATGATCATGTGGCCTTAATTCTCTAAATGCATCATAAAAATGGTAGGACTAGATGAATTAATGGTGGGAAATCCTGGGAAAGTGGTGGAATGATCATTCTTGGCTTGGGGTTTGAGATTTTGCATAATTCGGGTAATTAGTAGGCTATAAGGATTGATTTTAGTTATTGTGTGTTATTTTAGACCAAGAACTGGCAAGAACTTTGGGAAACGGGAAAGCCCCGATTGAGTAGAGCTTGGAATATTTTGAGGTAGGTGATGGTTTTTTATTCTAATATGCATTATGTGTTCACATACTATTTCGTAGTAGTGTATGAGTTGCATGTTTAGGAAATAAATTGTGAATGTCTAGTCGTCTGGTAATCGATCTTGTGAAATGAACTTCTTTGTTTGCTTGTTGATTTTACAAGTATGTTCGTTCATTGGTTGTGATTGATTTGGACTTGTTATGACATTTGGTTGGCTCGGGTACCATGCCAGTACGTGATTTACTAATGGTTGTCTCGGGTACCATGCCTGGTATGGGTATACTAGCGGTTGGCTCGGGTACCATGCCTAGTATGGGAATTCTAATGGTTGGCTCGGGTATCATGCCTGGTACAGGTTGCTTGATTGCATTGTCTTATTCTTCGATGGTTCCATGAGTGGACCAGATTGCATTCTTGAACTGTGATATTTGCATAGGGTCCATGAGAGGTTGGGTGATTTTATGTTAAATGTGAGATTGGTCTTAGAGTAGACCGGGATTGCATGTCTAACACTTAGGTGATGTTAGGGGGATCCTTGGTAGGTCGGGGTTATGTCGGGAAGGGTTATATGTTGCTTTTTTTGGTGTGGTCAATGGTTGTTATTTGGTTCATGTGTTAATAAGTTAAGAGAGGGATTTAATATCTAGCTATTTGTTGGCTTACTACATGTTTCATGTACCTTACTATGTTATGGTTTACTATTCATATTATGTTTATTGGAGCTGGCTGATGATCCTACTAGTACACAGTGTTTGTGTACTGATTCTGCTCTTGCTTTTTTTTTTGTGAGTACAGGCAATCTTTCGGCGGCTGACACGCGACCTCACCTGTAGTCCCAGTGCTTTCATACATCAAGGGTGAGATGCTTCGATCGAGCAACCTTGGTCTCTTTTATTTCAGTTATAGCCCGCTTGTTTCAGGCTTAGACTCTTGTTTATTTTGGGGTTGCATCCCCGCATTCTAGACACTTGGTAGTGTTTTGGTACGATGACTTTCAGATTCTAGGGAGGAATTTTTCGCAGGTTTTTATAATAGTGTTTGAGATATTGAATTGCTAGTTTATTTTCTCGGCCACTGGTTTTAAGCTGTTAGGTTATGCTAAGGGTTGAGTTCTATTGGTTTCCTCATCGGAGGGTAGGGTGGGTGCCACTCACGGTGGTCTGGGTCGTGACAACACCCCAATTAACAAATATAAATAGCCCAGAATGAGACACATTACCCTAACACCCTCATTCCCATTTCAATCATCCAGCCAGACAATACAATATTTCTCCAAACTCCATACCTGAAGGCCTAAGCATGAATCCTCCCATCATTTTATACAATAATGCGCAAGAGAATACAGGTCTAAAACTACTCAATTAAACCTAGCCTACCTGAATGCCAAACTTCCGCTACAGAGGTCTGAACCATAAAATCTGGCTCCGTGAATGTGATTCCTAATGGAGGACGGACCCAAAATATATGGTTTTGCCTTTCCTTAGTTGAAATCTTCCCTCCTCATGGCTCCCAAGCTTTTGAAGCAGTCTAGGAGGGTTTTTGGAGTAACCCTCGTCTGTTTTTAACTAAAGAAGAGATAATGGAATTATAAAACCTGTTTCTAGGCTTTCTGGTCCCGTCATTCCGCTATAGCGGCCTGCCAACTGCTACTGTGGTACCGCTATAGCGCCCTAATTTTGGCTACAGTGGCCTCATCTTTTCAGCACGGACAGTCTTTAGTAAAATAGTTATAACTTTTTACTCGGGAAGCGGATTGATCTTAGGCGTATTTATGCTCCTAAACATCATAATCTATGCACATTTAGCTTAGTTCTGAGGATAATTTGAGACATTAATGAGATGTTTGGGATGCAAATATGTACTTCGTCAATGTGTTACATGTTTGTAGTGATTAGGGCCCATTTAGAGCAAGAAACGAGTTCAATCGATCAAATGGAGGTTAGAAGGAAAGATTAGCTTTGCTAGATTGAACTATGCCTATTCTATCGTGTTTTGATAAGCTCCATTGTGATTGGATTGACTAATATGTGTTTGTCTGTTGTTGGTGACTTCTAGAGGATTTAGGGAAGCTAATTGAAGCCTACGAACATGCCACAAATCATGGGGACACAAAGCAAGATGGTAAGCGGTGTTAGAGGCGAAGATAAAGAGCAGGATGGCATCACCCGTGCCAAGAAGACGGAGAACCATGTTGGATAGCGTGACACGAAGGGGGAGCATCAGCTGAGAAGCCGATCTCCAGTAGCCCTCCACGTTAAGGCCGTAACACAGAGGTTTGCCTCTGTGTTAGCCAGCTAGACAAGGAGCCTGGCCTCCGCGTTGGCCAGCGTGGCACGGACCTTGTTCTGACGAAGGCAACTTATTTCCCCGCTATAAATAGGACACTTAGCTCCAATTGTAAAGCACGTTTTTTAGGGGATTACAAAACAAACACAGAGAGGAGGCTACTTTAGGGTTCTTGTTCTCTACATTCGTCTTCTTAAATTGTGGTATGATTAACAATTATCTTGGTGTTTTTGCTTCGATTATGAGTGGCTAAACACCCTTGTTCTGGGGTTACAACTGAACATGATTGTGTAGTATTCTATTTGAACCAATGAACTTTGTTTCTCAGTAGTAATTGCTCTCATGTTTTTGTATTTACTATTTTAGTGCCTGATCAACACTAGGATAAATGAGTAATTCTCACGTGAACTGATCAAGGGAACGTAAGAACTGGACGAAGAACATGAGGAATAAGATCACCTCTGACATACGTTAAGGTGATTTGTAACTAAGATAGCAATATACTTAGCGTGCCTTATTCGGTTATAATCGGGATGAAATCATTAAGGCATTTGAGTTAGAAACTCATATCCCTGCTCAACGATGTAGTTGTGAGACTAGTTCAGATAGGTGATTTAGAGGATGACCATTCCCGGATCGTATTATTAACCCCAAAATCAGCAATTAGAGACGTAAAGTTTGTTGGAGCGAATAGTATTGCACATGATTGTGGTACACGCCGTAGCCCTGGAATCTCATTTTGATATAGTTAACAACTTTTGCCAAATTCGTCATTACCTTATTTCATTGTTTTTTTATACTAAGTAGATTATTGGAATTTACAAATCTCTTGGTTAAATTACAATGCTTCTCTGAAGTATTACTATAAAATTGAAGTAAGTGAGTTTCTAAACACATAGTCCCTGTGGGTTTGATATCAGGCTTGAAAGAGCCATTATATTACTTGTACGATCGTGTATACTTGCGTGTGCATTTGGACGCAATAAGTTTTTGGCGCCGTTGCTGGGGACTTTAGGCAATTAGTAATTTTTTGAATTCAGCTTTCTTTTAATATTATACAAATGTTGACAACTTGATCTTAGCGGCTGTTCTTGCAGGGTCAACTTGTTCTTAGAAGCTAGGAAGGAATAGAGAATTGATAGAGCCATACTTAGAGCCTGAACGTGTATTCCATCAAAGGCGAAGATCAGCTGCTTTTCAATACCCAATTCAACAGGTTCAGCTGGCGAATCAGGAAGAGGAAGTTGTTCATGTCGAGGTGGCAGGCGTGAGGCTAGTTCACAAAGTGGCAATCCCACTCGCAAATAATGTCACCTCCAGCATTCGTAGACCGGCTGCAGTAGGTCGCTTCGAGCTAAAATAGAACATGGTGCAACTACTGCACACTAATGGACAGTTCACAAGGTTATCTCACGAGGACCCACAGCAGGACTTGCAGAATTTCCTTGAGATCAGTGACACATATATTCCAGCAGGGGTCTCGACTGACTACGTGAGACTCACACTATTCCCCTTCTCTCTATTAGGGGAAGCCAAGAGGTGGTTGAAAGCAGAGCCACCAAATTCTATCACTTCCTGGGATGACTTGGCAAGAAAGTTCTTAATCTATTTTTTTTCATCTGGAAAAACTGCAAAGTTGAGAAGTGATATCTTCAGCATTAGAAAAAAGGATGGTGAAAATCTGTATCAAGCCTGGGAGAGGTTCAAGTCCATGCTTCGTGATTGTCCTCACCATCATCCAACTAATGAAGTTCTAGTTCATACCTTTATAGAGGGACTTGAACCTCACACGAAGATTCTTCTGGAATCAGCAGCAGGTGGACAAGCATTAGAAAATACATATGATAAGCTGTATGCGCTTCTGAATCGCATATCACAGGGAAATCCATAATGGAATAGAGAGGCCTCGAGGAGCACCATAAAGAAGACTGCAGGTCTATTAGAAGTGGATTATTGATAGCTATAGCAGCACAGATCGCATCTTTGTAAAATCAGATAAACACGCAGTTTAGCAACCTAACCTTAGGGCAGCCGCAGGCTTCTGTGAATTTGGTACAGCAGACTCTGACTTGGTGTGAGGTGTGTGAAAATAGTGATCATTCAGCAGATGCATGCGGAGCAAATCCAGAGTCTGTAAAATTTATGGGCAATGCTCAACGCCAAGGAAATCAGACCTTCGGAAACACTTAAAACCCCACTTGGCGAAATCATCCCAACTTTTCATGGGGAGGAAATCAGGGGCAAAATATAAATCAGAATCATCTTAGAAATCAAATGGGAAACCAGAATCTTCAACAACAAGCACAAAGTGCGAACTCTAATGTCACATCTAGCAATATTGAAGAGATGTTAAAAAAAAATCATGGCCAATCAAGTAAAGATGGTGGCTGACCAAGCACAGATGGTTGCTGACATAAAAAATCAGCAGCTAGCCACAAAGACTCTAGAGGTACAGATGGGTCAACTTGCTGGAGCACAAAACACTAGACCTCAGGGAGGTCTACCAAGTGATACTGATCCTAATCCCAAGCAAGTGAATGTCGTTTCCACTCGAAGTGGTAGACAATTGGAGGAGTTAGAGCCCAAGAAAATAACTCATAAAATTGTGGCGAGGGATGAGAAACACGTGGTGATCGATGATGAGAAAAAGGAGAGTAATGCTACAAGTGTGAAGCCACCTCCCTCATTCCCACAGAGGCTGAAAAAGCAAAAGGAGGAAGCATGTTTTCAGAAGTTTATTGATTTGTTAAAACAGGTGCACATTAATATTCCTCTTGTTGATGTTTTGCAGGAAATTCCAAAGTATGCCAAGTACATTAAGGATATTGTGGCTAACAAAAGCAGGCTGATGGAGTATGCCACTATTGTACTTACTGAAGAGTGCACATCCTGAATTTAAAACAGACTGCCAACGAAGCTCAAAGATCCGGGAAGTTTCACTATTCAGATCACTATTGGTCAGACTATCAATGCTCGAGGATTATGTGATCTTGGGGCCAACATAAATTTGATGCCCACTTCGTTGTTTAAAAAGATGGGTTTAGGAAGTCCACGTCCCACTACAGTTATTTTACAGCTAGATGATCATTCACTGGCAAGACCTAATGGAGTGGTTGAGGATGTGCTGGTACAAGTGGGGTCACTTATTTTCCCCATGGATTTCATTGTGTTAGATTTTGATGCAAATCCGGAAGACCCATTTATTTTGGGACGTCTATTTTTGGCAACTGGTCGTGCATTGATAGATATGGATGCAGGTCAACTCACAATGCGAGCGCATGACAAGGTTGAAGTGTTTGATATTTATAAATCTATGAAGCTGCATGCTATTTATGAAGAACTACCAGCGATCACCGTAATTGATGTTGATTCGAGTCTCCCACTGGTTACATCCAAGGATCCCTTAGAGAGAGCTTTAGTCGGGATTGATATATTTAGAGATGCAGCTGCCCAAGAAATGATTCAGATTTTAAACATAGCAAGCATATTCGTTCGTACAGGTGCCTTTGAGCCATTGAATAGACCCATATAGCCACCCCCTAAACCATCTATCATTGAATCCCCCAAACTGGATCTGAAGACATTGCCATCTCACCTCAAGTATGCATACTTAGGGGAGAATGATACCCTACCAGTAATCCTCTTGACCAGATTGTTCGAGGCATAGGTTGAAGGAGCCTTGGCTGTGTTGAAATGAAGGAAGAAGGCGATCGGTTGGCAGATGTCTGATATTTTGAGAATAAGTCCTGTGTATTGTATGCACAAAATCTTCATGGAGGAAGGGCACATACCAAGTGTTCAACATCAGCGAAGACTGAACCTAGTGATGAAGGATATGGTGAGAAAGGAAGTGATTAAGTGGTTAGATGCAGGCATTGTCTATCCCATTTTCGACAGCAAGTGGGTGAGCCCAGTCCAATGTGTTCCTAAAAAGGGGGGCATGACAATGGTTACTAATGATAAGAATGAGTTGATTCCAACGCGGACAGTGACAGGTTGGATAATTTGTATGGACTACCGCAAACTCAACGAAGCCACTCACAAGGACCACTACCCAATTCTGTTTATTGGTCACATGTTAGATCGGCTGGCCGGACAAGAGTATTATTGTTTCCTAGATGGGTATTCCGGCTATAATTAGAGAGATATTGCCCCAGAAAACCAGGAGAAGATGACATTTACATGCCCTTATGGTACCTATGCTTTCAAGCACATGCCATTCAGACTATGTAATGCGCCTGCCACCTTCCAACGTTGCATGATGGCGATATTTTATGACATGGTGGAGGACTTCATAGAGGTATTCATGGATGATTTTTCTGTATTCAGTAACTCATTTGAAGTTTGTCTGCAGAATCTTGATAGGGTGCTTGCTCGTTGTGAGGAAATGAAATTGGTATTAAATTGGGAGAAATATTACTTTTTGGTCAGAGAAGGCATCATTCTTGGCCATAAAGTGTCATAAAAGGGATTAGAAGTTGATCGTGCTAAGATAGAGGTAATAGAGAAGCTACCACCATATGTATCTGGGAAAGGCGTGTGGAATTTTCTGGGGCATGCTGGATTCTATAGGCGATTTATCAAGGATTTTTCCAAAATCTCAAGACCCATGTGTAAATTACTTGAGAAAGAGGTAAAAGTTTAGTTTTGCGATGACTATGTGAAAGCCTTTGACGCTCTGAAGAGAAAGTTGACTGAAGCACCTATATTAATTGCTCTCGACTGGGAACTGCCCTTCAAGTTGATGTGTGACGCTAGTGATGTGGCTGTGGGAGTGGTATTGGGACAGAGAAAAGAAAAGGTTTTTCATTCAATTTATTATGCAAGCAAAACTTTTGATGCAGCTCAGGTTAATTACACTTTCACAAAAAAGGAAATGTTGGCCTTGGTGTACGCATTTGACAAATTTTGATCATATCTGGTTGGTACCAAAGTGATAGTGCATACATATCATGACGTTATTCGATACCTCTTCAACCTAAAGGATGCTAAACCGCGGCTGATTAGGTGGATCCTGTTGCTACAAGAATTTGATTAAGAATCTATAAGTATGATGTTTGATTTGAACATGTGCCAAATGGGAGTGAGGCTTTACTATAGTCCATGCTGCATTTTGATGTCTAGAACTTACCCCGTGTGTTTGTAAACCGAAATAAAGAATGTTGAGTTTAGGAGATGACGTAGGCGTTTCTTAGATAGCCATATTTTATGCCCTCGTTATCTACCCTCTGTGCATGACTGTAACTAACCCCTTTGAGCCTTTAGCCTATTCTTTGGCAGCCACGTTATAGCTTATTCCTTTTCTTTCAATTGCCCAAAATTTGATCCAAACTCCTAAGCCCTTTAGTTGAGAAATTAAGATGTTAATGAGTGTGAAATTAAGAAAGGGAAAAGAAGCAAAGCCCCTAGGAAGTAGCTTTTGGTATGTTGAAAAGGTTAATATGTGGTTGATAGGGAGGAATGAAGTGGAAAAGACAAATTGATCAAATTGAAAAAAAAAATCGGGTATCCATAGCAAAGACTCCCCATCGATAACGTGTAAGCTAGCTTAAAAAGATGGGGGGAAACAAAAGAAAGTTGGAAAAATAATAATGAGGTAAAATAGGGTGATCAGAGATAAGTTTGATGGAAAACCTGATGTATTAAAGCGCTTAGGGAAGACAGTCACTATTCTTGACCAAATAGTTCCTACCCGTCCCTTAGCCTACATTACACCCTGTAAAGTCCTACTTGATCTTGAGTTTTGACATTATGATATTAGTGGAGTAATACACTAAGGGCAAGCTTATGATTCATCTTATGTGACATGTGAATTCTTTGTGAGAGCGAGCAAAATTTGATTCGTGCACCCATTCATGTGATAATTTGTATATTTATAAGCAAATACGGGTGACTCTTTTATGGTGAGGGCGCATGTTTGATGATAGCTAGGTGACTTTTATGACCCCCTTAGTCGAGTAAGGTGCATGGGTTTGCAAACTGAGGAGAGCGAATTCTTGAGGTTAGGAAGTCTTGAAGTAGTATTCATGTGAATTGAATGTAATATAGCATGCCGAGTATAGAACTTGCCTTAGTTGTACGCTGCAGCCTAGCTTGAGTGTCCTGGTGCTCTTAGGGGTGTTGGAGCCGGCTGTAGATGTCAATCAGTGTAGAGAGTTGTTCGAGGACGAACAAGGCCTTAAGTGTGGGGTGGTGATCTTAGGCGTATTTATGCGCCTAAATGTCTTAATCTATGCACATTTAGCTTAGTTCCGAGGATAATTTGAGACACTAACGAGATGTTTGGGATGCAAATATGTACTTCGTCAATGCATTACATATTTGTAGTGATTAGGACCCATTTAGAGCAAGAAACGAGTTCAACCGATCAAATTGAGGTTAGAAGGAAAGATTAGCTTTGCTAGCTTGAGCTATGCCAATTCTATCGTGTTTTGATAAGCTCCATTGTGATTGGATTGACTAATATGTGTTTGTGTGTTGTAGGTGACCTTTGGAGGATCTAGGGAATCTAATTGAAGCCTACGAACATGCTACAAATCATGGGGACACAAATCAATATGGTAAGCAGTGTTAGAGGCGAAGATGAAGAGCAGTATAGCATCCCCCGTGCCACGGAGATGTAGAGCCACATTGGCTAGTGTGACACGGAGGGAGAGCATCAGCTGAGAAGCCGATCTCCAATAGCCCTCCGCGTTAAGGGCGTGACATGGAGGCTGGCCTCCGTCTTGGCCAGCCTGACACAGAGCCTGGCCTCCGCATTGGCCAGCGTGGCAGGAACCTGGTTCTGACGAAGGAAACTTATTTCCCCACTATAAATAGGACACTTAGCTCCAATTGTAAAGCACGTTTCTTTAGGGGATAAAAAAACAAACACAGAGAGGAGGATACTTTAGGGTTCTTGTTCTCTACTTTCGTCGTCTTAAATCGTGGTATGATTAACAATTGTCTTGGTGTTTTTGCTTTGATTATGAGTGGCTAAACACCCTTGTTCTGGGGTTACAACTGAACATGATTGTGTAGTATTCTATTTGAACCAATGAACTTTGTTTCTCAGTAGTAATTGCTCTCATGTTTTTGTATTTACTATTTTAGTGCCTGATCAACAATAGAATAAACGAGTAATTCTCACGTGAACTGATCAAGGGAACGTAAGAATCGGACGAAGAACATGAGGAATAAGATCACCTCTGACATACGTTAAGGTGATTTGCAACTAAGAAAGCAATATACTTAGCGTGCCTTATTCGGCTATAATCGGGATGAAATCATTAAGGCATTTGAGTTAGAAATTCACATCCCCGCTCAGTGATGTAGTTGTGAGACTAGTTCAGATAGGTGATTTAGAGAATGACCATTCCCGAATCATAATATTAACCCCAAAATCAGCAATTAGAGACGTAAAGTTTGTTGGAGCGAATAGTATTGCACATGATTGTGGTGCACGCCATAGCCCTGGAATCTCATTTTGATATAGTGAACAACTTTTGCCAAATTTGTCATTACCTTATTTCATTGTTTTTTTTACACTAAGTAGATTATTGGAATTTAGAAATCTCTTGGTTAAATTACAACGCTTGTCTGAAGTATTACTAGAAAATTGAAGTAAGTGAGTTGCTAAACACAGAGTCCATGTGGGTTCGATATCCGGCTCGAAAGAGCCACTATATTACTTGTACGATTACGTACACTTACGTGTGCGTTTGGACGCAACACGAATTAATGAACCATTAGTGGCATTGGAAAGAGGACTCAAAGATCTTTAATTTAGTGGGTATTGGAACCCCTAACTCCTTTTATTTTAGGAGGAATGCTCATTTGAAGTTGACCCTTGTTTGAACTTAGCCCGAAACTAAATCGATAAGGAAACTTTCAACTTAACTTTGTGCTAGGAGTATTGTATGACCTTAGTACATACCAAATGTACTCTCATACTAAAGAATTAATCATAACTCTTATTACGAATAAGAGACACCTGCCTTGACCACAGATATTTTCAGTAACGACGGAACAAGCCATTACGACAGATTCCAATTTACCCATCATTCATCCTCGAACGATCTCTAAGGCAGAAGGAAAAGAAGGAACTAGCCCGTTGAACCTTAATGCTTTACCATGACAGCGCAAAAACAACCTTACGCGAATCATTAAAACTCTCGAATCCCTCGAGTGTACCCAAACTCAACTGAAATAAAATTCAATCCCACTCCGCCAAGGAATTCCCTCTCCTCCCCGAGTGCCTAAGAAATCTTGGGCCCCATTGAAATACTGGAGCGAAAGAATTTCAAACATAACAGACCAAAACATAATTTCCACGCCATGAGGAATCAAAACCCATTGTGGCAACCCAATCCCGCTATAGCACCCTTGCTAAAGCGGTAAAATTCCCGTTATAACGGTGCCACGATAGTGCCCTGCCACCCGCTATAGCGGTATAGGCGAGGCAGTAGCTCCATACAGTCTCAGTTTTGGCCAAATTTACAACACAAAACTCAGATTTTGACATCCCGAACTAATTGCTTTTTGTTAAACATAATACCCAGAGTTCTACTAATCCGAACTCCATTCCCAAAAGTCCTACGGGTTTCTTATACCCTTAGCTAACATCAAATCAAGCTAAACTTTACTATACATACCCAATTCCTTACCGGATTTTTCTAGACCATACCTTGCTCAGATTTTGTCCAAGACTAGCCTAGCCTTAAAATTCTAACTCTCAACCCGAGGACAATCTTAACCTGGGCAGTTACACCCTAAATAATGATATAAAGATCATAGCATCACCAAATACTACACCATGGTTTCCCCTTAAGACATCTACCTTATGACCCTTTTCACCCTTCTATGATTGGCGCATAAGAATAGACTATATAAAGTATGACCACTAGTGAACACACCACTATGGGTTCATTAACACATAGATTCTCGATTACCACTTACATTAGTCTCTTTAACCCACATCAATTAATCATTTAAAGCTAACCAACTTTTTAGTTATCACCCGAGGTCAAGCTATGCTTATTTAGCCTTGCAAATAGATTATAACTAGACAAATTACCGACCCAACATGTCTCAATCACTCAAGGAAAAATAACAACCAAGTAATACCATATCTACCCATTTCTTTTATCACACATGGATATTAATCCTTATAATTCATGCACTAGCTCACAGCTCAACTAGCGATTTACAATAACCAGGGAATGAAAAAAATACAAAACAGAGGAAAACAAGACAGGGATCCTACCCTGCCCATACCGCTATAGCGGCTTGCACACTGCTATGGCAACCCCCAACAGCAGCAATCCAGAAAATTTACTATTTTCTGCAATGTTCACATATTCCCCTTTTTCCTGTTATCAATGTTAACCCCTGAAATCGTGTCATGGTCTTAAATGTAACCCTAAGACTAACTCCAGGAATGCATAATTCAGAATTTAGCACCACATTATCACAAAATCAGTTACGAAACACACCAAAAAATTGTTCATAACCTCACATTCCCGCTATCATACAAGATTAGCCTTTTCCCTCATGGTTCTTAACCAATCCCGACTGTCCTAAAACCAGAGTTTCCCTACAGTCACAAATGATTATGTCCCCTTACAATTTTTACCAACGGTAAGCCCATGCCCAAAACTTAGTACAAAATTTCAGTTAAAACACACAACAGTTAACCCTTTAAGCACTCACATATAACCAAGTTAAAAACTCTTCACTAACCAATATTTCAAAGTAACTCAAGCAATTACAAAATACCAATTCTCAGTCATTCAAATAATGCAATGCACAAAATTTTAAGCTTCAAGCTACAACAAAATCAACTCACATATACTACTCTTTATTTGCCCCATGGATGACTGTTAGTCGGTCATCTATGCTATACCACTGTCATGACTCCACCTACCGGGCTGTGCAGACGCCTACTCTATGCACCTAGATAGACGAGCCCTTACCACCCGTTTCAACAGTTAAATGCAAAAAAACCAAGTATAACCATACAAATCCTCTTTTTAATACATGGAAACTATTACAATCTTTTATTTTTGTAAAACCCTTTTTGTAATGAACACAATAAAATAGTTTTACAACTTGAAATGCCCCTCCCTAGAATCTAGTCTAAGACGGTACAAGAGCTGCTACAAGAGTAATAAAATGAAAAGTAAGATGACACAGCTCCCACCATGGAACAAGAGTAGAAGTTGCTGAAGATTGGCGTCGTGTACCTATGAAACACCACCGACCCTTCAATCATAATATACCTAAAAAGGTATAGCAAGAGTTGAATAAGTACAAACACGCATACTGGTAGGCATTATCGGTCGACCCGAATCCACTCGTACCATTATATAATAGAAATAAGGGAAAATATGTAAATAACTCCAATAGTCCCATCCTCTAACTTCCATATTTACCAGACCCGATCTCAACCGACCGTCTACTTATACCCCCTACCTCAACACTTCCTAACTCTTCCACTGCCAACTACACCGTTCTAGCCTTACCCCCAATACCTATGACTCCTCTAGCCATAATTATCACCTAGACTTCCCAAGTCACCTTAACCTTGGACTTACCAAGTCACCTTAACCGTAGACTTCCTAAGTCACCTTAACCTTAGACTTCCCAAGTCAGCGTACACTAGCCGAACCACTAAGTCCAGTTTTGGACTACTCCTCCGACTACTCAACCAACCCCTACGACTAAGCACCCAAAAATAACCCAGTAACTGCCAATCCAGACCAACCTCACTTATGGTGCTACTAACAAGTATTTCGTACTCCTCTGGGGTCCCTAAGACAAATCCACAACACGATAATGCTAACTGGCAATACAATTCCAGACCCTTGGTATTTCTCCTAACTTATCAATCACATGTAACTGTCAACATCCATTGACGATACCCAATAGCTATAACATAGTGATACATCTTTTTACATAGTCTAGACCCACCCTGCTATCCCTCTAACAACACCTAAGTGTTAAACATGCAACCTGATCTACACCAAGACCAAACTCACAATCAAATACAATGACTTGTCCTCTCAAGAACCATATGCAATAATTACAATTTCAGAAACATAACCCGGTCCACTCATTGAACCTTTGTCAGAATGCAACAGTTCCATAAAATAAACCCATACCAGCCGTGGTACACGATCCAACCATTTATATTAACTTGTACCAGGCGTGGTACCCAAGCCAACCATTTATAGTAACTTGTACCAGGCGTGGTACCCGATCCAGCCATTTAGTAACCTGTACCAAGCGTGGTACATGATCCAACCATTTAGTAACCTGTACCAGGCGTGGTACTCGAGCCAACCATTTAGTAACCTGTACCAGGCGTGGTACCCGAGTCAACCTTTTGTCACACAAATATCCAACAGTCACAAACAATGAACAAATCAACATTTGTAGACCAATAAGCAATAGCACCTAGTTCATTTCATAAGACTGATAACCAGACACATAGACATTCATAAAACACTCCCTAAGCATGCAACTCATACAATACTTAAGCAAAGTACATGAACATACAATGCATAAGGGAATCAATAACCATCACCTACCTTTACCCCGGGTACGTAAACTCAACTTAAATCTCATCCGAAGACTAAGCCCAATTCACCCCTTAACACATACTAGTAGATACATCCAGTCATGATCCTTCTCCTAGTACCAAAATACAACATGGGGAGAGACCGCCCCTAATCCCGGTAATTCAACCATTTAAGATATTCCAATTCCTTTATAACAACATTTCATAGAATCCCTTCTTTAACCTGTGGTTTAATTATCCAAGTTCCTGGTTCTCCGAACCTTCTTGACACCCTAGTCCTCAGATTTTATCATTACCCAACACTCAGTTAATCATAACAACCTAAAATGTCATACCCACTATCACCACTCAAGTAGTTCTAGATTAACCAATTTAACCACAACAAATATCCAGGCTTCATGCCCGAAGGCCTAGGCATGAATTCCACTTTTCAGTCTATAAAATAAATACGAAAAAACGGAAATGAGTCAGTCTACTCAATAAAGAAAACCTATCCTACCTGGATGCCAAGCAGCTACGTACTATAATTTCTGGCTCCGTGAAGGCATTCCCACCTGGATGATGATCCCAGAATCCATTGTTTCGCATACTTTCAGCCCTAATCCCTCCTACTTATGGCTCCCTGGCCTTGGAGCAGCCTATGAGGGTTTTTTTTTGGAGAAACCCTCATATATTTTCCAACTGAGGAAGAGAAGTCATTTATCAAATTCGCGTTCTGAGGCTACTGCCTCCTATTACCCCACTACAACGGATGTCATCTGCTATAGCAGTTCCGCTATAGTGGTATTTATTTCACTATAGCAGAGTAATGTCAGCCCGAACCAAATTTAAAAAATTGCAAATTTTTCCGTCATGTCAACCACGCTTAATATGAAAAATAGTTTTAAATCATTCCCAAGATTTTGCGATATCGTAGTTTCTAAAATAATGACAGATCCAGTCGTTACAACAAATACCAATTTACCCATTGTTCATCCCCAAATGATCTCGAAAATGAGAAGGTGAAGGAAACTAGCCCGAGACCCTCACTGTCTCAAGTGACCGCATAATGGCAAACCTACGCAAAGTATTGACCTTTCCCCTAATTAGTCATACAGATCCCAGAAGGAACATTCTATTACCCCATCCTGATGAGGAATTTCCAAGCCACTCACGGAAAATTACACGTGGCCTTTCCCGAGCACCCAAGAAATCTGGAGCCTTGGATAATGTCAAAGCAAAAGAATTTGAAAAGACCCGGGAGAACCTTTCCTTTCTTAAAATGGACTGACACATCCGCTATAGCAGACATTATACTGCTATAGCAGTTCCACTACAGCGGAGTACCGACCGCTATAGCGGTTGGCAATAGATTGAAATAGGGGAGAAATGGGTTTTCATCCCCATTCTCTTCTATTTCCTTTCAAAATACTCCCTTTTAAATCCTGATCACCCCGCTCTCGACGTTGAAAAATTCAGGTAACAATCGCTTCTTCTTACCTCTTTACTTTCTTGCACAAATTTAGACATGATTATGGTAGAAAATAAGGATATAGGGTATACATTGTAGTTGCCTTTTTGAACTTGGACTTGGGTTAGATTTTTGTTGAATTCCCAAAGCATGGTTGCTTCTTACATTTAGAATGCCTCCTGGCATTCTGGGAGTAAGGATTAAATACTCTTTGGCCAAAAATGGGCCAAGAATGGTGGAGGAAGTGAAGGGTTGTTCTTGAATAAACTTGTGATTTGGACAAAATTTAGGGGTTATAATGCCCAAATTTTTGTAGAAAACTATAGTAAAACACTTTAAGAGCACTGATCCGAACTTGGATTGTTAAAAATAGAGTTTTGGGTCAATGGGCGTTATTGATGCACCCCTTAGAGTTTCTGGGATGATGAATACCGCTATAATGGAGTCTGATCGCTAAGGAGGTTCCGCTATAGAGGATAAATATCCGCTATAGCAGTTCCACCATAGCGGACGATCGTCCGCTATAGCGAAAGACCGCAAAATAGTAGCCTCCTCAGGCTAGCACTTAGAAAAAATTTCCCCACTTTTTCTTAACTTGTCCCATTAAACTGAAATAAGTTCTAATCCCACCCTTGGCTACATTGCAGTTTAACCAACTCAATAGCTGGAGAACATCCCGTGTATGATTATGTGAGGTTCACTGACGATGCTAGTCAGGAGAGGTTCTGGGACTACGTCCGGTTGGGTTTCTATTTTGAGAGGGGCTACAAAATGACAGGTGTGGATGGAAAAGTAGCTGCCTTCCATCATAAAGTTTGAGAGTTTGGTTGAGAATCCTTGCTAGTGGCTCCCCCTCCCATACAGACAAGTCAGGTGCGAGAGTTTTATGCCATACTTCTTACAGTCCATTGGGATGAGCCCAACCCCACCATTCATATTCGGGGGTGGATATTCTGGTGGATTCTCAGATGATCAACGAGGTGCTAAGAGTGCCTCATGTCTCCAATGAATCATACGAGGCCAAGTTTTGACTTTGGGATATAACTTGGTTGAGGGATACTTTAGTGGATGAGGAGTGTAGAGATCAGGTCTACTATCCCAGTCTCGAGGGCATCACTAGCGCTTACTTCTCCATCGATGCTAGAAGGTGGTTAAATGTGGTATCCTGAAGGATCCGCCGTTGGGTAATAAGACCGATGTGACATATGCCCGGGCCTTAATCATTGCTTATGCTATGTAGGGGATCATCATGAACATAGGGGAACAAATCATCTCCGGGTGGAAGGACTTCTACCAGGGTCATAGGAAGGGCCCCTATCTTCTGGGTTTGGTGTCCGAGCTATGCAGGCGAATTGGGGTTGCTTTTGGACTATACTGATAAGGAGGTAGAGATGGATGACCCCTTCGACCCTCTCCGGGTGAAAGTGGTCTCTTCTAAGAAGAAAAGGAAGGTGGATAAAGCAGGAAGTAGCCATCCGGTTGAGGATGTTAACGATGATGATGATGATGACACTCTTGCTCCTTCCCAGCCTCAGCCTCCGATTACTAGCCGCCAGCTGGAGGAGACCTTGGCCGCGGTTCGGAGGTTCACAGAGGGCACCACTGCAGGAGGTACCGCCCAGCCCCCTTTTGCTCAAGATTTTGTTGCACTCCACAGGAAGTTAAAGGAAGATAAAAAGAAGAGGCGCTCCCGGGATCACATGCTTGCCCGGATGAGGAAGACTGTTAAGATCATGTTCTCTTGCGTCGCCCCAGGTCAGGAGCTTCCCACACTTGAGCCCGAAGACAAGCAGGATTTCCCCTTCCTAAGTGATGATGAGGCTTAGGACCTCCCCCCTCCCCTCTTTATTAATACATTCTACTGTTCTTGGGTTTCTGCCCCCGTTTGGGGCTTGTTCTAGACAATATTTCCCTTCCTTTCCCCCCTTGTTTTTCGCACATGGATGCTAGTTTCAGACATTATTTCCCTTACATGTATACTATGTTAGTTCTATTGCTGATTTACTTGTTTTACATAGTAATTTATAGCTTAACCATTGCATTTTAAAACCCCGAGAATGAAATAAAAAACAAGGAAAAACAGGGCAGGCATTCTACCCCACGCCCTCCCTCTATAGCGGTTGTCACTCTGCTATAGCGGTACCTCCGTAGCGATAAAAATCCTGATATAGCGGGATAGCCATAGCGGTGCAATTTTGCTATGGCGGTCCCGACGGTAACAGTCCAGAAATATAAAATTTTCAGTAAGTGTACTTATCCCCCTTCCTGATTTTCATTGTCTAACCCCGTACATCCCGCCGTGGTCTTACACAACCCCCCCAAGACCATTTCTGGAAATGCACCAATCAAAACTTAGCATCCCATCATCACCAATCATAAAAGAATTTCACAAGAAAATTAATCACAACAACACTTTCCCGCTATCCTGCAGGAATAATCCCATTGTTCCCAACCAAATTCCGATTGTCCTAAAACCGAAGTTTCCCTACAATTGTAAATCTTTTTCCCTCACCATCTTAACCAATGATGAGTCCTTTTTCCAAAAATAACATGAATTTTTTACTTCACACACATAGCATTTCATCACAAACTAATCATACCAATTCAAATTATGACTACTTTTAGACCCACCAATTCACAGCAAGGCGATCAATCACATACCAACCAAGTGAGTCATACGAGCATTTCAGTACAATGGAATCAAACCACATAAATTACTCCCTATTCATCCCATGAATGACCATTAGCCGATCGTCTATGTGTTACCGCGGCCTCTCAGGCCAGATACCAATTGGAACCTTTCCGGTTTCAACTTCTCTTGCTTGTTTTCACAACTGCCGAAGTCAAAAGACATCCTTTTCTTGTCGAGATACTTATTGGAATTGAGAGATACAAATTAGACTCAATCCATAGAAGCAAGTAAATGAACTTCACGAAAAGGAATGAAAGAAGAGAGATGTTTCCTAGAATGCTTCATAGCTTCCCAAATATTAGATGTGGACGTCAACACACCAATCCGCAGGACTCTATTTGACAATTTGCTCTTGTACTGGGAGACCAGTAACCTAGGCTTTGATACCATCTGTCATGACCCCACCTACCAGGCCGTGTGGCGCCTACTCTATGCACCTAGATAGATGAACCCTTACTACCCGTTCCAACAGGTAAATGCGGAAACACCAAGTATAACCATAAAAATCCTCTTTTTAATACATGAAAACTATTACAATCTTTTATTTCAGGAAAACCCTTTTTGCAATGAACACAATAAAATAATTTTACAACTTGAAATACTCCTCCCTAGGATCTAGTTTAAGCCGGTACAAGATCTAATATAAGAGTAATACAATGAAAAGTAAGATGACACAGCTCCCACCATGGAACAAGAGTAGAAGCTGTTGAAGATCACCGTCATGTACCTATGAAACACCACCGACCCTGCAACCAGACTATACGTAAAAAGGTATAGCAAGAGTAGAATCAGTACAAACACGCGTACTGGTAGGCATCATCGGTCGACTCGAATCTACTCGTACCATCATATAATAGAAATAATGGAAAATATGTAAATAATTCCAATGGTCCCATCCTCCAACTTCCACCTTTACCAGAGCCGATCTCAACCGACCGTCTACTTATACCCCCTACCTCAACCCTTCCTAACTCTTCTGCTGCTAACTCCACCGTTCTAGCCTTACCCCCAATACCTATGACTCCACTAGCCACAATTATCACCTAGACTTCCCAAGTAACCTTAACCTTGGACTTACTAATTCACCTTAACCTTAGACTTCCCAAGTCACCTTAACCTTAGACTTCCCAAGTCACCATACATTAGCCCAACCACTAAGTCTAACCCCGGACTACTCCTCCGATTACTCAACCAACCGCTACAACTAAGCACCCAAAAACAACCCAGTAACTGCCAACCCAGACCAACCTCACTCATGGTGCTACTAATAAGTATTCCGGACCCCTCTAGGGTCCCTAAGACAAATCCCCAACACGATAATACTAACTGGCAATACAATTCCAGACCCTCGGTCTTCCTCCTAACTTATCAACCACATGTAACAGTCAACATCCACTGACGATATCCAATAGCCATAACCCAATGATACATCTTTTTACATAGTCCAGACATACCCCGGGATCCCCCTAACAACATCTAAGTGTTAAACATTCTACCCGATCTATACCAAGACCAAACTCACAATCAAATACAATGACTCGGCCTCTCAAGGACCATATGCAATAATTACAATTTCAGAAACACAACCCGGTCCACTCATGGAACCATCGTCAGAATGCAACAGTTCTATAAAATAAACCCATACCAGGAGTGGTACCCGAGCCAATCATTCATAGTAACCTGTACCAGGCGTGGTACCCGAGCTAACTATTTAGTAACCTGTACTAGGCATGGTACCCAAGCCAACCATTTAGTAACCTGTACCAGACGTGGTACCCGAGCCAACCATTTGTCACACAAAAATCCAACAGTCACAAACAATGAACAAATCAACACTTGTAGACCAACAAGCAATAGCACCTAGTTCATTTCACAAGACTGATAACTGGACACTTAGACATTCATAAAACAGTCCCTAAGCATGCAACTCATACAATACTTAAGCAAAGCACATGAACATACAATGCATAAGGGAATCAATAACCATCATCTACCCTTACCCTGGGTACATAAGCTCAACTTAAATCTCGTCTGAAGACTAAGCCCAATTCACCCCTTAACACATACTAGTAGAAACATCCAATCCTGGCCCTCCTCCTAGTACCGAAATACAACATGGGGAGAGACCTCCCCTAACCCCGGTAATTCAACCATTTAAGATATTCCAGTTCCTTTATAACAATATTTCAGAGAATCCCTTCTCTAACCTGTGGCTTAATTATCTAAGTTCCCAGTTTATCGAACATTCTCAACACCCTAGTCCTCAAATTTTATCATTACCCAACACCCAGTTAATCATAACAACCTGACATGTCACACCCACTATCACCACTCAAACAGTTCTACATTAACAAATTCAATCATAGCAAACCTCCAGGCTCCGTGCTCGAAGGCCTAGGCATAAATTCCCTTTTTCAGCCTATAAAATAAATACGAAAAAATGGAAATGAGTCAATCTACTCAATAAAGAAAACCTAGCCTACCTAGATGCCAAGCAGCTATACAATGCAATTTCTGGCTCCGTGAAGGCGTTTCTAGCTGGATGACGATCCCGAAATCCATTGTTTTGCATCCTTTCAGCCCTAATCCTTCCTCCTCATGGCTCCCAAGCCTTGAAACAACCTAGGAGGCTTTTTTTGGGAGAAACTCTCGTATGTTTTCCAACTTAGGAGAAGAAGTCTTTTATCAAATTCGTGTTCTGAGGCTACTGCCTCCCGTCACCCCACTACAATGGACGTTATCTGCTATAGCGATTCTACTATAGTGGTATTTATTTCGCTATAGCGGAGTGACATCATCCCAGACCAAATTTTAATTTTTTCCATCTCTTCAACCCCGCTTAATACGGAAAATATTTTTAAATCATTCTCAATATTTTGTGATATCGTGGTTTCTAAAATAACGATGGATCCGGTCGTTACAACCACAGCCTCTCAAGCCAAATACCAATTAGAACCTTCCCGATTCTAATTTTCCTTGTTTGTGTCAGTTTAATCAAAGTCAAATAAAATCTTTTTCCTTGTCGAGATACCAATTGAAATAGAGAGATACTAATTGGACTCAACCCATACAAGCAAGTAACAATCTGCACGAAAGGAATGAAAGAAGAGAGATATTTCCTAGAATGCTTCATAACTTCCCAAAGATTAGATGTGGACGTCAACACATCAATCTGCAGGACTCTATTCGACATTTTACTCTTGTACTGGGAGACCGATAATCTAGGCTCTGATACCATTTTTCACGATCCAACTACCAGGCTATGCGGGCACCTACTCTAATCCACCTAGATAGGAGAACCCTTACCACCCAATCCAACAGGTAAATGTGGAAAATAACAAAACCATAAAGAAAACCTCCTTTCTAAATCAGGAAAACATTTACAACTTTTATTTCATAAAAATCCTTTATAAAAACTTAAATACAACCCTCTCTAGGACCTAGTCTAAATAGGTACAAGAGCTACTACAGGATACATACAAGTAAATAACAGAAGACACAGCTTCCACCATGGAATCAATGAGTAAAAGTTGTTGGAGATTGCCATCATCATGTACCTGTGAAACATCATTGATCCTGCAACCAGACTATACTCAAAAAGGTATAGCAAGAGTAGTATCAGTACAAACAACACATATTGGTAGGCATCATCGATTGACCCAAATCCACTACATACCATCATATAAGAAATCAAGAGAAATATGCAACAAGATATAATAATCCATTTCCTTTTTCATCCGCTTTATACCTCCCTGTTAGTAACGCTAAGAACTTATACGCCCTGTCTTAAACCTTCCTATTCTGGTCAAGACAAAGGGTCACATATAACACTAGGACTTCCCAAGTCACTCTTAACACTAGGACTACCTTACCAGTTCAATCCCGTAGTTTACATTACTAACTAACCCTGTTAGTAGGTCTGTCACCCTGGATTAAGATCCTAATCCAACAACCTTGACCCTTAGCCCTTAGCCCACAATAATGGACTACCTATGAGTTTTTGCGTATTCAACCCCCCCAAGGTTCCTTACGCTTGACAGCCCATCGATTCAAGCACTCACAGAATACTAGCATTTTTTTACTAAACTAGTCAAACCTGACTCCCTAGGAACCTTAGCCCCTCCATGCTCACCCATTTTGGACCCTTCAAGCAATACACCACAACACCTCTAGTCTTGTACCCAACTAGCCCAAACATCCTAGTCGGCCTGTCGCTCTTGTCAAAAATGAGAAAATTGAGTGTATGCCACTAACAGAATACTACTGGACAACATGAAACAACCAAGTCCATCTTAAGATCAATGAGACCCCCAGTCAACACCCAAACTCAACAACCATATAAGTCATGGACAACTACTCAAGTACATATAATTGTGTTACATTTTGCAAGCTACCCGGACCTCCCAAGGATTCCTAGGACATCATCTATGTCATTTAACATGTAACTCCAATTTACAGGCACAACCACATTATCGCTTAAACACACCAACTCGGCAAACTAAGCTCAAACCCGAACTACTATTCCATTTTCCAATGTCAATCACTATGAACCCACCGCCAAAAATATGCCTAACTCCCCAATGACTAGACCATATACCCTTACGTTACAACTTACAAGTGCCCGAACCGCTCAAGAGTCCCCGGGATAATATCTAACATGTAATGACAGCTAGCCATATATATTTCCAGACTCTCAGTTTTTCTTCTAACTTATTGTCCACCTAGAACAGGTTCAACAACCACTTAAATAATGAACAATAACAATAGCATATACCCTTTTTCATTTTAAGTAATCTATACCAGCTAAGGGTCCCTAGATCAACACGTAAGTGTTAACATACAATGTCCGGCTCACCCAAGGTCCAACACCATAATTAAGTGAAATAACCCGGCCACTCAAGGACCTATATGCACAATCACAATTTAAGCAATTAACTCGGTCCACTCATAAAACCATTGATAAAATACAATCAATAATGCATAAATAAACTCGTATCTGGCGTAGTACCAGAGTCAATCATTAGTATCTCGTACCAGGCATGGTACCTGAGCCAACTGATAGTATCCCATATCAGGCGTGGTACCTGAGCCAACCAATTATATATCCCATACCAGGCGTGGTACCCGAGCCAACCAAATATCATACACAATCCAACAAGTTAATATTTAATGAACAAAACACACTTGTAAGCCAACAAGCAACAAACCCAGTTTATTTCACATAATTGACACCCAGATAATTAGACATTCACGATTCCATTCCCTAAGCATGCAATAATCATACAATACTAAGTTACAGTTACATGAACACATATTTGCATTGGAAAATAATAAACATTACCTACCCAACAATCGGGTTCAAAACCCCTAATCTTGGAATCCTGTCCGAAGACTAATTTCTGGTTAACCTTCTAGAAATATTTATAGCCCCTACATTAATTCTGGGACCCTTCCTTAAAGACAATTATAGTTCAGCGAAGACAGTCTTTAACATTGAGACTCCAACCTTCCTTTTTTATCCTATTTCCTTTACTTGAACTATTCCTGAAACCCACTTATTTGCTCACAATAATTTTAGTTCCCCGAACCTACTCCAATAGTCTAGTTTCCTGGATTTTAGCATCACACCCTAATCAACAAATATAAACAGCCCAGAATGAGACACATTACCCTAACACCCTCATTCCCATTTCAATCATCCAACCAGACAATACAATATTTCTCTAGACTTCGTGCTCAAAGGACTAAGCATGAATCCTCCCATCATTCTATACAATAATATGCAAGAGAATACAGGTCTACAACTACTCAATTAAACCTAGCCTACCTGGACGCCAAGCATCCACTACAGAGATTTGAACCATAAAATCTGGCTCCGTGAATGTGATTCTTGATGAAGGATAGACCCAGAATCCATGGCTTCGCCCTTCCTTAGCCGAAATCTTCCTTCTCCATAGCTCCCAAGGTTTAGAGCAGTCTAGAAGAGTTTTTGGAGCAACCCTCGTCTGTTTTTAACTGAAAAAGAGAGAATGAGATTATAAAATCTATTTCTGAGCTTTCTGATCCCGTCATGACGCTATATCAGCCTGTCAACCTCTACTGCGGTACCATTATAGTGCCCTAATTCTTGTTACAGCGGCCTCAGCTTTTCAGCACGAACGGTCTTCAGTAAAATAGTCATAACTTTTTACTCGAGAAGCGGATTAATAAATGGTCGGTGGCATTGGAAAGAGGACTCAGAGATCTTTAATTTGGTAGGTATTGGAACCTCTAACTTCTTATATCTAGGAGAAATACTTGTTTAAAGTTTACCCTAGTTTGAACTTATCCCGAAACTAAATCGGTAAGGAAACTTTCAACTTAACTTTGTGCTAGGAGTATTGTATGACCTTAGTACATACCAAATGTACTCTCATACAAAAGAATTAATCCTAACTCTTATTATGAATGAGAGACAACTTTCTTGACCGCAGATATTTTCAATGATGATGGAACATGTCATTATAATTATTGATTTATTTCAGAATGCTATGTCACTTTTGCTCTTTTTACTTGTGGGGTACCATTTCTGTTATGGGGGTTCCTGATTAAATTCAAAATTCTTGAGTTTTTATCTATACTTGTACACTTTGTGCTTCTGGGTGCTCAGCATATTGACCATTTTTACAACAACTTATGTTAATTAAGAAAAAGTTTTGCTTTGTTCTGTTGTCGAGCCTTGACAATTTGCTATGTTTGAATGAGTAGGAAAGTAATTCCTACTAATCAGTCACGCAACTGCTGCTCTGCTCCTACAGATAGTGTATTAACTGAATTTTTTATTTATTGTCCAACTTTTCTGATACTTTTTTTTGTTTCTCTGTTAATTAGGTTTAATCATGCCTCGACTTCGTGGTCCTAAAGCTCGATCACCTATTTGAAATTATTATGAAAAGCTTGAAGAAAATAGTGATGGATGGTTCACAGTAAAATGTATTCATTATGATCGTGTTGTTCGCTATCATTCGAAGCATACTGGAACTTTCTCCTTAAGGTCTCATGTTAAGCGTTGTTTGAAAAAGATGAAGGAGAAAAAGATGGAGGAGAAACAACGTTTAACCCTTAATGATTGAGTAGTTATTATTTTATTGACTTGAATATGAAGTATGAACTATTAGTAATTTAGTATAATATTTGGATTTAATTTTCAACTTGTGTGACTGTTATTTTGGGCTTTAGAATGTTGTTTGTGCTAGACAATTTTCAACCTTTTGTGACTCCTTAATATGCACATTATGACTGCTTCAATGGTACAACTTGTAACCCATTTGAGTTTTGATTTTGCTTCTTTGATTGCTGCAACCCATTGCTTTGATTGTTGCAATGGTGCTGCTATAATTTTGCTTTGATGGAGTCATGTAGATGTCGCTAATCAGGTTTATATCTTGAGTCGTGTGTGTGTGTGTTTTGACATATTTTTTTGAGCAAAATATTAATGGTTAACCCAATAACCGAACCGATAATGATTTAAAATCGATTAACTAATAACTGATTAACCGATATCTTAACGGTTCTTAATGATTTAGCATGTATATGAACCAATAATCGATAAGTAAAATCAATAACTATCGAAATCGAACCAACTGATATGCAGTCCTAATTTCAGGTGATTAAGCATTTGCAATATTATCCATCCAGCTAACAATTACAGCATGCATTGCAACAAGTAAATAAAGAGGCAGTTAACATGCATACATTAACTAAATTGAGTCTCAACTATAATTCAACCATCACCTACCTCAATCCCAGCCTTGTACTACTTTAACGAACTTGAGTCTTGCCATTTCTTGTAATCTCAGCTTGATTGTGATCTAAAACAACAAGGTAATCACCATTTAACAATTATCCTAACAAATGTAAGAGTTATAGCCTAATCCCCATAACCCCAGGGCCAAAAGGCATGATCATTCCTTTATTCTAGGGCTTTTCTACATTCATTCTACCTTAACACTACCAATTTCAAGTTTATAACAATGACTTCTAAGTATGCAACAGTAATTTATCCATCCTTGACCAAAACCCAAAGATTACTTCTTATTTTCACTAATTTACACCAGAAAATTAACCTAGGTCAAGTCAAATCCTTCTCCACAATCAAAACTTAGGGATTCTAAGGATTTATCAATGAAAAACTAGTTAAACATGTGAATTAACTTACCTCAACAAAGGACTTACCTCAACAAAGGAATTCAGGTGAAAACTGATGGAGTTTGCCCTAATTCACCTCTCCCAGGTCTGGAACGAACATGGAATGAGAAATAATATTTTAAGTCTAAAACTGCATTTAATCCATGTATAACCCGCTATAGCGGTCCGATCCCTACTATAGCAGCATCACCGTAGCGGGATCTGCCCGCTATGATGGGATTGACCCAGGCTAACCTCCGCTAGAATTCACTGTTGGAAAAAAAATTGGTGATTGTCGTTGCCTCGCTGCTGCTAAATTTTTTAGATTTGGTTGAATTTTATATTTTCGTTTATTTTCTTTGATCCATATTTTGGGTCATTGGTGTTTGAACTGGATCTAAATGAAAAATAATTACTCTATCATTGCCTCTCCACCGTCCGGACTCCCTTTCCTCCCTATGGTATGTTCCTTCAGCGCAGGCCTGTGATTTTGTATCTGCTATATCATTGCTAGTTCAATATTTTTGTGTTATATTTTAATTAAATTTTACATTATATATAGACGAATGTTTTGTATATGTTATATCATTCTTTTTTATGAATGTTACCTATTGTTCACAATCAAATATATGTTACGTATTTAAGGTTCTATAACATGGGTGCACCACCAAAAAAAGAGAAATAATGTATTTAGTGGGAATCACTCCTAGACCTCAAGATAAGTAATTCAACCTTTAACCAAGTGCACCATTAGACTTCTTGTAGCATGAGTGCCATCAGGTAATATTATACTAATTTTAAAAAATATATATATAAAATATCTAATTTTACAAGAAGACCACGAATTCACGTGTCTTATTTTTTATATATAAATTAGCCCCTGCACTGAAATACAGTCAAACCAAAAAAAAATACGTTCAATAGTGTGCATAAATAGTACATACATGTATTAGAAGTCCATTTCTGATATATACATAGCACATACACTCAAAAACATAAGTGTATATTGCATGTATATAAAGTGTATGCTATATGCATGTCAGTTGTATGTGTGATGCTAATACAACTCATACAAAGCGCGAATATGGTGTATTTTGTTTGCATGCAGATAATTATTTTTAGCAAAATTGTATGTGTTGATACAATTAAATTGAGAAAAAAGATATAATTTATCAGTAAAATCATATTTATTGATATAACTAGGTTTAACAAACAGATATAATAGTTGCAGAGCAAACATATAGAACTTCAAGCGAACAGATACAACTCCAAAATAATAACTATAAATCACAATTAGAAAAACTATAATTACAAATGATTATTATACTTCAAAACTATAAATATTTATGAAATTTTCTTTATATAAAATGACTAGATATAGATGAGCACGTGCTAGCACCGGCCCAATATATATTATCTTTTTTGTCTTAATTTATGTGACATGTATAGAACTTAGATAGTCAATTAAATTTTTTATATGATTTTTAAATATTTTAAGTTGTTAACTATTGTAATTTTTATTATCTTTTACATAATTTTCATACAATATATGTTACTCTCTCTGTCCCAATTTATGTGGCATCGATACAATTTTGAGAGTCAATCAAAAATTTTATGTCTTTTAAATATTTTAAGTTGTTATTATTGTGTTTATAGTACTTTTTACGTAATTTTTCAAATATATAACGGATTAAAAAGAAAAGTAAGATAAATAAATTAAAACGACGAAAATATAAAAGAAAATATCCAAGAGGGCAGCACAAGCAGACACGTTGACATGTTGTCCGCTTATTCCCTTTTATATATCTTTTAAATATTTTAAGTTGTTAATTATTTTACGATTTATAGTACTTTTGTTCTGTCCCAATTTATGTGGCATTGATAAAATTTCGAGAGTAAACCAAAACTTTTATTTTGTAAAAAATATTTTAAGTTATTATTATTGTGATTTATAGTACCTTTTACGTAATTTTCAAATATATAACAGATTAAAAAGAATAGTAAGATAAACAAATTAAAATGAAGAAAGTATAAAAGAAAATATCTAAGCAGACAATTTTTTTTATGTCTTTTAAATATTTTAAGTTATTAATAATTGTGGTTATACTACTTTTTACGTAATTTTAAAATATATAACAAATTAAAAGAAAAGTAAAATAAATAAATTTAAATAGAAAAAATAGAAAAAAATATTCAAATAGACAGCACAAGCAGACACGTTGACCTTAAGCTCTCAACGTTGCGGCTTATTAATAAGAGAAAAATACAAGTATGTAAACGTAATTTAAGCATCAAAACAAAATAGATCACGAGAAAAGCTATTATTAATGGTCCCAATTAAAATTTTAAAAGAGAAATTCCTCTAGTAATATGATTACATGTGGAGTATTTGCAAGTTGCAAGGTGATGCAACTTTTTGGAACCTTTATAAATATGGTCAAAATGAGTAGTACGATGCCAATAAACTTCCGACACTATAAGCTATCAGTGGCAAAAGATCCCACTGGAAATTTTGCCCAATGAAAAGGATAGCTTGACTTTTTCTTTCTTTGCATCTTGGGGACATTCTTTTAAGTAAATTATTATACCTTTTTGAAAAATCATATTACTATGAGGCAACTTTAAAATAATATAATTGGTGTAGCAATAATTTTCACTTTGTTTTTCGACCCACCAAAACTATTTTCTAAGCCAAAGTACATTATTGATGCTACTTTTTTATGGGGTACATAGAATTTTGTATAAACAATATCTATTTTATTATTATAATAAAATTTGGAGAAAAGACATCAAATATACTTTGAATTTGTCCCGAAAAATCGATTACACACTCAAACTATTCTGATGACCTATTACACACTTGTACTACTTAAAAGTGAATTTATTTTCACCCTGAAAGCTGATGTGACACAAAAACTAAAATAAATAAAAAGGAAGTGCGTTTATTGAAAAAAAAAATCTGTTTTTTTTAACTTCCACACCTTTTTATATTTTTTTTAATTAATTCAATGTATCTTCATCCTCACTTTCCTCTCTCTTCTTTAACACCCACCATGAACCACCATTTTCAACATTTATCTTCATAGAAAACTTCATTTTTCTCACCTCCTTTCTCTCAATATCATTTCAAATCTTCATATGTATTTCATTATTAAAGATTGTATCTTCATTCTTTCTTTTTTTTTCAAGAAAAATTATACACCCATTTCATTTTAAAAAAATGACACAAGCTAAATTAATCCATTTCACAAGTTAAAAAAATATAACTTTTTGGATGGAGAATCGTTGTTCCATTGAAAACTTACAGATTTTCGAAAAGTCCTTTAGTGAGAAATTTTATTTTTTGGCAAACCCAATTCAGCAAAGTAACTTTCACCAATTTAATTTAGCGATCACCTCTTTACTATTGATCCAATTTCTCCCTTTATGTGAAATTCTGATAAGAAAAAAGCGTAGATTTAAAAGAAAAAGAAAAATAAGGTATCAAAAAAAAGTAAAAATTGATGATAACCTTGTGATGGTATTTTGTAGATATTTGGTGATGGATGGTGAAGAAGAAGAAATTGGAGATGGTGAAGAAGAAATTCATAGTGATAATAGTGGTAATTGTTTTAATTTGGTGAGTATTAAAATTTATTGACGATAGTGCAATTTTGATCTGAGTTTGGTGATGGGTGTGAATGATGAGTTTGGTTATGGGTGTTGAATTTTGTGGTGATTCTTTGCATTTTTTGTAGTGACAATGGGAATGATATGATTTCAATGGTGGGTTTGATTGTGGGTGATGAAAATTTATGGTGATTATTTTAATTTTGGTGATGAAATATATAAATTTGGTGATGGTATCATGGCAATAATGGTGGTTCTATGGTGACTTTGGTGGTGTATAGTGAAGAAGAAGCAATTGGGTGATATGGAGAGAATTTTTTTTGAAATCTTACATAATATTTTATGTGGCAATGGCATGACGCAAGTGTAATACACCTCCCATCAATGTGACTGGCTATGTGTGCTTAGGGTGAAAATAAATTCACTTTTAAATAGTATAGGTGTGTAATAGGTCGTCACAATAGTTTGAGTGTGTAATTGACTTTTCCGAATAAGTTCAGGATATATTTGATGTCTTTACTCCATATGGGTATGTGATTGTGTCACTAAAGGCTATACTTTCAAATTAATATTTATTTTGTATTATTTTTAAGCAGTATCTATATATTGTTTATATAAAAATAATTTTTAAAAAAATATTATTTAATTATATGCATATAATAATATTTTTGTAATTCAATTGCTAAGGGGTGTGATTCTTCTTCACTATTTTTCGGTAAAGTTGCAGCGAAGAAGAGGTGTGGGGTGGGGGATTTTTTCTCTCTTTAATTCTTGACTCAGACGTGTCTATCCTTTATTTTAATGAGTCTCTTTTTGTCACTTCAATTTTAAGAGGTAAATAAATTTATTTTTAAGTAGTATAAGTTTTAGATCGCAATAATAATTTAAGTGTCTAATCAATTTATCAGGACAAGTTCAGAATGAATTTGGTATCTTTTGGTATCTTTTGGTATCTTTTCTCTTTGTTATTGTAGGAGTAGTGCTATTAAGTTCTTATTTTCAAAATTCACACCTCATTTTTGAAGGGGGCTATGTAGCAAGAAGTTGGTTAGTTTTTTTTTAATCATAATATTTGTTGGCCCCACCATTTGGGTGTGAAAGTGGTCCCTTAGTAATCAGTTAACATGAGTAGAGTCCTCACTATGCACACCAGACGTTGATTTGATTTAAAGAAAAAGACAAAATAGGCAACTTTCAAGCCATTGTTTTCATACGTTTAGTAGGCATTTGGCGATGAGAATTTTTCATTTTTTCCTAAAAAAATACTTCACTCTTTTTTGAAAATAATGTTTGGCCATAAAAATTCTAAATGTAACTTCAAAGTTGTATTTAAAAAAGTAAAAACACTCAAAAGTGATTTTTACTTTTTTTCAACTCACTTTTTTTACTTTTTAATTATTTTTTTTTGAATAAATCCTAATTTTTTTATTTTCATAAAATAATCTCATTTAAATTATATTTTATTTTTAAATCATATTTTATATTTTTTTAAAATATATATTTAAGATCTAGATAATTATTGCAAAAGTTATGGCCAAACACAACTCCAACTTTGAAAATTTCAAAAAAGTGAAAATATTTTTGGTTCTCATGGCCAAACGGTACCTAATAGTTGCTTTTAGGTCTTTTCTGTTTTTGTTTTCTTTTTCGAGGTCCGATATGTTATTGGAGTTCAATTAATTTTAAATTTGCCTATTGCAAATTCTAGTTTTGAAATCGACGTTTTTAGCAGTATTTTTTTTCCTTTTCATAGGCTCAAACCTAATTTTTCTGATTAAGAGTGAAAAGATTTCAATTATCCTATTATAACTCATGTTGGGTGCTTTTAAGTCTAGCTCAAGTAAAAGAGTTTGTGTTTGCCCAATAAGCCAACTATTTTTCACGTATATGCTTCTCCTTTGATAACGACTTGTTTGCATAACATAATACAAACACAATAAGAAACCTATTCAATAGTGAAGGGAAAATTGGTCCATACTCACTTTTAAAGGTGATATTTCCATTGTTAATTAGAAGATGTCCAAAAAAGAAAAGGAAAAGAAAAAAAATGAAAATTTTGAAAGTAACATCTTAAGATGATGTTATATGATGAAGAGGCATTTGAACAATATATATTTCGTTAAAGTTAAAAATAACTTAAAAATTGACGTTGATTTTTTGTTGGTTGAAAAGGAAAATATATTATAATAAGTATTATACTAAATATGGGGTGGGCATAGTATGATATGTATCAATTATCATATAGTATCAAAATTTTTAATACTATGATTTTAGTATTATGATATTTGATATGATATATGGTATATAATTTTAAATTTTTTTATATTCGCGGTACGATATTCAATATTTATAAATAATATATCGAAATACCGAATACCATATCGAAATATATAGTTACATAAATAATTTATATATATTATTAAAATATTAACAAATATACAACTTAGTATTAGTATAAAATTAAATGGTTAGACATTGGAACTTTGACTACTCTATCTTGATTGAAATGTTCTTTTTATGTAATTGATTAACAAAAGGAATTGTTCGTATTTTCTTTTTAATATATATTTCTACATGTGTAATGTGTTAGTATGATGCGATTGAGACCTTTTTTTTGAAAAGTCGAAGTCATAATACTCTATTATACAATTATATATATTAGTCGAATTTGAATAAACTATGGTTATCGATTTACCATACTGCAAAATACTGAAATCGAACTTCAAAATATCGAACCCTACCAAATTAATTTTGTATGCTAATGGTATAGTATTTTAAAAAAATTGAATATAGAAATTAATATCTTACCAAAATTTCAAATATCGTACCATACCATATCATGCCTACCCTTAATTACGTATATCTCATTTCAAAGGTAGCTACTGTTATACATCCTAAATTTTCAAATAATATTTATGGTTATTCTTTATTATAATAAAATAACAATAATATATTCGATGTAATTTCATAAATAACGTTTTGACAAAATATATGATGTGTAATGTATCTATTTTACAACCTTTGAAACAAACACAAGAGGAAATTTAGATAAATTAGATGATTATACCACATCCATCATCTTTGGCTGTTATTTTTCTGCTTGGTTTTATTACTTATAAGTTACTATAATATATTAAGAATATTAAAGTAAGTTTGATTATTATAATTTAAAAGGGTAAAATCCATTAGTTAGAGCAATTTTAAGACCTTGTGTTGAGGCTTATAACTAGCCAGAGTACTAGTAGCATAGGGGAATACTCTCAGAATACTAAGAACCGTTCTCCATTATTTAAATATGAAAAAGGTTAAAATGTTCCCGAACTATTAAAAATAAATTTTTAAAAAAAGATCTACTTGATTTTTGATCTAAAAATGCCTTTAAAATATTGAAAATAAGAGAAAAATGCCTTGACCATTAGAAAAGGTATTATAAGTAAAAATTAGATCGCACATATATGTTCGGACTTTCTATGGAGAGAAGAAAGCTCCGGAATAAAAAAAAACTACATTTTTTTGTGAAAGAGAAAACATAACATATATATGAAATAAGTTTCGGAGGTAGAATTCGTCTTGACAAAGGAAAAAAATGAGACTTGGAAGTTCGTCAATGAAATATGGTCAAATAATAATTGACCAATTTTCCTACAATGAAGGCATCTTTGTCCTATTTTTAATGATAATTTAGGTATATTTTTTTGACAAAAAAATCAAATGGAGAGCATTTTTTTTTTTTGAATAATATCTGACTTTTGCACTATTCTCAAGAGCTACTCGGATTGTATTCAATTCAATTAAAGAAGATACTAGTATTATATATTATGTAAAAATAATTGAATTTAATTTTTATACATTGATATTGTAAAAAATTTTATACCATCAAATAATTTAAGATATAATTATAAATCACTCTCCATTAAAAAAAAAAGGAGTAATAATCTGGAAAATGTAGGTTATATGAACAAAATTAATTATGTAAAAGTAAAACATCCATTAATAATGTAGTCCAATAAAATAAAATGGAAAAAAGAATTGATAGAATATTCCTCTTTAAATGCCACTTGTCAACATCCCTCTTTTTCTGTTGTGCAGTGGTTTCAGGTAGGGAGTGAAAAAATATCACACCTCTCATAAAGCAACTCTTCTTTTTTTTTCCTTCTTAAACTCTCCACCTCTCTCTCTCTCTTACATATACACAGAGTCTCTCTTTCTCCCTCTTTGTCCTTTATTTGATAGCTCAATTTTCCTCCTAATCTCCGCCCAAAAAGTGTAAGAATGACAGACGTAACTGATGATATAGCAGAGGAGATATCGTTTCAGGGATTTGAAGATGATTGTAGGCTGCTTCAAAGCCTTCTTAATGATGTTCTTCATAGAGAAGTTGGTCCTAAATTCATGGAAAAAGTTGAACGAACTCGAGTCCTTGCTCAGGTTAATATATTTTCACATTTTGTTCAATGCTTTTAACGAGCTCTCAGGCTGGAAATTCCAGCGGACACAAAAATACAGCTAGGTGATTTTTTTTGCCGTTAGAGTTAACTGTACCTGTTGATGGTGGAAGGTCACAGGTTATTGTCTTCACATTTTCACTCACATTTCATTGAGGTCTCAGGTTCAAATCGTAGCGGAGACGAAAAATACTAGGTGATTTCTTCCTATTTACCCTATCCTAGAGTTGCTGATACATGTTGCTGGTGGGAGGTGACATGTAGAATTAGTTCACGTGTGCGCAAGCTGGTCTAGATACCACGGTTATTAACAAAAAATTGTGCGAGAGGACGAACGATTTTGTTTGTTTATGTTAGGACTATAGTAGAATGATTAGTTATCATGTTATTTTAAAAAAAATTGTGCGGGAGGAACGATTTTGTTTATTTATATTAGGACTATAGTAGAATGATTAGTTGTCATGTGGATTTCCTTTCGTTTTGTTGCTTCCTGCAATGGTCGGCCGTTTTTTTCTATTTTATTCATATGAAAGATCTGTTCCCTGCATGCTTTGATCGTTAGGTTTATATAGTTTATGGATTTGGGCACCCGAGGGTGTGACATAGTGGTGAATGAAGTGGGTTGAGAACTATGAGGTTTTTGGTTTAAATTCCAGCAGAGACAGAAACACTGGGTGATTTCTTCCTATTTGTATCAGCCTTGGTGGATAGAGTTACTTAATCCATGTCGCTGGTGGGAGGTGGCAGGTATTCCATAGAATTAGTAGAGACATGCGAAAGCTGGCCCGGACACTACGGTTATTAAAAAAAATTAGAAGTTTCTGGATTGGCTTTTTCTCTGTTTGCATTCTGCCCTTGTACATGCATGTGCTCAAAATCATGTCGATTTAGTGTTTGATCTTGAATGATTTTTAGTATCTATAACTGATCCATTGAAATCCCTTTTAATTCAATGCAGAAGTTTGCTGAAATGTGGGTATATTCCCCGAACATCTGTTGGGTTTTGAACATCTCTTTGTGATGTCACACTGGATTGGTTTCTTTGTTCAAAATGGCTGTGCTAAGTAGAATTTACAATTTATAGTATGTGGTTATACTAATTGGGAGATTTTTTTCCGTCTTTAGGGTGCCTGTAACATGAGAATGGCGGGAATTGAGGACACAGCAGAGCTTCTTGAGAAACAACTGGCATCAGAGTTGTCAAAAATGACGCTAGAGGAAGCTCTTGCTCTTGCCCGTACATTTAGCCATTATCTTAATTTGATGGGAATTGCAGAAACACATCATAGGTGAATAGCCCTCATTTCCCTTTGTTCAGCTATTTCATCTCCTAACAAGCGCTTTATGGGTTGCATATCGTAGTTATGGTAGCAATTCTGAATGTTGAATTTGCTTGGTGATAGATTTAACTGCTTGACTTTTCGCCTTTCAATAGGTAGGTGTAGGAACCACATAAATGTATTTTGCTAACTGACTCATGTTTGTAGAGTACGCAAGGCGCGAGGAGTAGCACAATTGTCAAAATCTTGTGATGACATTTTCAACCACCTCTTGCAGAGTGGTGTTCCTCCAGATCAGCTTTATGACACTGTTTGCAAGCAGGTCCGCTTTATTCATCCAATTTATCAGGTTACTACATGTTGAAATCTTTTTGATTAAGCAAATTTTCTCCTTATTGCAGGCGGTTGAGATTGTTCTCACTGCACATCCCACACAAATAAACCGCCGTACCTTACAATACAAACACATCAGAATTGCAGTGCGTTTTCTTTCCCAGAATGTTTTCCGGAAAAGAGTAAAGTTGTATATTAGATCAAACGATCTTTGACCATTGTTGCTCTGTGAATTTTTATTTTGTGTAGCACCTTTTGGAATATAATGACAGGCCTGATCTTGGGATTGAAGACAGAGAGATGCTAATTGAAGATCTGGTGGGTGCCATTGAGTGTTGTGGATATTAAAGCCACATATTGAACATCTTCACTGATCCAAAAATCTTTGTGGTTATTGTAGGTCAGAGAGATGACATCTATATGGCAAACAGATGAGCTCAGGCGGCACAAACCTACTCCAGTTGATGAAGCTAGAGCTGGTATCTTTTTTTTTTTGGGAGATTTCTACAAATTCTGATTTCGACACCTTTTCATTCTAGAAAACAACAAGTTAAAACCTTTCAGGTTTACATATTGTGGAACAGACGCTGTGGAAAGCTGTGCCCCATTATTTACGTCGAGTCAGCAATGCTTTAAAAAAGGTTTTCTATAATATGATTTTTCACACAGTTGTAACGAAGGTATACAATATGTTATAATTGGTTCTGCCTTCTCCTTTTAGCATACGGGGAGGCCTCTACCATTGACTTGCACGCCAATAAGATTTGGATCTTGGATGGGGGGCGATCGAGATGGAAATCCAAATGTCACAGCAAAGGTTACATTTAATATGCTTATCCATGTAAAAGACTTAGTGTTGTATTTCCAAACTCAATTATATCTTTATTCTCTGGTGAATATGGAGATTTCATACATTTCCTTCTTTTCCTGTGCTCAAGATCCACTATAAATGAACCTATGTCACAGTTAAGTCTTGCTTCCACTTGGGTAATGTTTCGTCTTGCTTCCACTTGGGTAATGTTTCTTTCTCATTAACAGTGATGAAACTTCCTAGTATAAGTTCAGTAAACAAGCATAAGAAAAAGTTTAAATTTTGCTCAGGACATTCTTGACGAGAAGCAGAGTTTATCCTGCATACCATTGTTTGTATAAGCTAAGCCATCACTTGCACTGATGCAGTAATTTCCATGTATAAAATTAACATATATTTTTTGTTATTTCAGGTCACAAAAGATGTCTCTCTTCTGTCCAGGTGGATGGCTATTGATCTCTATGTACGAGAAGTAGATAGCCTCAGATTTGAACTTTCCATGAATCAATGTAGTGAGAGATTTGCAAGATTGGCACATGAAATCTTAGAAAAAGGTTTGTTATCTCAAAATTCTTTTGGAAATTTGCTCAGTGGGGTCATCCTCTTGCTAGGCTGATGGTAAAGTTTGGCTTTGGTTTTCAATTATATGTTTAGGTCAATGAGTGACAAATAAATCTGGTAATTTTTAATCAATCAGCTAACAAATATTATAAAACATGATTCAGATTATCAAGAAAGCGAAGGTACCTGATGGTACTCTCTTTTTTTTCTTTCCTTTCAAAGTCTAAATAAAAATTCCAAATGTTCCCTGTTGGTCGATCTCTTTCTCTTATTTTTTCTTTACCAAAAGTGTGCTATATAACAGAACCACTGTAATGATAAATCCAAGCAGTAGGTGACTCTGCTTAATTTATTTAGCACGGAAACTATTCTATTCCTACTCTTTTGATAACCGAGAAATCCCCGAGGGCCAGTGACACATGGTTTAAAACTCAGAGGATACTATATTAATTCTATTTTTAGTGGTTGGCCCTTATTTTGCTAGTCATGTTTTTTAAGATGCTAATCTTTCAATTATTTGGCATGGCTTGTCAATCCAGAAAATTTTCTTTGGTAAGAGATGTGTTATGACTCTTAAACTTAGGCCTATGCAAGATACAATATATTCTAGCTTATATTTTAGAGCAGATGGAGGCCTTTTCAGTTATCTAGTCACCTTGTTTTTATGACATTCTTAAGCAGTTAGGATTTGGATTAAGACCTATTACAGAATTAGCATCCAGGTATTTATGTTTTCTGATGGTCTCTTGGAATGCCGTCCAGGAAATACTTCTGATGATCACCTTGATTCGTGGAATCATTCCTCAAATAGGAGTCAATCAAAACATCAAGGACAACATGCTCCTCCTTTCCCTACACAGCTTCCTACCAGAGCTGATCTGCCCTCTTGCACAGGTAGTGCAGATTCATTATCCATTTTATTTATTCTGACAACGTCAACTTATATCATCTAATTCAATAACGCCTTCACAATGCTAAAATTTCTTCATTCCAGTTCGGTTATTATTCGTTGTATTTTAAACTTAATATACCCTCCTTCCCATTTTATGAGATGTTGCTTGACTGTCCACGGAATTTAAGAAAGAATGACTTTTAAAACTTGTGGTTTAAAACAAGTCATAGACATATGTGTGGCTATAAATAATCTCATTAAGGTTAAAATGGGAAGTTTAAAGTTAACTTGTTTCTAAACATAGAAAGTTATCATTCTTTTGGGACAAAGAAAAAGGGAAAGTGCATCACATATATTCCATGTAGCATAAATTTTCTCTAGTCTTCTCGTTATTTTTCTTTCGCTGTACTAAATTGGTAATTTTTTTGTTGATTTCCTTGATTGTCAAATAGGGTTTGAGAAATCACAAACATATACCTATCAGGTTATTCTTTTGCTGTGCCTTCAAGATGCTTCAATGTTTTTGCGTCAATAAATTGGAATTTTGGATATCTCTGATCTAGTAGAAGTAACATAGAAAAAGAAGTTTCACATCTTCTTTTATTTCAAGTTACCGATTTCTTAGGTGTCATTGCAATAAGATCCTTGAATTGTCCCATCGAAGTAAAGTCAGATACCATAATATGCTCCTTGTTGTAATACATTATCATGATCAACGCTGTAAACTGACGTCGTTTATCATGGTTTCTGAAGTTCCATTTGCTGCTTATTCTGTATCTTTCTCTCCCAAGTTGTTTTTCAATCTAATATCAATGTTAACTAGTTACTGATAAACATAACACATGATCTTTCACAGAATGCAGTGATGTTGAATCTCACTATCCTAGACTGGCTCTTCCTGGGTCAGAATTCATACCGCTCAAAAATCAGGTTAAGTTGGTTTTATGATTTCATTACAGTTGTCATTCTTGTCTATCTATGCCCCTCTATCTTCACAAATTAGTTTGTTCCTTATTGTTTCTTACTCCAGAAAATACTCTGTTTCTCATGCATTATAAACCTTTACAGGATGGTCAGACTACTTCAAAAGTGGGTCCCCTTGCTGATGATTCTAGTAAAAATACTGAAAACCCACACGGAAATGGAAATATAACACCACGTTCTGCTTCGTTAAGCTCTAGTCAGCTTCTCCAAAGGAAACTTTTTGCCGAGACCCAGGTCGGAAGGGCCAGCTTCCAAAAGCTAATGGAACCAAGCTCATCACAGAAACCTGGAATTGCGCCTTATAGAATTGTCCTTGGGGATGTAAAAGAAAAGGTATCCTCTTTTGTTCCTACAACACTAGTCAGATATGCTCTCTTGCCTCCGACAGCAAAGCTTTTATTGGAATTTGATACATGGAAATTTAAGAATGATAGGTATTTTTTCCTTAAGTACTTTCTCCGGTACATTTGTCCACAATATGGTAGATGATGGTTCTGTTCTGATGGTATGATTCTGAAAAGAAGTTTCAAAAGAAGTCAAATCTAACAAATCTTTCTTCTTTGTTACCCAAAATTTCTTTGCAACATACAATGTATTTCAACAACCAAAGCTTTATATTTAATTGCATGAAGTGAGTATAATTACAAATGTTCATTATTTTTGTTCATCTTTTCTGTGTTAATTCTTGATATTTTGATTAGAAATGAATTTGATTTTGGTTTAGGTTTGTTTTGTTTGTCAATTGGAAAACAATGTGCGTGTTTTGATTTGGTTTTGGAAGGGTGTGTTTATGAGTTGGAAGAATTGTTTTCTGAGTAGCAGGCTTTGATTCCTTTTTTCATTTTCTTATTTTCTGTTTCCCCAAAAAACTAAGTGAAAGCTGCTGTTCCTGCACACGAAAGATGTTGCTGTTTGTTTTTACTTGTTTGCACATACGTAAGTCTAAGAATAAGAAAGTGGAAACTACAGTCAAGGTTCTTCACAGTGAGAATTTCCACCTAGGATAGTCATTTTGATAATTTGGTTTGCCAGATGGATCTTAATCACTTAGTTTTAATATATGGTCGATGAATGAACTTTTAGTTGTAACTAAGTAGTGCCTGAGTACCACCACTTCCAACTAGTGCCCAAGCTCTAGGTTTTTTTTTTGTTAAGCAGGAAATTGGTTGGTAGATATAAGAATAATAAATCGAAATTGATTTGACACACATTAGTAGGATTTTCTAATGCGTGGAGGTAGTTCCTGAACCAAATAAGGATGCGAATTCTTGTCATGATAAAGGACAAGCTTGTATCCTCTATATTCAGTCTACTTGTGTGTACTATGTGCAAATAGATGTTTATTCCCTTGCATCTTTGTTTGGATGAACTCAACTTTCTGATGTTTGAGGAGTTGAAGATACGCTTATATCCTATTACATAGCTACTGCCTAATGTGATGGCTTGATGATATTTGAGAAATTGGAGAAAATAAAATGCTATTATCTAAAAATAATTTTGTGCTATTTGGTAATAGTATATAACAGTCTTATCTCCGAATGCTTTTGTATATTGTTGTAGTGGAATTGTGTTGAAGTATGTATTAATACAGCTAATATGTCACTAAAATGAGGTACTTAGAGCATGTTGGATTGGCTTATTTTAAGTGTTTTTAAGCCAAAATAGCTTTTAAGCACTTTTGAGGTGTTTGGGTAAATTTAAAAAGTGCTTATAAGCACTTGATTTTACGCTAAAATGATAAATAAGCCAAAAGCCAATCCAAACAGGCTCTTAGTTTGATCTCAGACTAGGATGATTATAGGCAGATTTCAGGATGTGTCTATAGTTGATGGAATATATCTCCTAAAATTATAAAGGGGAATACTGCTTATACATAAGAAGAATATTAGTGGGGTTTGACAGTTTTTTTCTTTCTTGTAGTGTAGTAACTCCATTTGATATATAATTGGTGGATGAAAGTTGATTGATTAAATCGCAATAAGGAATTATATCAATGTTGCAATTTCTTTTTCCATGTTCCATATGGAACAATGCGAAGTTTGGAAGTTCTTATAGGCCTTAAAATTGAATGTGCAACTAGTGTTTTCGGACTTGTGAATTATGCCATAGTGTTTGATGATGGTAGTCTTTTCTAAATTCAGCTCCTCAAGACACGGAAGCGGCTGGAGCTTCTTCTTGAAGATCTTCCATGTGACCACGATCCTTGGGATTATTATGAAACATCTGATCAGCTTTTGGAACCACTGCTATTGTGCTATGACTCGCTGGTACAAGTCAATCCTCTTTGCTTTCATAATCTGTTTATGCACCTTCTAATTATTATTTGAGATTCCTGAAGAAAAAACTATTAATGATCATGGACAACTCTTACTTCTCAAAAATGTAAATATTGGGTGCCTTGCAGCAATCATGTGGGTCTGGGGTTCTCGCTGATGGCCGGCTTGCTGACCTAATCAGGCGAGTTGCTACATTTGGGATGGTCTTAATGAAGCTTGACCTTCGTCAGGTATATGTTTTTTCATGTTATTGGTGAGTTATAGTGAAACACATGCTTATATCAAGCCAATGAATCAGGAATCTGGTAGGCACTCTGAGGCACTTGATGCAATCACAAAATACTTGGACATGGGTACATATAGTGAGTGGGATGAAGAACAAAAGCTGGACTTCCTGATTAAAGAGCTAAAGGGGAAAAGGCCTTTGGTTCCTCCTACTATAGAGGTAAGATAATGTACTTCTATCCTATTCAAGTGTATTGTTTAGTTATCTTCGTGTTTGTTTAATTGATCTGATCTCCCATGCCTTCACAAGAGGAAAAAAAATGAGATTTAATAGAACCCATTTAGTACTAGAGATAGCTTGCCTGCCCAAAAATGTAGGCAAGGGAAGTACCTTTATGAGTGGTTACTACTGAGAGTTGTAACTCTATCCTGTCAATTGCTTAAAGCTCTGCATCCCTCTATGTGCGAATAATATGGGAACCTTTAAGCTATAGTTGATAACAACCATAAAATATGTATGCTCTTCAATATACATCATGAATTATCAAGTATCATTTTCTTTCGATTAAAATGTTGTAGGACCTTAATTGTGTTCCAAACTATTAATCCTATTTTCTTCTTTTTCCTTTTTGTTTTCCACTACATATATTGGCGTGTCATGAAATCCCTGCAGTCATATGCTTTGATGTTTTACAAAATAGTTGTTAACTTTGAATGTCAATACCATTTAACATAATTAACTGATGTTGTTAGATAGTTATACTTGAACTAAGTGTCCCACTTTGGACAAGGGCGTATATACTCATTGTATTCCATGTATATAAATAGATAGAAGCATAGGGCATATTAACTATGCATTCCCATAAACACTTTTTCTCCCGTGTTATACTTCTCACCTGGTATCACAACCTTTGTCGCGAACTCTCTCTGTGCAGTAACCGTCAACATCCGGGACGGTCACCGTGCTTTCTTTCCCGCGACTTTTTCAATATCATTGCATCATTTCTTATCTCGTGAGTATTGGGCGAAAACCAACACTACCACGAGTTTCAGAAAGCTCCGGCAACAGTAGAGTCTTTAGCGGCGCGTGACACGCCTGGTGATTCTGACCTAAGCCCACCCATTTTCCAGCTGTTCCAACAATTGCATTTATAGATCTGTTCATATTTTCATTATCCAACAACTTGTTCTCCTGTCTGGCGGATTGTTAGTTTCTCCTTTTGCTGTGTGGGTCTCACGCCTGAACAGTCTACACTTGCAGTTTTTCTTAAGTCACTTTTGTAGGGCTTCTTAGTTTCTTCTTTTACTGGTGTTTCTGTTCACACCTTTTTAGTAATGATGCCTTAGAGTATTTATCTTCTCAATTTCAGCAATTTATGACTTCTCAAGGAATTATTCATTGAACATCTTGTTCGTATACCCCTAATCAGAATTGGATAATGGAGAGGAAGAATAGGCACCTGACTGAGACAACTCACACTCTTCTTACTCAGTCCCCTGTTTTGTTGTGTTTTTGGAGCGATGTAGTTTATACGTCTTGTTATTTGATTAAACGGATGCCTTCATCTTCCATCCACAATCAGATTTCGCTTTCATGTTGTTTCCTTAATCACCTTTATTCTCTTACCCCTCGTATCTTTTGGAGCAGGTCTTTGGTTCATAACTTACCCCGTGTAAAAGATAAACTAGCTCCTCCTGCTCTCATGTCTTCGTGGGTTATTCTCGGGTTCGAAAGGGATATCATTGTTACTCACCTGATCTTCATCTGTATCTTATGTCAACCGATATCAGACTTTTTGGGACTCAACCTTACTTTACACATTCTATATGATCATCTTAATATTTTTGAGGTCTTACATCTTTACCAGTTTCAAAAATAAATAAATTTTGAGGTCTTACCTAGTATTGACTTTTGAGAAATCTATTGTTGCTTCTCCTACATCACTTGCCACAGTTCGACCACTCCATACTTATCATCATCGTCCGCGTTCAGCATCAGGCCCAAATGATTCATGTCCTCCATCTAACCCTGCACCTACTGTAGACTTGTCTCTTCCTAGTCCACCGATTACATCCTGGAAAGGTATTTGATCAACTTGTAATAATAACCCCCATTATACATTTTAAAGTTATCATGTTGTAAGTCAATTTATGGACTCTCCATGTGATAGTTATTGGGATGCAGTTGTATGCATTCTTCGATACGTGAAATCCAGGCAACAAACTACTCACAAGGATCGAGGGCTTGAGAAGGTTGTTAGGTACGCAAATTGGGCAAGATCACCCTCTGATAGGCATTCTACGTATGGATATTGTGTTTAGTAGGAGGTAACTTAGTGTCCTGGAAAATCAAGAAACAAAATGTGGTTACTCGATCTAGTGCAAAATTGGAATATCGAGCAATGGTTGTAGCAAGTTGTGAGCTAGTTTGGATCAAACAATTGCTTAGAGAATTAAAGCTTGGAGAAATCAGTTAGATGCAACCTGGGTGTGATAATCAAGTTGCCTTTCATATTTCATCAAATTCGATGTTCCATAAGAGGACTAAACACATTGAGATGGATTATCACTTCATTAGGGAAAAAATTACTCTTAGGAGATATTATTACAAAATGTCAAATGATCAGCTTGCAAATATATTCACCAAGTCCCTCACTCCCCCACTGGTCCTCATATTAGTTACATCTATAACAAGCTTGTTACATATGTCTTATATACACCGGCTTGAGGGGGAGTGTTAGATAGTTAATGTTACATTTATACTTGGGGGTTGTTTGGTAGAGTGTATAAGAATAGTAGTGAATAGGGTGTATTAGTAATGCTGAGATTAGTAATGCTGGAATTAGTTATATTGGGATTAGTTATGCTGGGACTATTTCCTATCCACTGTGTGGTTTGTTGTAATAAGGGCAGTTATGTCTTTACCCATGCTTATCCGTGTATTAGTAGCCCTTGTATTGCTAATACAATGGTTTGCTATGTATTGGTTATACACCCTATAATACTGAATAGGGTATATAACTAATACATGTATAAGTTGTCCATAGGCTGAAAATCCTACCAAACAAAGGATTAAATAATACCATGGCTAATACATGTATTAGATTCTCTAATACATCATACCAAACGACCCCTTAGTGTCCCACATTGGACAAGAGTGCATGTACTCATTATATTCCATCTATATAAATAGATAGAACTTAGAAGTGTAGGGCATATTAACTATGAATTCCCGTAAAAACTTTTTCTCCCATGTTATACTTCTCACATAACGAAGGTCTAAAATAGTATCTACCTTATGCTATGAAACAGAGATAGTCATTTAATGTTCTCAGGGAAAGGCCTCAATCTCTTTAACGGAGCAGACTGGTTGGAAGTCCTTTGGTCCCTGGAGCAGCTACGTTCACTGTCCATTGTAGCTGGCTAGTAGTGCTGATCTTCCCCTTTCTCTTACAAGTTATATCCTAATTTTTTTGTCTCTGCAGGAGAAACCTGAAAGTCACTCATATACTGGTCCAACTTTATTCTTCTTTCTTGATGTCTAAGGGAGGAAACTTGATAGCCTAGAGTTGAGTATTTGGTGGTATTTATAGCAGATAGGAGAGGTAGATAGATAACTGATTCTTGAACTGGGAAGCGATATTGGGCAGTGAGTATCAAAACAATATCATTATACTCTTTTAATATATTAAGTAACGAGGTAGATAGCTGACTCTTGGAGTGGGAAATGATATCGGATAGTGAGTAAACTAATGAATACCTAATTTTTACCACTTGAGTGAATTGTATTCATGTTGCAATTAAATTAGCTGCCAAAGTCCGTGGCCTGAGTTCCTTTATTAGATTGCTGGTTCCTATTCTTGGTCTTGGATCTGATGCTTTTTTCTAATCCTTCTTTTATAGGTTCCGCCTGATGTCAAAGAAGTCTTGGACACGTTCAAAGTAGCAGCTGAATTAGGAAGCGATTCACTTGGAGCTTATGTTATTTCCATGGCTTCAAATGTATGATCAATATCCACATGGTGTACTTACAGACTACCTTTGGCAGTGGTGGAATGGTTCAGCTAAATCTGCACAAAGGATACCTGATCTGAAGTTTTGAGCTACTTGTTTCCATTATCTATCATATACTAACATTTTGATGCATCTTCAATTGGCAGGCCAGTGATGTCCTAGCCGTAGAGCTTTTACAGAAGGATGCACGCCTTGCTGTTGCTGGGGAGCTAGGCAGACCTTGTCCTGGTGGAACGTAAGACTGATATCTTTTCGGTTGCAGATGCAATAACAGAACTTTCTTCATGAACTTATCCAAAAACTTATGTGCATTTGGATGTCTGGCTGTGCAATAATTTTTCAGAACTAATATGACCTATATTCATTCAGTAAGGCTAATGTTAAGCCAATGAATTGTCATTTCAGTGATCATCATTTTTGATACTTGCAGAATTTCCATCTCATGGAAGGTGGTAATTTTTCAATTCCTATTCTTTAGCTGCATTTGGACAAGTACAGTTACAGATGCCTACAGGGCAATCGCTTTTCCCCTTTAGATAATTAGATATAATTTTTATGTCCTCCCATCTAATTATTTCCTGCATTGTTGGCTTAATCTTTTACTGTAGCTGGTTCATAGAAAATTGTTTGATCTGGTTCCAAGGGAAATAAATTTACTGTGGAGTGCTAAATCAACAGTATTATGTTCACATATATCCTCATGCACCTCTTAGGTATGAAAATCATACCTAGGAAGGGCGAGGGATCCCAGTTTCCGGACAAATGCTGTCGTCATACTCGAAATTGTACTTGTGCAGCCATGCATGTGGAGTACTATCTTTTTTTGTTTTCTATAAGACATCTTTGCTAGATTAATATCTAATCTAAGACATCTTTGCTACCTAGTAACATTTCTGCATTGAAACCAGTTGAGATGAGTTGTAAAATTAACATTGTTGATCACACAGACAGACCATTTTAAGGGAATATACCAATTGAAAAGAGGTAAGGCTTCTATGGTTATGAAAATAATGCTGAATATTTCATGTATTTCAACAGACTGCGGGTGGTTCCTCTGTTTGAGACCGTGAAAGATTTGAGAGACGCTGGCTCAGTGATTAGAAGATTACTATCAATTGATTGGTATAGGGACCACATCATAAAGAACCACGCTGGACATCAGGAGGTATTTATGCCATGATACATTACGCTATCCAAAAAAGTTTCACTTTTGGGCTTAGCTCATGGTTGGTGTGCACAGGTTATGGTTGGTTATTCTGATTCTGGCAAAGATGCTGGCCGTTTCACTGCTGCATGGGAGCTTTACAAAGCTCAAGAAGATGTTGTAGCTGCATGTAATGAATATGGAATTAAAGTCACTCTGTTCCATGGACGTGGTGGAAGCATTGGCCGTGGTGGTGGTCCTACATACCTTGCAATTCAATCCCAGCCACCCGGCTCTGTTATGGTTTGTTTTCAGTTAAACTGTCTTGAAGCTCCTAATATGTTACTCGCATATACACACTATGCACCTGAGGATTTCTTTGAATTATATTATGGGTGCCTTCAGATAAGGTTTGTCATACCCATATAGTTCCTGTCACCATGTGGTAGTAACTGGCTCCTCCATCTTACTGTCATAATAAGGAGAGTGTATTTGAATGGGAATTGGTTTTTACTGAAGACATCTTATATTTTCATAATGAAGTGGGAGCGAAAGACGGATGTGTATGTGTTCATCACCCTATTACAGAACTCATCGAACTTCTCTGGATGAAACCTTTTAGTCTGAATTGCCACATATTTCCTCCCTACCTGTCTTGCTTCCTCTTTGTCTAAGACTTCCTTTTAACTTCCAATCTGCTCTCTAGCTTATCATGCATAACAAAATTTGATTAGATTATCAAAAATATGGTCCCAACCAATGGACATTAGTTTGCTGATTCTTAAACTCTAATTTGTTGAGGTTTTTGCTCTTTAAATATTTTAGAACAGTTTGAGAATGATAAGCAGTACTCTGCTTTGCTATCAGAAAAGCCTTGATACCACCTCTGTGCATGCGCTAAGAAGTTTTTTTGATTTATTGCTGAAATTATCAGGGTACACTTAGATCTACGGAACAAGGAGAAATGGTGCAGGCAAAATTTGGATTACCCCAAATGGCTGTTCGGCAGCTAGAGATATACACTACAGCTGTTCTACTTGCTACTTTACGTCCCCCACAGCCTCCAAGGGAACAAAAATGGCGTAATCTGATGGATGACATATCGAATTTGAGCTGCAGGAGTTATAGAAGCACAGTATATGAAAACCCCGAGTTCCTTGCTTACTTCCACGAAGCAACACCTCAGGCTGAGCTAGGATTTCTCAACATTGGTAGCCGTCCAACTAGGAGAAAGAGTTCAGGTGGAATCGGTCAACTCCGTGCAATTCCATGGATATTCGCATGGACCCAAACACGATTTGTCCTCCCTGCATGGCTTGGAGTTGGAGCAGGCTTGAAAGGTGTTTGTGACAAGGGACATACGGAAGACTTACGAGCAATGTACAGAGAATGGCCCTTCTTCCAGTCCACTGTTGATCTTATAGAGATGGTTTTAGGGAAAGCAGACATTCCTATAGCCAAGCATTATGATGATGTTCTAGTGTCTGAGACACGAAGAGGACTCGGTGCAGAAATGCGGAGGGAGCTCTTGACAACAGGAAACTATGTCCTACAGGTTACTGGTCATGAGAAGCTATCAGCAAACAACCGTAGCTTGCGGAGGTTGATCGAGAGTAGGCTTCCATATCTGAACCCAATGAATATACTGCAGGTGGAGATATTAAAGAGGTTGAGACGTGATGAAGATAACAATAAGCTTAGAGATGCATTGCTCATTACGATAAATGGTATTGCTGCTGGGATGAGGAACACTGGTTAAAGGCCATGAAGTTCAGCTATAGACTTTTAAGTGATTGAAACAAAATCTATGAAGTACTTATATAAAATGTAGATGAAATCAGTGCTTGTCCTTCTATAATCTAGTAGTAGTTTTGATTTTCTTGACCTACTTCTCTATGGTGTATTTTGTGATTTAGCATTTGAACGATCAAACAGCAAACTTTCGTCGAATAAAATTGCCTTTCTTTTTCTTCCATCTTTTTATTTGTTACTTGCGATTCACGAATGCAGGTTAAACACAGTGCTTGGTGTATCTACTAGTTTTACATGTCCCATAACTCATATTGAATCAGGTTTGGGCAGAACAGAAGAGCAAGTTACGATATATTTTCAAGAAAATGACGCGGAAAAGCAGGTTTATGGAATACAAGGCTTTCTCAGGTTAGTTATTTAAGCTAGTCTTCTTATGGAGCTGGCCAATTACTGTATGTCCTAATGGAATATTTACTGTTGGTTTTTTCAATTTGGGACACAGAGGAAAATAAGCCTTGCTCCTCTACGCCTAGGCGCTCTCATGGTTAGTGATAAGAAAAAAGGACGTTGTATGTGGCATGAGACAATAGTTGCCTATCATACATACAAACTTAGATTGATAATCTGCAAAACATATTGTAACGTTCTGATCCTTCATTCTGAATACTTGAATCCCGTTCCTTAATTTAAGACTTTCTTAGATCTATATAGTGTTTTGGGACTTCTTGGGATGGTTCAAGTTGGAAAAGGGTTTGCGTGAGTGTTGGGCAAGAAAATCACTTTGGGACAGTTCTTAGTCTTCTTTTGGTGTTGGTGCAGACCATTTCGATCGCATGGCTCTGGGTTGCTATCGTGCAATGTATGGCCTTAGTGCTACGCGGTTGCATGAGGTAATGTCGCGATTGTTGGTAAAAAATACTATAATATTGATGTAGAACAGGAATTAAAAAATAGTAAGAGAGTAGTCACAAATACTGTGTCGTGGCAAGCCACTGCCTTGAAAACGATTTCGGCCCGACTCCGGTGCAAATCGTTGTAGCCGGTCGCTCCCCAAGGTTCCACAGTTACTTTCAAACACGTGCACTCGTGGCTGAAAGTTGGAGGTTGTCCAAACCAATTGCCCAAAACTAACTTTAAGAGGAAGAATAAGGAAAGATGTTTTTCTTTTCTTATTGATGTTGTCTTTATGTTAACCAAAGGAACCCTTCATATAGGATTTGCAAGAGATGTTATTGCAAAGAGAGGAGTGAATTTTAGGAGCGAGAATTGTTAGCGTTAATGGCATTAAAGAACCATTTACAGAATTCACAATTGTAAAAGATACGTTCATCTCCTTTGTAACGTTGTTGGAAAGTTCATCTCTTTTGAAATATTTGTGAAGAAATAACTCTCCCATCCCACATACATTTAGGACTCAGAAGTTTACACAAATCTATTACGGAGAGTTACAAGATGGTTTTATTCTTTGCATTAATCAAAGAGAGTAATTACCTTCAATCCCCCATTAATGCAAAGATAAAGGATAGGAACAATTTCTAGGCAAAGGGAAGAAACATGTACTTAAGTGTTAATATCTTTCGATTTGAATTAACACGTAGTGAAATGAGGCAACAACTAATATCCACAAAGTGAAGTACTCTTAAACTGAATGGATATAAATTGAGACCCCCATTACACATACCATATCTATAATTTTGAGCAACCTTCGCGATACTACCAACTTGCTTTTATGGTCATGCACACACATCTTGGGTCTCATGAGTGCTCTAGAAAGACGACCCAAGTCTTTCATAAAAGGCGACCACACCTTTACACTCACGTAGGCGATTCCATCAAGTCTATCTCAAATAGACCACCGTAAGGCTATAGAATCATTAAGAACATGATGAACTCAACCTTATAAAACACTACCTTACGCCATAGAGATAGGATATGTAGTGTACATTGATGACATATATGGCTTTTTTTGATCACAAATAGGTATCCACCATACGACCTCAATCCATGCGCTTTAGCCCCATCCTCCTCGACGTTTCAAGGATAATTTTCTTTGTCAAACCCTTGGTTAAAATATCCGTCAAATTTCTTTCGTACCTTACATATTCCAAGGAAATAACACTATGTTTCAACAACTGTTTAACTGCACCATGTCTGATGCGAATATGTCTTTTTTTCCATTATACACACTATTTTTAGCAATCCCAATTGCTGCGTGTGAGTCACAATGTAATGAGACTGGTGAAGATTGTCTTCCCCATAACGGTACATCTGCCAAAAGATTTTTCAGCCACTGAGCTTCTTGCCCTGCCAACTCGAGAGCAATGAATTCAGATTCCATGGTAGAACGTGCTATACAAGCCTGTTTGGAAGACTTCCATGAAATAGCACCTGCACCCAAAGTAAACACATAGTCACTAGTGGAGCTAACTTCATCATTGTCAGTTACTCAGTTTGCACCACAAAAACCTTCTAAAATAGCAAAAAAATTATTAAAATGCAAACACCAATTCATAATACCTCTCAAATACCTTAACAAGCGATGAAGAGTATTCCAATGTTCACTACTGGGATTATGAGTATATCTACTCAATCTGCTAAGAGCATAAGCTATATTCGACCGAGTATAGTTCATGAGAAACATTACCCAATTAGTTTAGCATATTCAATTTGTGAAACACTAGATTCTTTATTCTTCCTCAAATGTATGCTAGGATCATAAGGAGTTCTCACTGGAACTACATCAAAACAATCAAACTTTTTCAACATCTTTTCAATATAATGAAACTGACACAAAGAAAAACCATTAACAGTTCTTTTGATTTTAATCCCTAAAATCACATCTGCTTCTCCAAGATCTTTCATTTCAAACTTAGAAGACAAAAAGTTCTTAGTCTCATTAATAACACTCACATTAGGGCCAAAGATTAACATGTCATCCACATATAAACATATAATGACACAATCTAATCCTATCATTTTAGAATAAATGCAGGTACCAAATGAATTAACAACAAAGTCACTATCTATTAATGTGACATTAAACTTTTCATACCACTGCTTAGGTGCCTGATTCAGTCCATACAAGGACTTCCTCAATTTACATACTTTATCCTCTTGCCCTGGGACCACAAAACCCTCAGGTTGAGTCATATAAATCTCTTCCTCTAAATCACCATTTAAAAATTTCGTTTTAACATTCATTTGGTGTACCACTAGGCTATGAAGAGCGGCTAAAGCAATAAAAGTTCTAATGGTCGCTATTTTAGTCACAAGATAATAAGTATCAAAGTAATCAACACATTTCTTTTGATTAAAATCACTAATCACAAGTCTAGCCTTATATTTATCAATTGTACCATCAGGTCTCAATTTCTTCTTAAATATCCACTTGCTAGTTATGGGTTTACAACCTTTGGGTAAATCATACAAGTCCCATGTGTGATTAGAAACTATAGAATCTAATTCACTTTTAATCGCTTCTTTTCAAAACATCACATCTATTGATCTCATTGCTTCATCATAAGTCTTAGGGTCTTCTTCTATTAAGTAGATAGACACTAATTCATCACTTAAAGTATCAATATCAAAATTCTCAGTCAAGAAAATAGAGATAAAATCAGGATCAAAGTTAGTCTCGGTTCTACGTCTTTTACTCCTTCTAAGTTCATTTTCATGCTTATTTGAAATAACATCATAAGAAGGAACAACATGAGAATTCACAAACACAGATATAGAAGCATTATTTGGCACATCAATAGACATATCATTTTTCAAAGGAAAGATATGCTCAAAAAATTCTGCATCTCTAAATTCACAAATGAAATGATCATTCAAAGACATAAATCTATATGCAGCACTATTTTGAGCATAATCAATAAAGAAAGTGTCAAAAGTCTTAGATCCTACATTTACTCGTTTAAAATCAGGTAGACCAACCTTAGACAAACACCTCCACACTTTCAGAAATTTTAAGTTAGGGGCAAACCCTTTCCACAACTCATATGAGGTCTTGTCCAACTTCTTATTAGGGACTGTATTAAGAATATAGCATGCAGACAAGATAACTTCTCCCCACATATTATCAGATAATCTGAACTTAAAAGCATAAAATTCATCATTTCCTTAAGGGTTCTATTTTTTCGTTTGGCTACACCATTTTGTTGGGGAGTATAAGAAGCACTAACCTCATGTATAATATTATTTTTTTCACAAAAGGCTTCCAGAGGTTTAGTACTATATTCACCACACCTATCAGATCTAAGTCTCTTGATTTTCCTGTCTAATTGATTTTCTACTTCTGCTTTGAATTTCAAAAACATGCTCTCAGCCTCATCTTTAGACTTAAGAAGATATACCTTAGTGTATCTAGAAAAGTCATCAACAAAAGTAATGTAATACTTCTTTCCACCTTTACTAATAGTGTTCTTGAAATTCGCTAAGTCTGAATGTACTAGTTAAAGTAATTCGATCTTTCAACTAGTAACAGATTTAAAAGGTTTCTTGGCATGTTTTGCTTCTACACACACATGACACTTAGAAAAAGTATCAGTTTTAATTTCAAGAATTAATTTAATTTTTTTAAGTCTTTTAATAGAAGCAATATTAACATGACCTAGCCTACTATGCCACAAGTTAACAGACTCAGCAATATAAGCAGAATTAGAAATACTTGCATTATTGACAATCTCTTGAATAATGTTCAGTACAAATATGCCTCCACTTAGATACTCCTTCCCAACAAAGTCTCCTTCACGAGAAATAATTATTTTATCAGCTTCAAAAATAAGTTTAAGGCCTACTTTATTGAGAAGTGCTCCAGAAACTAAGTTTCTACGGAGGGAGGGAACGTACAAAATATTGTTCAAGACTAATATTTTATCAGAAGTTAATTTTAGTAAAAATTTTCCTTTACCCATAAATCCAGCAGTAATTGAGTTACCTATGTAGATGCACTCGTCATCGGTGAACTCTTCAAAGTCATGGAACAACTCCTTGTTGGCGTAGAAATGTCTTGAAGCCCTTGTGTCCAGCACCGAGTCAGTTTTGTTAGCCACCAGGTTCGCCTCGACGACTACAACAACAATCACTTCATCACCCTCATCAAGATGAACTTGGGCATCATCTTTTCCTCCCGAATTTGAATTTTGCCCTTGTCTTAGATAGCACTGGGCAGCCCTGTGATCAAGTTTTCCGCAAACAAAATAAGGTTCCTTTGTTTTCTTAATTTGACTCTCCGGCTTGTTGAAGTGATTTTTCTTCTTCATCTATCCCTTTTTCTGAATTTTATTTTGCTTGTCTTTGAACCTGTCTTTCACAACAGTATCAAAAGATTCCATTAGGTTAGCTTTAGAAGAATTAAGAGAAAGATCTTCCATTTTATCTTTGAGGCGATTTGCCTCCTCAGTCCTCATGTGAGTGATCAACTCCTGAAGAGTTAAATTCTTTTTCTTATGTTTCAGTTGATTTCTATAATCACTCCACGTTAGTGAAATTTTTTCAAGTAGAACATTGGCTTGAAAAATCTCACACATCTTCATGTCCTCATTGAGAATATCAGCAGTCAAGTTCTCATATTCGTGAACTTGTTCCATGATTGATTTATTATCAATCATCCGAAACTTAATCCACTAATCTACAACATATATTTTTTTTCCTGCATCGTCAGTACCATATTTCTTCTCCAAACTATCTCATATTTTATTGACAGATTTATAAGTAATAAATAAATCAAATAAGGAATTAGTCATATGATTCAATAAATGTCCTATAATAGTTTTGTTATCCTTTTCAAATTTTCTTTTAGCATCATCATCAACAACCAATACAGTGCTAGAATCAGTAGTAATGTTAGAACCATTAGTAGGCGGTTCATTAAGCAAAACATAATCCACTTCTAATTGTTCAAAGAAAATCAGAAGTTTATGTGACCAACATTTAAAATTGTTTCCATCCAATGGCTTCAACTTTGAAAAATCAGAAAAACTTTTGTTCAAAGAAATATCCATTTATCAATATTGTATATAAGAAAATCACTTTTAAATTGTTGGTAAAAAATACTACAATATTGATATAGAATAAGAATTAAAAAATAGTAAGAGAGTAGTCACAAATACTACGTCGTGGCAAGTCACTGCCTTGAAAGCGATTTCAGTTTGACTCCGATGTAAATTATTGTAGCCGATCGCTCCCCAAGGTTCCACAGTTACTTTCAAACATGTGCACTCGTGACTGAAAGTTAAAGGTTGCCCAAATCAATTGCCCAAAACTACCTTTAAGAGGAAGAAGAAGGAAAGATGTTTTTCTTTTATTTTTGGTGTTGTCTTTATGTTAACCAAAGGAACCCTTTATATACGATTTGCAAGAGATGTTATTGCAAAGAGAGGAGTGAATTTTAGGAGCGAGAATTGTTAACGTTAATGGCATTAAAGAGCCATTTACAGAATTTACAATCGTAAAAGATACGTTCATCTCCTTTGTAACGTTGTTGTAAAGTTCATCTCCTTTGAAATATTTATGAAGAAATAACTCTCCCATCCCACATACATTTACGACTCAGAAGTTTACACAAATTTATTACAGAGAGTTACAAGATAGTTTTATTCTTTGCATTAATCAAAGGAAATAATTACCTTCAGCGATCATGTAGAGAAGATTGCTCTTTGCGATTGCGAGGGTATCCACCATGGTCGTGATGGGTTATCGAGGAATAATATAAATTGGATAGATTTTGTAATTTCGATTTATTTCAGCATTTTTGGGTATTGGTAGCTCAAATTAGTGCGATTCAAAGGGGCATTTTCACCTTTTGAAGTTCGGGTAAGTGATTTTAACTTGATTTTGTTGTTATGTATTACTCATTGAATTTACCGCTCAAATTAAATCATGAAATCTAAGAGTAGAAATTGGAGAATTCGTTTCTCGGCTTAGTGAAATTTGTGGTTTTGAATGTCGAATTGAATTTGGAATTGAAATCTAATGTTTTGACGATCGTAGAGATATGGTTAACGCGAAAATGTAATTTATTTTAGGGTTTGATCACGAAGCTGGGTTTGACTTTGACCCTGACCTAGTATGTATTAGACGGATCCATTGATAATTCTAGAGTATTATTTTGAATAGATCAAACTCGTGTGGTGGGATTAGGGCGAGGAAATGCAATTCGTGAAGGTTAAGGCATGTTCAGACTAATATATGTTAAGACTTTGACTTCAATAAAAAAAAAATTTAAAATTGAATTGTTTGCAACATATTATTATTATGGGGGTAACATATTTGTGAGGTGATGAGCATGTATGCGAATACCGTATTAATTGGAGATTATGACATATCATGTATACTTTTCATGTTTTACTTGTTGCATGACTACTTGAGCATCCTTCCATGCTAGAAATAACGTTATAGACATGGTACTCCACACTAGGGACGGATCTAGAGGGTAGCGAGGGGGTTCACCCGAACCCCATCGAGCAAAATTACATTGTATATATAAGGTATTTTTTAATTTATGTATATATATAGATTTTGAACCTCTTGATCATAAGATTAGAGGTTGGCTTAGTGGTTGAGAGGGTTCAAAATTCACCTTGAGGCAAGTTCAAATCCTAGGTACCACATTTTTATTTTTTGAACCCACTTAATGAAAATTCTGGATCCGCCACTCTCCACACTAGTTTAATATTACTAGCTATGCACATGTCGATTACATGTTTAGATATTGTCATGCATTGTACATATGCACAATATTTGCATATCTATGGTCACATCTAGATGTGGTTATGGCACGTGAGTTATCTCTGCGGGTTTAGCTATGTCACGTGAGATATATGTGTGGAGTATGGATCGATATGAGTCCGTCCCTCATGGGTAGTGATATAATCTGGCACAGTGTGCATGCAATTGTAGTGCTGGGAGCATTGATTATGAGTAAGGTGGAGTCTATAGTTCTGACTCATAATTTGTGCATATCATATTATATGTTGGACGTGTGCATAATTGATTATGTTGTATCTATACATCTTATTTCATGATATTTTTATGCTTATTATCTGTCAAAATTATATATCCTCTGTATAAGTTGATTAAGTGAGTATTTCAGTTCAACCCTCGCCATGCACTATCTTATTGGGGACTGTGACTGATGATACTTAGTTTTACTGGATATATGTTATACTCATGTTACACTTTTGTATCTTTTGTGCAAATACCGATCCTTGCACTAGTGGAACGCAGCATATTCGAGACCAATGTAATGTACATTAGACGCTCATGACTTGTAGCACCAATTTTTGGGGGTGTTTTTGATATCTCCATATTATTATTATGACTTTAATTAATTAAACTCATGTTTTACGTTTATTCACTTGCTTTTAAATTCGTACTAGTCTATTCATAACTACAAATTGAGATTCATGATGCTATTGGGTTTTCCTAATGATCGAGTTGGGGTAAGTTGCCATCACGGCTTATGCATAAATTGGGTCGTGACAAATATAAATAACTTGTTAAAACAAGTAAAACTACATTGATTACATAACTCTTTATTATGTCATTGTGCATATAAGTTAAATTCACGAGAAAAATGAAAAGTAGGCCCAAGTTTTTCTTCCTTAGGACGATTTAGTGTAAGGTTATACATAGTGTGGTAAGTGGAGAATGTGGTCCATCTTCTAATAAGAGGAAACATTCATAAAATGCAAGTGTTTCCCTCTACCATGAACGGAATCTAATATTATCTCATGTCCAAATCACATTACATCATATACTATCTAGTTCCTTTGGCAGTACCATGTTTTGCTTTTCCTTTTTCAAGCATATAATATAGGATTCTATATGTTCTTTAAAGAAGATTCTACCTCCAACAAAAATGAGTGAGGTTCAATCATCTTTTTCAAAATCTATGTATAATTGAGAAACTGTAAAGTTGCATAAAAATCTTTTCATTTTGGTAAAAATGCTGCTGTCCAGCTTTGTTTTACTAGTCTTTGCTTACGCTACATATATACCCTACTCATATATAGTGTGAGTGCTAATGTTTGTCTTCTCCTTCTAATGATAATGATAATGATATCTTCTTTAATAACCATCCGATATTCAAAATTTACTGGTTAGGATGTGTAGGGTCCATAAAGGGAAGACATGACTTTAGCTTTTCTATTTTTAGGAGTCGAACTCAAGATGTCTTTTTTTCTTAAGAACCCCTAGAAAAATCCGCAACCGTTATCTTCGGATGGTGTTTTCTCCTTTTATTCTTCCAAGTCATGTTTCATCTAATTTCACGCATGTACTACATGTACGATAAAATTACAGCTGATGTGCTTTACATCAACATTAGGGTTGTGGGAAGTCATTTCATTTCTTTTCTTGAATTCTTGTTTGTGACCCCAATAGGCAGTTTACTTTCCACCATTCAGTCATTCACTTTATGACAAAGAATGAAATTATGGAGACAACGAGATGCCCAATTTTGTAACTCTGTATCTTAAATGGTCACAAAGATCATCATGAAAATCTCATTATTTATACTACTAGTTCTTATTATAAACCTCGTTACAAAACAAAATCATATGGAGTTACGAGTTCTTTTGACATATATCATTACTAGAAACAAAAGTTTTTATTCTCACCGCGAATCAGTGAAGAATTTGTGCTATAGAACATAATTTTTCCACTCATTTCCCACCAAACCAGTTCCATGAAAAAATGCATGATGAGAAACAGATTCTCACTGAAATAGTGGAAAACTTCCTAATTTTTTATATAATTTTTTTTCTTTTCCCACCAATTCAATGAAAATATCTGTGGAAATAGCTACTGAACATTTTTCAGTGAAAAATTCCGTAGGAAAATAATAATTTTTTAGTAGTATATACTTTAATTGGTGGGAGAAGAGCACAAATGATCATTGTTAGATACTAGAAAGGATGTATAATCTTTTACTTCGTTTTTTTGTCTAACGAATGTAAACCTAAGAGGAACACAATTATACTATAGTAGTAGCTAGTATATGACCACTAAAGTTTGTGCGAGTTAATTACTCATTCATTTTTTAACTCAACCTGTTTTGATTCGTTCAATCTAGTCATTTAAAAGCTGGAATGATTTGTTTAGATATATAGCCTAAGTTGACCCATTAAGTATTTTGTCAATTGTAATATTATTAATTATATATTCTTTTTTGTTTGATATGTTATATATATCCATAATAAATAAATAAAATCTATAAGGTAATTAAACAAATTATAATAAAATAAAGAAATTAAAATTTGAGAATTTTGCATCCACACACATAAAAAGGCTCCTAATTAATTACCACTCGTATTAGATACTTTTAACTAATTACCAAATATAACAATATTTTACACTTCCTTCTTCTGCAACACTTATTTCCACTCGTGGAAATGCTTATGCTACTACATCTCCCCCATTGCCCATTGGAATCATCATGAGGAAATAACTCTGGCGAAAGATTTGGATGGATCTAGCTCGAGCCATACTCTTTTTTTCTTTATTTATTTTGTTTTGTATGAAAATAAATTTTGCATTGCAATGGATGGAAATTATGGTGATTTGTGGTGGTGGTTTGAAGATGGAAATAAATGTATGATTGGTATATCTCATTATGTATCTAGTGTATATTTGGTATATATGTAATGTATGTTTATTGCATATTTTATGTGTTATTATAGGGACATAGTGACATGCACATGATAAACAAAAACAACATACAAGCGCATATATATATCACTGTATATTGTGTATATGATATGTATATATTTTATATTTTTTTGTGTATGTGAATATATCTCATTGTATATCAACTATATATATTGGCATACATATGACATTAAAAAAAATATACAAGTGTATCTGGAGAGAAGAAGTTGTAAAAACTATGGTGGAGAACTCCGATGAAGAAAAAAACTATCGGTGAAAAAAAAGTGCAAATCTAGTCATATGATTTTGTGGAATTTGTTAGAGGTTGTATATGTTTTGTTATAAATTGTTGGTAGTTTTTTAAGATGTGACTTTAACGTTAGATTGGATAATTAGGGCCCTAATTTTGCATTGTTAGGTAAAAGTCTCTCAAAACTTGTTAAGAGTTGGGCTTGATTGGGTTATTATCTATCGTTTAGCTCATCTTTGAAACAATTCATCTCAGTCCCAGTAATCTTAACTTGCCTATTTATTAACTCAGTTCATTTTAATCCATTCAAATTCAGCACTCAGTTCATTTTAATCCGTTCAAATTCAGCCCAAATTGTTCATTTGAACGTGTCTAAGTACTTGAGGCGCTCATGTGTAATTGGAGAGTTCAAAATGGTATCAAGTCATGTATAGTTAAAATGATACTGCTACAAAAATTAAAGAGTTGATGACACAACCATGTACTCCATGTTTCTCTTTCTCCCACTATACAGTACCAAATTCTTATCGTTCTACAGAAGAAAGATAAAAATAAAGAAAAGAAACAATGACATAACCATGATGCTTGGACCCAAATTATTATTTCCATTAGCATTATATGTTTTTCAGTTAATATTGGACTTTGGAAAATGGGTTTAGATCTCCTTGGGTTTATGCTGAATCAACTTTAAATTGAAAAGACTAACATGAGTTGTGGTAGATATATTGAGATTTCTTCACCCATAATTAATCAGAGTCTCGGGTTCGAACCCCTGAGAATGGAAACAATCTTGTTGGAAACGCTGCCCCATGAATAAGCCTGTAATGCACGAACTTAAATTTAATCGGACCCCAATTAGGTACCAAGCACCATATGGAAAACAAAAAAAAAGAAATTTTTTAAATTGAAACGACACTGATGGGGATGCAAATATAATGTTGTCAAGAAATGAGGACACATTAATTTCTTGCAACTATTTAGCTAGCTGCAGGCATTAAATCACACTAGGGTTTAACAAGTTGTAGTTAAAGTATATATAAGTTTGAAATTGATGTTGGTGTTTGTCTCTAATGCTAAAACTAGTAGTGTTTTGATGACCTTGAAACACATATTTCATGTTACGGCACGGGTACTTTACCTAGGCGGATCTACGCCACAAGTTACGATCGAGTTTGGCAAAATTCTGTAACTATGCTCCAAACTCTATATCTCTATTAAGAAATTTACTTAATATATTAAATTATGTATCCCGAATCCAATCACTGTCATTTCCTATGATCCAGAATAATCCATCGTGATGCCCAAATTGACAGAGAGCGAGTTGAAAATCGTGTCAAGGAGAAGACTGACAAATTTCAAAGTTGGCATGCTTCTTGAAAAAAGAGTGTATATGACACTGTACTTTAGACAAGTCTCACCTCGGAAAGAGATATAAAATGAAGTGTTAATTAAGACATAGTATATGTTCACATGGTATGCGCACTTTTAGACTTAATCAGACATACCCAAAGGATGAATCCGTGCGGTTTATTGTACAAAACAGACTATACGTGCCACTGGCTTAATTGTGACATTTCAATAACTCTTTTAAGGTGGTCATGGTGAATGTTTTGTTCTTATGATTAAACTCTTACACTACGATTTGATTTACCATGGTGATCAATAAGATAAGAACAAATAATGAGTATGTATCTTTATGTAGTAGTCATTGCCTTCATTTTATTTCAACAGTACATATTAACTAATTGGGAACAGTCAATGGACAAAGGGCTTTTTAATATCATTTAATTTTGAAGATGATGAATTACTAGAATATGAAAAATCTATATCTATACTACCTTAAAAACATGAACTCAAAAAATTCAAAGTAAAATTACTAAAATAACCTTGTGAATATCGTACCTATTCAGCCGTAATAGCTTTTCCGGATGAAGCGTCTTTTCAAAAATATTATTGCTTCCGCCCGAAGAGTTGCTATGAATAGTTCTGTTCTCTCACTTGTCGCTTTCAATCGCCAAGACATTTGTTTTGGTTTTTCACGTTCTCTCGCTTTTCCTTGCCTAAATCCTTGGCGATATATTCATCTTCGGCAAACCCAGCCAACTTGTAAGTTATCACATCTTCCCTTTTACTCTGTCCTCTAGAAGTTCTTCACTTACTCCATGATTTTCTTAATGAAGGTTTTAAAGATTACTATCCCACTAATCAGGGAGAAAGTGTTAATATTAATGATAGTCATTTGCTTCTACATTTTGAAGGAACAATGGAGCACTTACAATATCAAACGTTAGTTGTATTTCCTGATATATCAGCTTCCACACTCATTCGTTATAGATTGTGAGTTATTTACACCTCGATCGTTACTTTTTAGGATTGGTATTTTCCATGATTGAATAAAATGTCCTTGAGAAAGTGAAGAGCAGGTTAAATGGTGTCAATAAAAATTTAATACTATATCAGGATATGACCTAAGATAAGATGGTATGAAGATCGCGGATTAGGGTAGAATGTTAGTAGGTAGTTGAGTTTTGTCATGCTTTTTAGTGGGATTAGGCTTGGTGGAAGTCTGGAAGCATCGTACGCCATAGCATTTTCCTTATACATGTAGTTTCTTGCTTTTTGTTTCTATAGCCATCTGTTGTCTTTTGTGTTTCAGTTGCCGTATTATTTCTTTATTGTTACTATTTTTTTCCTGCATGCCTTGTGCTGCTTTCCGTATTAATTAACCTGTTTTCTCTACTGTCGTATTTTTTTCATACCTATTTTGATTTGCTGCACAAGCCGAGGGTCTTTTGGAAACAATCTTTCTACCTCCACAAGGTAAAAATAAGGTCTACATACACTCTACCTTTCCCGAATCTCACTTGTGAAATTACGATAATATGTTATTGATCACGAAGACTTATATATTGGCCAAAATTGTTGTCTACCTTGTACTTCCTTTTCGCTAAACCAACATAAAATAAAATGGGGCCTATGTATATTGAAACTCATGCTATTGTCTTTTTGTGTGGATTGTTAGAAATGCAACATATTTAAATTATATTTTTCAAAAGCCTACATCAATATGGTTTGTTAAAAGTAGTTTTTCTAAATTATAAATAAAAACTACACAAGGTCTTATAATATATTTTATGTGAGGCTAGGTTGGAACTGATATCTTTTATTTTGGCTCTTTGTTTAGATTGTCATGTTGAGAGTTGAATAGCAGAAGCAGTGGTTATGTTCCAAAGTAAAATTCTTATATATTCTTTGTATTTATAAACCAGAGAAAGTGATCAGCTTAAGTTATTTGTAGTTTTTGTAATATCATTAATAATAATTGACAATTAAGTGAATACATATGTATACCTTCATGGGTTGAAATCACTTATCAAGATTCAAATTCTAAAGTAGTGTAATGATATTAAATGTTTCTGATCAATACAACATAAGGAAGGAGGGGAGGTGGATGAACCACCAAAATAATGACTTTTAAGATAGGCATAATAATTTGATATTTTTATCAGTATTCAACAACAACAATTAACATATACAGTGAATAAGTAGGGTCTGGAGAGGGTATGATATTTAATTATTAAAGAATTTTTACTTTTAAAGGTCAACATTGAATACTAAAGTCCAATTTTTCTGTCTCTATGTACCGTGTAATATCCTTCTATTCTGAAAGATAAAATTAGATATATATGAAAGAAATCTTATGTGTGATGAAATATTTGAAGTATATTGACATTTTATCGAAGCCAAAAAGATATAGGATTGCATAAGGAAATACTCCAACTTTACGTCGCAATTTTAGGAGAAATACCAATTTGCATTAAGAGAGGACTAGGTGATATTAAGAGTTTGTTTAAATAGTATTGATATTATTCTACCAAACTGTGGACTGCTTAACTCAATATACACGTGCAACGCACGTGCAGTGAAACTAGTATATATATAAAGGAGGGTTATAGACAAGGTGATGTGGCATCTCTCTATGACCTCCAAACCTATTTATCTTTTTTCTCATTTTTTTGGCATTTCTCTCTCCATTTCACTATATAATAATAACATAATAATCCACTTTAAAGTATTTTTGTTTATCTTAAATAATTTATTTAAAAAGTCATCTCCATAACTCACACCACTTCATTTTCATAACTCCTATTCTAATAATACCCATTAATCTTGTGTTTTAACTCACACATTAATATTTTCATAACTCCTACAATAATAATCTCCATTATTTTTATGTCTTTTCAAGTCCATAAACCCCAAAATCTATATATTTATATACAAGCTAGATTTAGAAAAGATGATGTGACATGCTTCATAGGTTAAAAGGTACATTTTGGTTTGTAAGTTTTACCTTTGTTTGCTAATTCTATGAGATTCTTAATACCGTACCCATTGTAAGTTGGTACAATTTCTCAAAGTAGTAATAATTTCTTCCTTAAAACTAACATACTGAATTATATCTTTTAAAAATTATATATTCTAAAGTTATTTATCTTCTTTTCACTTCTAAATGTTTAATTATGACATTGTTGTTTTTGTATGTGTATTGTATATGTTTTATAAGTGTTGTCACAAAAATAGCGGTGTTACAATATAATCTTTTTGGACATAAGCCTATTCAAGATGACTCGGTATTAGATTCTTTTTATATTCACTTGTGTTCTTAAATTTTATTTGAATCTCATTTTTTAGTTGGGGTTTTTCATTTCAAATGGAGTAATTATAGCTTTCTTTTCTTGATTATCATGCTATAGTTATCCTTTTTAATCTTCAATAGCTTGAATATATTTAAAAGTTTCACAAAGATTTATTTCATATACTTCAAAATTACTATAGTTTTGGTGTTGTATATTTTAGGAACAGTGTTACAACATAATTCTTTCGAACAGTTCAAATCCTTTTCACATTCACTTGTGTTCTTGAATTTTGTTTGAAATTTATTCTTGAACGTTTCTTCTATTTAACTTATTCTTCAATATTTTTTCTTTTTTGAATGAAAATACAATAGATGAATAGTCACTTTTTCACAAATTTAGGTTCTTTATTTCAGGTAAAGTAATTATTGTGTTCTTTTCTTAATTCTCTTATTATGTTTATCCTTTTAAATCTTCAATAGCTAAAATAAATTTTAAAATTATACAATGTATCTCATATACTTCAAAACAATTATAGTTTTAGTTTTAGCCTTTTGTGCTAAAAAACAATCAATTCTAAATTGTTTGAAAAATTGTAAAGTTATTTATTTCATGTAAGTTATGGAAGTAAATTTAAAAATATTTAATTATAAAAAATAAAAAATAACAATGAGTAGACGAATAGTACATTTTATTTTTGTACAATTATAAGTAAATATAAATGTAACAAAAATTGGCAAGAAAATGAAAAAAAAAATAATAGAATTCTTGATTAAAGAAGGTGGTGTATCACTTTTTTATGACCGGCAATTACATTTTTTCTTTTATCTCCGTTATTTTACATTATTTCTTAATTTACTTTTATAATTATATTTAATACAAAATGGAGTAATAATAAAGAAAAGAAGAAGTCTCACTCATTAGATTTAGAGAAAATTTCATAAATAACAAACTTGAGCCCATAATTAAGGAGGAGATAACAACACTTTCCTAATTACAGGAGATAACCGTTTTTAACTCAAAATATTGCTATTTTGAATTGTATTTGTCACGAGTGTTTTACACCCAAATACAAATACAATTTGGGGTATTGAGCTATTTAAGGTAGGTTGTTACTATTCAAAAGGAAAAGATTTTTAATGAGCATATATTTCTCCTTGAATCATGTTTGGAGTCCAATTACGAAACGACTTATCTTAATGATAAACTATTCAACATTAAATTGTCTAATCTGAACTTCACTGTTCTTCATCTAAAATTCTATTTTTTTTTAAAACAAATCTGGAGATTTCACAGCTCAAAAATACATATTGCAGATTTATTATTTATATTTTTTACTTTATCAAATTCATATATCTGGCCAATAAATACAAATACAAATGAATTGTATCGTATTTTTTACTATGAAAATACATAGTTCAGACCATTCAACAAAAAAATACAACTTGAATCAATATCAGCCAAAATGTATTTTTTTCCCCAAAGCAGTTGAAATCGTGGAGAAATTGTAATGGGTGTAAATGGCGAGATTTTTGGGGATGTGAGAGAGAGAGGTTGAATTAAAAAGAGAAGTGGCGAGTGATAATAGGAAGGAGTTAATACTCTTCTAAATGTATTTGGAATGGTGGATGGGGCCAACCAAAATATTGATATTCTGTCGTGGATGGTAATTTTTTCAAAGTGTTGTTATGAATCGTAATTATGGACTCAAGTTTGCTATTCTATGTAGTTTTCTCTTTGATTTACCTAATAAAGCCCATGTGCTTTTCTACGATTGTACTCTTTTCATGTGTATATCTAATGAATTAGTGTATGAGTTATTTTGATTTGTTTGGATTTTTTTAGTTTAAATTTTTGAAATTTTTGAAGTTTTTCGAAATACATATTGGTTGAAAGAAGAATTAAGGAAAACTTCAAATCTTAAAATATATTTTTGTGATTATTTGTGTATTCGGGTTAGCAAAAAGCTAAATCAAAAATTGAGATTTTCTTAAACAATGTCAGATATCTATATCACTCAATACCATGTAAATTTGTCTCTCTCTTCTTTTTTTTCCTCCCTTATTTAGTTATTTATTTTAAATTTTCACCTCTACAACTCACCTGTTTAATTTCTACTCTTGGTAATATTCATGCACCACTTTATGAAATTTCACTGAGTTTATTGTTGTTACTATTGATAATATTTGTAATGTTCATAACTTTTCATATTCATAACCCTAAATATTAAATTTAAAAGTTTAAAACATCTTATGGTATTCTTTTATTTTTATTTATATAAATTTATTTATTTTATTTCATGAGACCCTATCCAGGATCTTTTTCTCATTTCACATTTGAAGTAGTAGTAATATTGTTATATTATTTTTTGTGATATTATATTTATGCTTTAATTTGACTTGAAAAAAAAGACTCTTAAATGGTGTTTGACTTGTGGAAATGGATGTCGACAAAAGCTCAAAAAACTTATGCTATATAAACTCATATTTTTTGCTTAATGAGACTATATCCAAGATCTTTCTCTCAGTTTATATTTGAAGTAGTATTATTGTCATATTTCCTATGATTTAAACGAAATTTAGGAATTAATGTCTATTTCTTTTAATTGTTTTACTTCTCATCAATCTTTTTTATATATTTTCTTCATTAAATTTGTGATCTTTGTACTTGTAAGAGAATTTTTTTCAGACAGCGCAAAGCGCGGTCAAGTACACTAGTGTAGTAATAATTTGGAGTTTGATTTGGGAAAAGAGAACAATGAAGACGATCTATCACCATAATTACTATAATCATTCTGAAGAGTACATTGTGAGGGAATTGTTAGAATTGGGACAACTACACAAATGCCCTTTAAAGAGAGTGGCTTTGCATTTTTGCCTCTCATAAAAATGGTCTTACAAAAATAGTCTTCCTTGTTTTTTATGTATAGAGCAACTACCTTTTTGCCCCTCTACACCCCAAATATTTTTAAATAACTCTCAATGCTTATTTGTCTCTCAACTTTTATATATATTTCTTTTTCTCTTTTTCTCTTTTTTCTTTTCTTTTTTTTTTTATTTCTATTTTTTCTTTTTTCTTTTTTCTTTTTTTTTTTTTTTTTTTTTTTTTTTTTTTTTTTTTTTTTTTTTTTTTTTTTTTTTTTTTTTTTTTTTTTTTTTTTTTTTTTTTTTTTTTTTTTTTTTTTTTTTTTTTTTTTTTTTTCGTTTTTTTCTTTTTTTCTCAATATTTATTTTTTTCTCTCAACTTCTATTTTTTTAGTTTTTCTTTGGTTTTAAATTTTTCTTTTCTCTTTTTTTTAATCAATTTTTTTGACCTTTATTTGTTTTATGAGATGTTCAATAATTCTTGCTTTAGAGGCAAGACTTAGGCCAAAGACTTCCAAACAACAAATTACGCCCATGAGCAAGACTTGACACTAGTATATTGTGTCTTGATTTATGAGATGTTTTATAACACTTGCCTCAGAGGCAAGACTTAGCCCAAGGACCTCTCAAAAAATACAAGTTACGCTTCATGGGCAAGAGTTCACACTACTTCATTATGTCTAAATTTATGAGATACTCTATAACTCTTGTCTTAGAGGCAAGACTTAGCTCAAGGATTTTCAAACAACAAGTTATGCCCCACGAGCAAGACTTGACACTACCTCATTGTGTCTTGATTTATGAGACATTCTATAACTCTTGCCTTAGAGACAAGACTTAGCCCAAGGACTTTCAAACAACAAGTTACGCCCCATGGACAATAGTGTCAAAGACTTAGCTCAAGGATTTTCAAACAACAAGTTATGCCCCACGAGCAAGACTTGACACTACCTCATTGTGTCTTGATTTATGAGACATTCTATAACTCTTGCCTTAGAGACAAGACTTAGCCCAAGGACTTTCAAACAACAAGTTACGCCCCATGGGCAAGAGTTGATACTATCATATTGTGTTTGATCTATGGGATGCTCTATAACGCTTGCCTAAGAGGGAAGACTTAGTCCAAGGACTTTCAAATAATAAATTACGCCCCATGGGCAAGAGTTGACACTACCACATTGTGTCTTGATTTATGCGATGCTCTATAACTCTTGCCTTAGAGGCAAAACTTAGCTCAAAGACTTTCAAACAACAAGTTACGCCTCATTGGCAAGAGTTGACACTAGCACATTATGTTTTGATCATGAGATGCTCTATAACGTTTGCCTTAGAGGCAAGACTTAGCCCAAGGGCCTCCCAAAAAATAAGTTATGCCCCATGGGCAAGAGTTAACACTACTTCATTGTGTCTTAATTTATGAGATGGTCTATAACTCTTGCCTTAGAGGTAAGACTTAGCTCAAGAATTTTTCAAACAACAAGTTATGCTCCACGAGCAAGGCTTGACACTACCTCATTGTGTCTTGATTTATGAGATGTTCTATAACATTTGTATTAGAGGCAAGACTTGTTCCAAAGGACTTCCAAACAACAAAGCACGCTCTAAAGTTTACTTCGATTTCAAAGAAAGAAGATCTTCTTTGCGGATTATCCAACTTTTTTTGTTCATTAGCAAAAAATAATAGAGGTTAAGAAAAAAGAAAAAAAAGAGAAGAATAAAAGAGAAAAGAAAAAAATAAAGATTAAAAAAAAAGCGAAAAAAAATAAAAGTTGAGAAAAAAAAGAAAAAAAAAAGAAAAAAGAAAAAAAAAGTTGAGAAAAAAGGGAAAAAAAAAGAATAAAAAATAAAGGTTGAGAAAAAAAAAAAAAAAAAAAAAAAAAAAAAAAAGTTGAGAAAAAAAAAGAAAAAAAAAAAGTTAAGAGAAAAAAAGAAAATAAAGGTTGAGAAAAAAAAAGAACAAAAAAAAAGTTAAGAGAAAAAAAGAAAATAAAGGTTGAGAAAAAAGAAAACGAGAATTAAAAAAAAATTGAGGAAAAAAAAAGATAAAAAATTAAAAAGATAAAAGAAAAAAAAGTGAAAATTAAGAGTTGAGAGACAAATGAACATGGAGAGTTATGGTGTAGAGGGGCAAAAATGTATATGTTCTATACATAAAAAGGAAGGAAGGGTATTTTTTAAAGACTTTTCTTATGAGGGGCATAAATTGAAGACCACTCACTTTTGAGGACACTCCATGTAATTTCCTGTTACTTTTTCTCTTTTTCTCTTTTTTCTTTTCTTTTTTTTTTATTTCTATTTTTTCTTTTTTCTTTTTTCTTTTTTTTTTATTTCTATTTTTTTTCTTTTTTTCTCAACCTTTATTTTTCTTTTATTTTTTATTTTATTCTTTCTTCTACGTTTTTTCTTTTTTCTCAATCTTTATTTTTTTTCTTTTCTCCTCTCAATTCTATTTTTTTCTCCTTTTATTTTTTATTTTTTTATTTTTTTTATTTTTCTCAACCTTTATTTTTTGTTGCCTTTTTTTTCTTCATTTTTTTCTTTTTTTCTCAATATTTATTTTTTTCTCTCAACTTCTATTTTTTTATTTTTTTCTTTGGTTTTTAATTTTTCTTTTCTCTTTTTTTTAATCAATTTTTTTGACCTTTATTTTTTTTATGAGATGTTCTATAATTCTTGCTTTAGAGGCAAAACTTAGCCGAAAAACTTCCAAACAACAAATTACGCTCATGAGCAAGACTTGACACTAGTATATTGTGTCTTGATTTATAAAATGTTTTATAACACTTGCCTCAGAGGCATGACTTAGCCCAAAGACCTCTAAAAAAATACAAGTTACGCTCCATGGGCAAGAGTTCACACTACTTCATTATGTCTAAATTTATGAGATACTCTATAACTCTTGCCTTAGAGGCAAGACTTAGCCCAAGGATTTTCAAACAACAAGTTATGCCCCACGAGCAAGACTTGACACTACCTCATTGTGTCTTGATTTATGAGACATTCTATAACTCTTGCCTTAGAGACAAGACTTAGCTCAAGGACTTTCAAACAACAAGTTACGCCCCATGGGCAATAGTGTCAAAGACTTAGCTCAAGGATTTTCAAACAACAAGTTATGCCCCACGAGCAAGACTTGACACTACCTCATTGTGTCTTGATTTATGAGACATTCTATAACTCTTGCCTTAGAGACAAGACTTAGCCCAAGGACTTTCAAACAACAAGTTACGCCCCATGGGCAAGAGTTGATACTATCATATTGTGTTTGATCTATGGGATGCTCTATAACGCTTGCCTAAGAGGGAAGACTTAGTCCAAGGACTTTCAAATAATAAATTACGCCCCATGGGCAAGAGTTGACACTACCACATTGTGTCTTGATTTATGCGATGCTCTATAACTCTTGCCTTAGAGGCAAAACTTAGCTCAAAGACTTTCAAACAACAAGTTACGCCTCATTGGCAAGAGTTGACACTAGCACATTATGTCTTGATCATGAGATGCTCTATAACGTTTGCCTTAGAGGTAAGACTTAGCCCAAGGGCCTCCCAAAAAAATAAGTTATGCCCCATGGGCAAGAGTTAACACTACTTCATTGTGTCTTAATTTATGAGATGCTCTATAACTCTTGCCTTAGAGGTAAGACTTAGCTCAAGAATTTTTCAAACAACAAGTTATGCTCCACGAGCAAGGCTTGACACTACCTCATTGTGTCTTGATTTATGAGATGTTCTATAACATTTGTCTTAGAGGCAAGACTTGTTCCAAAAGACTTCCAAACAACAAAGCACGCTCTTAAGTTTACTTCGATTTCAAAGAAAGAAGATCTTCTTTGCGGATTATCCAACTTTTTTTGTTCATTAGCAAAAAATAATAGAGGTAAAGAAAAAAGAAAAAAAGAGAAGAATAAAAGAGAAAAGAAAAAAAAAAAGAAAAAAAAAAAAGAGAAAAAAAAAAAAAAAAAAGAAAAAAAAAAAAAAAAAAAAAAAAAAAAAAAAAAAAAAAAAAAAAAAAAAAAAAAAAAAAAAAAAAAAAAAAAAAAAAAGTTGAGAAAAAAAAGAATAAAAATAAATAAAAGTTGAGAAAAAAAAGAACAAAAAAAAGTTAAGAGAAAAAAAAATAAAAAAAAAAGGTTGAGAAAAAAGAAAACGAGAATTAAAAAAAATTGAGAAAAAAAAAAAAGATAAAAAATTAAAAAGATAAAAGAAAAAAGAAAAAAGAAAAATGAAAATTAAAAGTTGAGAGACAAATGAACATGGAGAGTTATGGTGTAGAGGGGCAAAAATGTATATGTTCTATACATAAAAAGGAAGGAAGGGTATTTTTTAAAGACTTTTCTTATGAGGGGCATAAATTGAAGACCACTCACTTTTGAGGACACTTCATGTAATTTCCTGGTTAGAATTGCACCTCTTCGTGGCCCTTTTAGTGATATCATTAGACATAATACATTTTCCCTTTTTTTGGGTCAAATTAAACTACATAATGACTAATTGACCTACTTAAGTATCTCCCGTGCAAGCATTAAACCAAAATATACTCCCACTAACTATACGATATATAGTCAAAAGCATATATAGAAGCCAAATCATCCTTAGACATGCATGAAAAAAACATTTCTAACTCATGCGATATACTTTTTTTTTTAGTTTATCTCAAAAAAAATAAAATACATTTCTATATTTAGAAATAATTTAACTTTAAACTTCTCAAGTAATCTTATTGGGATGATTTAGACCCTTACAAATATTTCGGGTTAATTTCGCAGGGAATCATTTAACTTGAAATACATGTAGTTAGGGACGGATACAACTTGTTGGTAACCAGGTTTATATGAACCTAGTATTTTGAGTGCGGAGTATAAATTTATGTGTAGATATTCACTAAAATTATGATACATACTTAGATATAAATTCATAAATTTAAAAATATAATAAATTCAGTATTAAGAATCTTAAAAAATTAAACTCATAAAGTTTAAATCCTAAATTCACCTCTACTTGCTGTAAAATCATCAAACTTTATTTTTCTAAGAATAATATCACTAACTATAAAAAGATCTCTCAATATCTTGGACGTGATAATTATAAGTCTGATAATTTTATCGCAATTTTATACAATTTGAGCAATCTTATGTGGACTTAACCCCAAATATCTCTGCCTCATTTTATACTATATACTATAACTAGTGAACTTGTCTGCATTTCGTGCGATCATAAAAGATGATGGTTAACAAATTTGAACAAAGTCATAAATTAATATTCATATAAAATACAAAATAAAGTTGAATTTATGACAATCAAATATTCATATAAAATATAAAATAAAAATAAATCATAGAAAGAACATATAAAAAAAAATACATCACTTTTACGACCTTTATTAATAAAAAATAAAAGAAAAAAAATATAAAATCAATGCACAATCTTCTGAGCTCTTGTCAACATTAACTCCCACAAGTCAATCACCATTGAATAGTCTTCATCTTATTCTTCGAGTTAAACTAAAACATGAATATAATAAACACCAGAAATATAATAACTTAAAAAATTTAATATGTATCATTTCTACAAAGTCTAATTGTATCTTTATTTATAGACTACAATATGAAATGTCAAATAATGTCATCAATATGACTATTAATTATTTTATAGGTTATGATAATAAAAAATTATGGGTGTAATGACCATAAAGACCATTAAGTTTTACATGAAAGAAATGACTATTTAGTTTCTTAACATTGCATATCTAATATAATTAAGAGGGTTAAAGAAGTATTTTCTTTTTAATTTTTTTAATATAGCACATAAATGAGGAAAAAAATAAAGAAAATCACAAAATAATAATAATTATATTTCTTGGTTAAAGAGATGTGTCACATCATTTTTTCTATTTCTAGCTTTATTATTATATTATAAGCATAAAAAATATAATAACTTAAAAGACTAATGTGATCATTTCTACAAAGTCGTACAATATCTCTATTTATGGGACTACAATATGGAATACCAAATAATGTCATGAATATTTTATAGTTTATAATAACAAAAAATTATGAGAATAATAAAAATAAAGATTATTAAATTTTACATTAAGTAATTTAATTTCTTAACATTGCAGATTTAATATGATTAAGAGAGTTAGAAGTGACTTTTTAAATTTTTTTAATATAATACATAAATAAGGATAAAATAGAGAAACACCCCCCTCCCCCTCCCCCTCCCCCCCCCACAAGAGAGAGAGAGAGAGAGAGAGAGAGAGAGAGAGAGAAGATGATTGAATTTCTTAGTCAAAAAAAAAGATGTCACATCACATTTTATATTTTTAATTTTATTATTATATATATTATTATTTTTCTCTCATTTTTTTCTCTTTCTCATTCATGAAATTTATCTAAATGAAACAAAAATAAGGTTCCTACACAATCTAAAGGTGGGTCTTTTGAATTAGTCGAATTAATGACTTCTATATATATAAAAGAGGAAAGAAGGACCCTGTTATCAACATAACATAATCAAATTATCTAAAAAATACAAAGAAAAGCAAAAAAATAATAATAAAATTCTCTAAAACTACAAAGAGAAGTAAAGAGCAAGAATCAAATCATTTTTAAGGAATTTTTTATTCATATCATCAAGAACCAAAACAAACAATGTAGGCAAAATATTTTCTTCATTTTCTTCCTCACCCTTATGTATGCTATGGTGATGGAGAAGTGAAAGGATAACCTTAAATGAGAATTTTTATGAAACAAAATATTAATTTATATAGACAAAGTGGAGGAATACCATAAGGTGTCATAAAGTGAAAAATTAAATTTTGGGGGCTATGAAAACTAAAAAATTAAAGTTATGAATATTATTAAGAGTATAAATTGAAGAGCTGTGAGTTATGAGTAGTTATTTTTATTAAAAATATTAAATATAAAAAAAAGAAAAAAATTTAAATAATAGGAGATATTATCATTTTATAATAATAAAAATTCCCAAAAAAAGAAAAAAATCCATATGATTCTAACCTTAGAAAGCGTCATGTCCCCGTGTCTATGTTCTTTATAATATTAATTAGGGAATAACTGAATATCACAAAGTATAATCTTTTAATGTCTAAGAAAATATTGAGAATGTGAGAAGTCAAAGCAATAATGAAAATGACAATGATAATTGGTATCAACTAGTGGCGGATGCAGGATTTTCACTAAGGGGGTTCGAATATAAAGAAGTAAATACACAAAAATTATAGGATGAAAAATGGAGTAGGGAAGGGGAAAAAAAAAATTAACCTTAACCCACTAAATCTAGCTCACCTTCTTATACCCCGTTATGTGTTTATTCCTATTTTTACCATTTTTCATTGACCCTTCTTTAAGTTTATTGTGTTTTTTTTCGTTCACTTTGCACAATGTTCTATTATATTTAAACTTTTTAATTTTTTCTTTCGAATTAGGTCCCTTCAATCTTAATTCGTTGAAAAAGTGTAAGAATTGAGTTACTAAATGGCATCGCTAATTTTTTGAGTTAATTTAGTTCAATTTACAAGTTTTTTATAAGAAAAAAAGATAAATAATTAACAAATAAAGTAAGTTTAATTTAGTCCAATTTTCTTTCTCGAGAATAAAATTTAAAAAAAAGGAAAAAAATACCGTAAAATAAAATAAAAAGTAACTTTTTTTTGGTGATATTGATAAAAAAGATCTTTACAATTTTTAAATTTCTTTAATTCATTAAATTTAATTTACTTTATTTTCTAAAATAATTTTCTCTCTCAATTTCAAGTTTAATAACAATTTTTTGTTTCCTTAAAAAGGTATCTTCGAGTTAGCACATAAAAAGAAAATTAAGTAAAAATAAAATAAACAATAGAGATATAAAGAATACAAAATAAAAAAAGGACGTGGAACAAAAATAAATTGAGAAATAAATTAGAAAGAAAAAAATAACAACAAAAAAAAAGAAAGGAAAAACTCAATAATAAAGCAGCACAAATTGAGCCCAAAAAATGGGATTTTGAGTTTAAAAGGGAGACAAAGCAAAAAAGGGAAAAATACAATGGTGGAAGTGAGAGTTGAACCTGCAACTTCAAAGATAAAACTGAACCCCTTGAGTCAGCGAGCTAAGCGTTTTGGATCTATCAAGGGGGGTCATTTTAATAAATATACTCATAAAATTCAAATTTTACCCATACATATACAGTGTAATTTTTCGGTGAGGGAGTTCGGGTGAACCCCCTGCCTTCCACATAGATCCGCCCCTGATATCAACATCTATTCTCCGATAATCTCCTAGACAAAATTATTTTTAAAAAATTGAAATAAAACTGAAGCAATTCCAAAAAGTAGAATAAAATAACAAAATGGATAAAGAGGAAATCCAAGAAAACATTAAAACTCCTCTGTTTTCTCACTCGTTTTACTCTTTGCCTTTATCAATTTTATGATATTTTTATGAAACTTTAGTCATACTTATGAGAAAAAAATACCTTAGTCATACTCCCTTGTTAGAGTAAAGTTGACTTCCTATGCGCATACATCATAATCCTAATTAGCAAAAATTTTTGCAAGAAATTTTTTGTTCTCTGCTTCTATTCTCACACACAAGTGGGTGTAAAAGAATAATGACATGCGAATACTTGTTTTCATATATATTTTTGCTTCAACTTTAAATTCTTAGCCTTTGAAGATTAATATAATTATTTTGTACTTATTCAAGACTTTGCTACCTTGAAACACTTGTCAAACATGAGAGAAATAAACAGATAACAAAATCACGTAGAGAAAATTTAAGCATTTTAAGAAATTTCTTAATCATATCATCAAGAACTTAAATAAATAATACTAAATATATAATTATAACAGAGAAAAAGTAATAAGCATATTAAGCATATCAAATCATTACCTCATAAACTCGAGCTATGTAAGAATGTCACAATTTTCATTGTATATATCTTTCTTGTAATCTGTTAAAATCTGATCAAAGAAATCAAAAAATTAACAAACCAAAGAAACAAAAAATAAAGAATAAGAAGAAATAAAAATAGAATAACCATCATATATAACTTAAAATAAATTTTCATTAGTGTGATTTAAGGTGTCATAAACTTGTAAATTAAATAATTAAGGGTTATGAATATGAAAGGTTTGAAAGCTAAGGACATTATTATTAATATTAATTAAGAGTAGAATTTATGAAATGATTTTGTAAAATAAAATAATTGAAAGAAATGAGAAAGAAAGTCAAAAAATGGAGAGAAAAGATAAATATAATTTTAGGCCTTAGGGAGCGCCACGTCACCGGATTGAAAACCTTCCTTTACATATATACTAGGGAAATCACGCGGTGGTGAGCTACCTCTTTAAGCTTACGTATGATAATTAGGTAATATTCATTTTTTATTAATTTTGTACACCAAAATTTTTTTGTTGTCATCAGTTTGTCGATGTTTGTTCAATTTATTATAATAGTTTTAGCTACATATATATATATGAGGAATTAAATGGAATCAAAAAGATTATTAAAAGATTGTGAATTTGTATTTCGTTGCTTACACCAAATTGCAATAAAATTTTATCCAACGTTGAAAAGTTTCACGATAATCTTAAAGTGTTGTTGAGTTTTTTCAATTTTGTTGTTCAAAAATTACGGGAGTAAAACAATTATCTAACTTTTTACCGTGTGGAAGATTAATATGAAACGTTCTACTCATATTAGTTTTTTAAAAGCTCTCAATTCTTGTAAATGACAATATTTTTTGACATGTCTACCCATCGGGCAGGTAAGCGAGACAGAAGTGATCTCATTGTTCATGGTGTTGAGATGAATTCATTGGATGATAATAATGATAAATATTTTCTTTCTACTTCCTCCTCAATCTAAATTTTAAGTTTTAGCTCATAGGTGGTTCATTTTAAATAAATGCACCTCTATGAGGTACCATTTGCAAAGTATCTTTAATGTATCAACTATGTAGCTTAAGTGCTGGTAATGACACATATAAGATTTGAAGTATGAAATGCCTTTGCAATTAATTATATTCCAATCTTTATCCTTTCTCAAGATGATTCCAAATAAAGATTATTATCAAAATTACTGATTTTTTTGGCATGAACAAAAAAATTGATTAGAGTTAGGAGTATTTTATCTAGTTTTATAATGAAATTCAGTTGTTGACTTGTTGTTATCCAATTTTATTGTGGAAAAAATACAAACTGCATAAATGTCCAATGATAATATTTCTTTTTGCAGTTCTTGTTTTTTCTTCGGATACTGAATTCGCACTTTCGAGATGTCTAGATACAGCACATCTCTGGACACTGCGGGTAGTTTAGTTGCACCTGTGTCAACAAATAAATATAACATTAAATATGATTAAGAATAATTTTAAGTAGTTAATTGCTAAAGTAAACATTATAGTTTACCTGGACAATTGTTCATAGGAATTTCTTGTGCATGATCCATATTTTTATCAGCCATAGTAGGAATCCTGAAATGATAAAGCACATCGTAGTGAAGTAAATAAAACTATAGCATACATAAAGTCAAACGACAGTAAGATTATATTGCTGACAGAATGTTTAGTAGCTAAGAACCTGTCACGACCCAGACCATCGTGAGTGGCACCCACCCAACCGCCGGATGAGCGAACCAATAGAGTCCAACTCTTAGCCTAGCCTAACAGCTTAAAACCAGTGCAGAAATGTAAACTAGCATGCAATCATAAATAAAATCAACTCTATAAATAAAATAAACTGCGGAAATTTCCTCCCTAGAATCTGAAAGTCATCGTACCAAAAATATTTACCAAAAACTAGAGTACGGGGATGCAACCCCAAATATAGAAATAGTCTAACCCGAATAAATGGGCTACAACTCAACTAGATGGACACCAAGGCAGCTCGGTCGAATAGCTCACCCTTGATATCTCTGAAAGTCAGGCCTACAAGTGAGGTCGTGCGTCAACCGCCGAAAGATTTCCTGTACTCACAAAAAGACAAGCAAGTGCAATATCAGTACACAACCACTGTGTACTGATAGGATCATCAGCCAGTTCTAAATAAATAATGTATGAGTAGTACAAATATCAAGTAAGAGTACAGAAAATACATAGGCAAGTCAGCATGTATTTCTAGACTACAAGTCTCTGCCTAACTTGTCCCACATGTAAACCACTTCACAGTTATGATCAATAATCCAAAACAATAACAGTCATATCCCGTTACATATTATGGATCCACCCTGGATCCCCTCTAGACAACACCTAAGTGTCAGACATACCACCCGGTTTACACCAAGACCAAAACTCATAAAATAATGTAATTAATCCCGGCCTCTCAAGGACCAAAATACATAATCAAAATTCAAGTTCACAACCCGGTCCACTCAGGGAACCATTAAATAAAGATGCAACAACACAATAAAGTAACCCCGTACCAGGCATGGTACCCGAGCCAACCGTTAGTATTATCCCGTACCAGGCGTGGTACTCGAGCCAACTATTTGTATATCCCATACCAGGCATGGTACCCGAGCCAACCGTTAGTATTATCCTGTACCAGGCGTGGTACTCGAGCCAAATGAATATCACATAAATCCACAGTCACAAACAATGAACAAACAACACTTGTAAACCAACAAGTATAACACCTAGTTCGTTTCACCAGACTGAAAACAAGACTTTTGAACATTCCTAAGTCATTCACTAAGCAATGAAAATCATACAAATACTTAGACATGAGTACACCAACATACAATGCATACACGAATCAATAACCATCACCTACCTCGAATAAGCAAGCTTTACAATGTCGGAGCTTTTCCCCTTTCAGGATCCCTTGCTTGTTCTTGGTCTAAAAATAAATACACAGTAACCAAAAATCAATACTTATGGCCTACAAATTACCCCGATTATGAGAAATCCCAAACTCCAGGCCAACCATGATCATTCCACCCATTCTCGGGCTTTTCCACCATTAATTCACCTAAATTCATCATTTTTACGGATTCCCTTAGAGAATTATGGCTAAATGATCATTACCCATTAACAAGAATCAAGACCCAAAAACTTTAGCATCCTAGAATCCCCTTTTTCCTGGATTCTACCATTCCTAGGTTATCACAAACCTTTCTCCAAGTCCACCCCTAGCAATTCTTTTGCATAGAAAAGATATCATGGAGTTTGGGGAGTAGAATCCTTACCTTAAGGACGAAAAATGGTGGAAAATGGATGAAAATTGCCCTCTTCTTCTACCAAAATGTTTCAAGAAAAACTGAACTATTTTGGAGAATTTCTGCATTAAATTCTGTCACGCTCCGCTATAGCAGTCCGCTCTGCTATAGCGGTACCGCCATAGTGGAGTCATCCACTATGGTGGAGGCTGACCGATGTTGACTTCCGCTATAGCGGTAATTTCTCTGCTATAGCGGAGGTCACTATGGCAGAGCGGTTGACACGGGACAAAAAGTCGTAAAATCTCCAAAACTAGTCCATTTTACAACACACTTATTTTTCTGATGTCCCAGAATAACCCCTTCACATCAACCTCGATTTCGGGAGTTCTACTTACCCGAATTCAATTTCCCGGACTCCTTTATATGTTAGCTACGAGGAAAACTAGCTCGAATCAAGACATTAAACCCAATCCTCACCCAGATTGCCCTAGGCCATACCTCGCTCCAAAACCGGCCGAGACTAGCCTAGCCTAGAATTTCAAACTCTCAAACCCCAAGTTTTCTAACTCTAAAAATTGGCATGAATGGTTTACCCATATGACGGACCCGGTCATTACAACAAATACCAATTTACCCATCGTTCATACCCGAACGATCAAACCCAAAAATACGGAAAGATAAAGAAAGAAAGAGTAGTACTTGTATCCTTAAACAAGTGAGGGTACTTGTCCCGCATGTCCCACTTGGTTTCCCAAGTGGCTTCCTTAACCGGACGATGCTTCCATTGAACCTTTACCATACTGATCACCTTTGTCCTCAATTTCCGGACATCCTTATTAAGAATCAAAATCAGTTCCTCTTCATAGCGAAGATCCTTATCAAGTAACACTTCATCCCACTTAATGATGTAGTCCCCATCCCCATGGTATCGCTTTAGCATGGATAAGTGAAACACCGGATGGACACCCGACAGACTGGGCGACAGTGCCAATCTGTAAGCGACAGGCCCTACGATATCAAGAACCTCAAATGGTCCAATGAACTGGGGGCTGAGCTTGCCCCTCTTACCGAAACACATAACTCCCTTTATTGGTGACACTTTCAATAATACATGTTCACCAACCTGAAATTCTATGTCCCGGACCTTGCGATCTGCGTATTCCTTCTGCCTACTTTGGGCAGCTAGTAACTTGGTTTGAATGCCTCTTACCTTTTCTTGCTCTTCCCTTACCAAGTCTACGCCCAAAGGCTTTACGTCGCCTTTCTCAAACCACCCAATCGGTGACCTATAACTCCTTCCATATAGAGCCTCGAATGGTGCCATGTCGATACTGGAGTGGTAGCTATTGTTGTATGAGAACTCACACAATGGTAGAAATTGGTCCCAATGACCCCTGAAGTCAATCACACATGCTCTCAGCATGTCCTCCAATATCTGAATCGTCCTCTCCGACTGACCATCAGTATGAGGATGAAAAACTATACTAAAGGTGAGTTGAGTGCCCAACTCCTCATGCAACTTGCCCCTAAACTTGGAGGTAAACTGCGTACCCCTGTCTGAAATAATGGACAGTGGTACCCCATGCAATCTCACAATTTCCTTCACGTAGATCTTAGCCAATTGCTGCAAATTGTAATCCACCCTGACCGGAATAAAGTGAGCTGACTTGGTCAGCCTGTCAACAATGACCCAAATAGAGTCATACTTCCCCAAAGTCTTGGAGAGACCTACCACAAAATCCATGGTTATTCTCTCCCACTTCCACTCTGGAATGGGCACCCTCTAAAGTAGTCCTGCAGGTCTCTGGTGTTCATACTTTACCTGCTGGCAATTCTGACACTTGGATAAAAAATCAGCTATGTCCCTTTTCATCCCTGGCTACCAATAAAGTTGCCTTAAATTTCTGTACATCTTGGTTACACCAGGATGAATTGAATACCGCAAACCATGAGCCTCTGCCAATACCTTCTGAATCATGTCATCAACCTGAGGAACATATATCCTTCCTCTAAAATTTAACACAGCGCCAAAGTCTAATGTGGCATCCCCGAACTCTCTGGATATTTCCTTGCTCTGAAGCCTGCTCAACTGCGAATCCTGAAATTGTTTGGCCTTTATCTCCTCTATGAATGTGTATTTGACCTCAATACTGGCTAAAATCCCACCTTGTTCTGAAATGCCCAAGTGCATGAGCTTGGACTCCAATGCTTGGATTTCCCTTGCTAGTGGTCGTTTGGACACCCCTAAACAATCCAAACTGCCCATGGTAACTGTCTTTCGGCTCAATGCGTCTGCCACCACATTAGCCTTACCCGGATGGTACTGAATAGTCACATCATAATCCTTCAACAACTCCATACACCTTCTCTGCCTCAGATTCAAGTCCTTCTAACTGAAAACATGCTGCAGACTGTGATAATCAGTGAACACCTCACACTTGACACCATAGAGATAGTGTCTTCAAATTTTGAGTGCAAAGACCACCCCTGACAGCTCTAAATCGTGAGTCGGATAATTTTTCTCATGCACCTTCAACTGCCTAGAAGCATAGGCTATCACATTCTTTTCCTGCATCAACACAACACCCAAACCAGAATGTGAAGCATCACGGTAAACAATAAAGTCTTTACCTCCAATCGGCAAGGACAAAATATGAGCCGTGGTCAGAAGTGTCTTAAGCTTTTGGAAGCTCTCCTCGCACTTGTCGGACCACACAAATGACATATCTTTCTATGTCAGCCTTGTCAAGTGAGTAGCAATGGATGCAAAATCCTTGACAAACCTCCGGTAATAATCTGCGAGCCCAACAAAACTCCTCACCTCAGTCACAGAGCTAGGCCAGGCCCAACTCTTGACTGCCTCTATCTTCTGGGGATCTACCATCACCCCCTTCTCTGACACTACATGCCTCAGGAATTCTACCAAAGTAAACCAGAACTCACATTTGGTGAACTTTGCATAAAGCTTTTGACGCCTCAAAATGTCCAACACTATACGAAGATGTTTATCATGCTCCTCCATACTCTTGGAGTAGATCAAAATATCTTCAATGAAAATGATGACGAACGAATCCAAGTAAGATTTAAATACCCCATTCATTAAACTCATGAATGCCGCCGATGCATTGGTCAAACCAAACGACATCACAAAGAACTCATAATGCCTAGACCGAGTCTGTAAAGCAGTCTTAGGGACATCCTCGGGCCTAATTTTCAACTGATGGTACCCTGACCTCAAGTTAATTTTCGAAAACACCGATGCACCATGTAACTGGTCAAACAAATCATCAATACGGGGTAGAGTGTACTTATTCTTGATGGTAACCTTGTTCAACTGCCTGTAATCTATGCACATCCGTATACTACCATCCTTCTTCTTTACAAACAATACTGGAGCACCCCAAGGCGAAGCACTGGCATGGATAAATCCCTTATCTAGGAGTTTCTGAAGCTGAGTCTTAAGTTCCATTAACTCTGTCGGAGCCATACGATACAGAGGAATGGAAATGGGGCGAGTGCTTGGCTCCAAGTCAATATAAAAGTCAATATCCCTGTCCGGAGGCATACAAGATAAATCCACTGGAATACCTCTCGAAACTCTGAAATAACTGGAACTGACTCAATAGAAGGGGATTCTACACTATCATCCCGGAGATGAGCCAAAAAAGCTAAACACCCTCTCTCCACTAGCTTCGTAGCCCGAACGAACAATAGAATTCTGATCGGCTTAGACCTGTACACACCTTCCCACTCTAGCCTATCCTTACCCGGAATCTCTAGAGCCACAGTCTTGGTGTTACAATTTAACACAACAAGATACAGGGATAACCAGGTTATACCCAAAATAATGTCAAAGCCAACCATATCCAGGATTACTAAATCTACCCAAGTATGCATCCCCACAAAAACAATCGAACAGTTACGATAAAAATGAGTTACAACAACCGACTCTCTAACCGGGGTAGAAACATGGATAGAGAAATCAAGGATATCACATACCAAGTCCAGACCCAATGCAAAAATCACAGACACATAAGAATATGTAGAACCTGGGTCAAATAATACCGAATCCATTTTATCACAAACAAGAATGGTACCTGTGATCACCGCATCTGATGCCTCAATCTCGGTCCTCCCTGGAAATGCGTAATAGTGAGACCGATCATTAATCCAGGCAACCTCTCTGGCTGGCTGTGCCGCGCCCCTGCCCGTGCTGCCATTCCCTCTGTCTCCCCGACCTCCCTGAAAGTTACCTTGCCCACCCTGTGGACGACCTCTAGCATGACCACCTCTACCTGCCGAGACCACAGTCTTGGGCTGCTGCTAAGCCTGATTACCGGTCTGCCTATGAGGTCACACCCTTTTAAAGTGGCCCAGATCACCACCATGAAAATAACCACGATCAAGTGCAGGCCTGATAGTAGATGAATAAAAAGCTCCCTGGCCCCTTGGAGCTGAAAACTACTGATTAGCTCCCGGACGACCACTTGTAGCAGCTGGCAGAGCTAACTGAATAGGACAGGCTGAGTATACCTGCTGATTTTGACCCCTGGAGTATGAACCACCATAATTTCCTTCATTCCGGGGCTTCTTGGCTAACACCTCATCCTGCCCCGCCTGCCTGACTCCCTCAAGTTTCTTTACATAATCCACCACTTCATTAAAGCCTTTCCCTGAAGAAGTCATGTGCACAGACAGTACCTGAAGCTCAGTATTCAAACCTTTGATAAACAACTGAACCCGCTCCTCCTCGGAACCCAGCAACTACGTAGCAAAACGAGACAAGGCATGAAACTTTGCCTCATAAGCAGAGACTGACATGCTACCCTGCTCCAAATTCAAGAATTCATCCTTTTTTCGGTCCCTCAAAGTACGGGGTACATACTTCTCTAAGAAAAGAGAGTGGAGCTGCTCTCAAGTCAGTGGAGGTAAAACAGATGACCGACACTCCACATGAGATCTCCACCACTACTTGGCATCACCCTGCAGCTGAAATATGACGAACTCAATGCCATACTGTTGCACAATTCCCAGCTTGTGAAGTCTCTCATAACAATCCAGTATGAACTCATAATCATCTTCCCTGTCAGTACCCTAAAACGTAGGAGGTTTCAGCTTGAGAAACTTGGTAAGCATCTCATGTTCATTTCCTGTCATCACTGGGCCTAGCATTGGCCTAAAGAAGTCGCTTGTGCCTAAAGCTTCATCCATCCTAGGAGCCATAGGATCTGCTGGCTGAGTGCCCAGATCCTGATTTGCAAAGCCCACGGGTATGGCTCCAGCACCAACCAAACCACTCAAGAAGTTCCAAGCCTGCTGAAATGCTTCGGGCGTCATAGAGGGAAGGCATGCACCTCCAGCCGGTGCTGCCTCTGCCTTCGCCCGCACCTCTTCATCCTCCACAACAACTTCCACATCTTCGACAACCTGTTCTTGAGGTAGGGCAGGGGTTGCCTCTCGTTCTCCTACAACAGCGTGAGCCCCACCCCTGGTGGGTGTGGCTCTTCCTCGTCCTCTGCCCCTTCCCCTGCCTCTACCACGGAGAGCCGGGCCCACTGCTGGGACCGCCGGCCTAGCTCCATTGTTCCTTGTGTTAACCATCTGCGGACAAGAGAGTGAAAGAGTCAGATACCAATTTGTATCACCCGATACCAATTGGAATCAAGTTATATCACGATGGAAGAAAGAAGAGATAATTTCCTAAAGTCCTATAGCCTCTCGAAGAAAAGTACGGACGTCTCCACACCGTTCCGTAAGACTCTACTAGACCTATTTTGGTACGATGAGATCAACAAACCTAGGGCTCTGATACCATCTTTGTCATGACCCATACCATCGTGAGTGGCACCCACCCAACCCTCGGATGAGCGAACCAATAGAGTCCAACTCTTAGCCTAGCCTAAAAGCTTAAAACCAGTGCAGAAATGTAAACTAGCATGCAATCATAAATAAAATCAACTCTATAAATAAAATAAACTGCGGAAATTTCCTCCCTAGAATCTGAAAGTCATCGTACCAAAAATATTTACCAAAAACTAGAGTACGGGGATGCAACCCCAAATATAGAAATAGTCTAACTCGAACAAATGGGCTATAACTCAACTAGATGGACACCAAGGCAGCTCGGTCGAATAGCTCACCCTTGATATCTCTGAAAGTCAGGCCTACAAGTGAGGTCGTGCGTCAACCGCCGAAAGATTTCCTGTACTCACAAAAAGACAAGCAAGTGCAGTATCAGTACACAACCACTGTGTACTGATAGGATCATCAGCCAGTTCTAAATAAACAATGCACGAGTAGTACAAAAATCAAGTAAGAGGACAGAAAACACATAAGCAAGTCAACAGGTCTTCCTAGACTACAAGTCTCTACCTAACTTGTCCCACATGTAAACCACTTCACAGTTATGATTAATAATCCACAACAATAACAGTCATAGCCCATTACATATCCCGGACCCACCCTGGATCCCCTCTAGATAATACTTGAGTGTCAGACATACCACTCATTCTACACCAAGACCAAAACTCGTAAAGCAATGCAATTAATCCCGACCTCTCAAGGACCAAAATACACAACCACAATTCAAGTTCACAACCCAGTCCATTCAGGGAACTATTAAATAAAGATGCAATAACACAATAAAGTAACCCCATACTAAGCATGGTACCCGAGCCAACCGTTAGTATTATCCCGTACCAGGTGTGGTACCCGAGCCAACTATTCGTATATCCCATACCAGGCATGGTACCCGAGCCAACCGTTAGTATTATACTGTACCAAGCGTGGTACCCGAGCCAACATAATATAAATCCACAGTCACAAATAATGAACAAACAACACTTGTAAACCAATAAGTAATAACACTTAGTTCATTTCACCAGAATGAAAACAAGACTTTTGGACATTCCTAAGTCATTCACTAAGCAATTCAAACCATAAAAATACTTAGACATGAGTACACCAACATACAATGCATACACGAATCAATAACCATCACCTACCTCGAATAAGCAAGCTCTACAATGCCGGAGCTTACCCCTTTCAGGATCCCTTGCTTGTTCTTAGTCTAGAAACAAATACACAGTAACCAAAAATCAATACTTATGGCCAACAAATTAGTCGAATTATGTGAAATCCCAAACCCTAGGCCAACCATGATCATTCCACCCATTCCTGGGCTTTCCTACCATTAATTCACCTAAATTCATCGTTTTTACGGATTCCCTTAGAGAATTATGGCTAAATGATCATTACCTATTAACAAGAATCAAGACGCAAGAACTCTAGCACCCTAGAATCCCCTTTTCCCTGGATTCTACCATTCCTAGGTCATCCCAAACCTTTCCCCAAGTCCACCCCTAGCAATTCTATAGCATAGGAAAGATATCACGGAGTTTGGGAGTAGAATCCTTACGTTTAGGATGAAAAATAGTGGAAAACGGATGAAAATTGCCCAAAATCGCCCTCTTCTTCTCCCAAAATATTTCAAGAAAAACTAAACTATTTTGGGGAATTTCTGCATTAAATCTCGTCACATTCCGCTATAGCAGTCCTCTCTGCTATAGTGGTACTGCCGTAGCGGAGTCATCCGCTATGGCGGAGGCTGACTGACGTTGACTTTCGCTGTAGCAGTAATTTCTCTGCTACAACAGATGTTGCTATGGTGGAGCGGTTGACACGGGATAAAAAGTTCTAAAATCTCCAAAACTAGTCTATTTTACAACACACTTATTTTTCTGACGTCCCAGAATAACCCGTTCACGTCAACCTCAATTTTGGGAGTTCTACTTACCCGAATTTGATTCTGAAAAGTCCCCTGGACTCCTTTATGTGTTATCTACAAGGAAAACTAGCTCGAATCAAGACATTAAACCCAATCCTCACCCGGATCTCCCTAGACCATACCTCGCTCCAAAATCGGCCGAGACTAGCCTAGCCCAGTATTTCAAAATCCCAAACCTAGAGTTTTCTAATTCTAAAAATTGGCACGAATGGTTTACCCATAATGACGGACCCGGTCGTTACAGAACCATAAGGATAAATCTTCATATAGCCTCTAATGAATTGGTGGTGAAGTGTAAATGGACCAAGTTGTGTTGCCGGAGTTTGTAGAAGGAATGTATGGCCTAGATTGTTGTTGCAAGACAAACTTCAAAGAATCAGTTTGAAATGTTTTATCTTCATTCTCGATTATTTGGAATTGATAAGTATCAAATGAACCTAGTAGAGTTTTTTTTAAGAAAACATTGGGAATCAAGCTGTAAGAAACCAAAAGGAGGCGTTCAAATATACAGGGAAATATTTGTGGTTGCAGAATGAAATTAATTTGATATAGAAAGTAACGGTAGCATACAAGGGTAGATTGGAGGTTTTCCGTGAATATAATGTGAAAGTGTGAATGTACAGGGAAATATTTATAATATGAAAGTGCGAATGTACGGGGAAATATCTGCTGTTGCAGAAGAAAAACATATTGGCAAAGAATCGAATAGAAGCATACATGGACTGTTTGGAGGTTTTAGCGTGAATATTAATGTGAAAGTATGACGGGAATTTTTTGAGGTGTAACATAGAATGGCAAATATATTTTGGTGACAGCGGTGATGTTTAAGAAATGTTGGCAAGAACAGGGGACAATGTAAAGTAGGAAATAACAGAGCATTTAATTTTTTTACGGCAATGGAATCTGTTTAGAAAGTGGTGATGGTCCGGGTTCTTTGAATCGTGTTTAAGTAAAACCATGGTAGAGGAAGGAAAAGTAGTGGGTATTTTAGGCGTGTCGAATAAGTATTTGGAAGAGCAATAATAGTAAGAGACACAGGTAAGAACTGGGGATAACATAAATTTGAATATGGCAAGACTTTCAAAAAATTTAACATCTAAAGGATCTGGTTAGAAAGTGTTGGTGAGGCGAGGTTTGTGTCGCAAATAGGAGCAAAATAGTTTAGGAGGCAAATGAAAAGTAGCATACCTCTGCTGAATGGAGCTTTGTTTGTGTTCTGAATAATAATTTCATAGTGTGGTGAGATGGTGTAAGCCGTGAAAGAGAATGTAAAATGCTGCTTGAATAAAGAACTGAAGATAAGAGACTATGGGCACAACAACAAACAAATAAACTTTCAAATAAGTTAACAGAAAAGCATACAGAAGTAAGAGAAAAATAAAGAATGAAAATTAGGCGAATCATAAGAATTACGTTTAGAATTGTTAACTAATGACAAAGCATACATAAGAGAAAAATAAAGAATGAAAATTAGGCAAATCATAAGAATTACGAATAGAATTGTTAACATCCAAAGGATCTGGGTAGAAAGTGTTGGTGAGGTGAGGCCTGTGTCACAATAGAAGTAAAATAGTTTAGTAGCCAAAGGAAAAGTAGCATACCTATGCAAACGACAAAGAATGAAAATCAGGTGAATAGTAAACATTACTATTAGAATATGGTGGAGTTTCGTGGTAACAGGATGATTAGTAAGTGGTGGATTCGTGATATTTGGTGTGAAAGTTTCAATGATTCTGAGTGAGTAACGGAAAGTTTTTTGCATTCTGAATAAAAATTGCAAAGTGCAGTGGGATATTGTAAGCCATGGAAGAGAATGAGAAAGAGCGATTGAATAAAGCCCTGACCATAAGAGAATCTGGGCACAACAATAAATGGATAAGCATTCAAAGTGGCTAACGACAAAGCATACAGAAATAAAAGAACGGCAAAGCATGAAAATTGGGAAAACTATAAAGCATACAGAAATAAAAGAACGGTAAAGAATGTAAATTAGGCAAACCGTAAACACTACGAGTAGAAGATGAAGAAGTTGTGTGGTATTTGGCGTGAAAGTTTTAAGTATTTTAACCGAGAAAGGGAAGATATAATATTGTGAAAGCCGATTGAATAAAGCCCTGGCCTTAAGAGAGTCTGGGCACAATAACAAACGGATAAGCCATCATAGTGGTTAACGACAAACCATACCGGTAAAAAAAATAACAAAGCATGAAAAGTAGGCAAACGGTAAACACTGCAAGTGGTAGGTGGTGGTGTAAGTGGTATTTGGCCTGAAGTTTCAAGTATTTTGAGCAAGAAAGTGAAAGTATAATACCTGGGATGTTTGAAGGGTTGTGCCACAAAGAGAAGAAGAACATGAAGAGCGTTAGAGATGTGATTGTTAAACAACTTCTAATTCACGAGCTTGTATTGAAAAGGGGATGATCATTCATTGTTTACAAAATTCTAACGAAGTATAAGGCGGTTTTATGTTAAAAGTTATCAACAAACATTGTTCAATATTGATTACATAATAAAAACATTGTTGATAAACTTTAAATAAGAATACTTGATAAATGAAAAGTTTACATAAATATTTAATAATGACAGAGAAAAAGATACTAACCACTAATCCAATTCTTCTTAGGGTGAAAGCAGAATAACGTTCTTTGTCCAGCCTAGTTTTTTTAAGTCGATGAAAATACCACCACGCTCCCAAGAAAGGGAAGCGGCTATTGAGTTTATTTCAGATCCTTCAACATCCATTCTTTCGATGTCTAACGTTCCGTCCTTTGGTCGTGAAACCTCAATTGGAAAGAGACCCCAAAAGTCCATATCGATAAAGTAAACATCCCAGAGATAAAGAAAGAGGAAGTGAGAGTTGAACTTGAAGAAGGAAGAAGGTAAGAGAAGCAAAGAGCAAGGGGAGAAGAATTTGAACAAAACGTCACCAGCGACCAAGGAAAACAGTGAGAGTGTGTGATCGTACCTATGAATATGTATCGCTGCCTGTGAGTGTTATCTGGAGGCCTATTTTTCTATCAGTGGCACCCTATAGAGAGAAGGAGAAGTAAATTTTAGTATAATATGGAAATTCAGTTACTTCTCCAAAGGGTGTGTCTTTTGAGTTGAAGTGTCTTTTGATTTTTTACCTTTTTCTTTTAAATAAATAGAGATTTTTAAATTGTAGAATACCAAAAAAAAAATGAGAAAATAAATAAATACAGATCCTGGTTTGTGGTGGCACCACGTCATCGGGTTGAAGATACTCTTTATATATATATATATAGGTGGTTTAAGTGGTCTTTAATCTTTATATTAGTGTTCCACTGACATAAGAGATTTATTTTAGTATAACAATGAGATATTGGAGTTTAAAAGCACTTGAAAATACTTTTGGGTAGTGAGGCATAGATAGAGCAACCAATGTTAGTGAACTACTAGGATGGAAAGGGCACAAACGAGTGACCTTATAGATGTATTGTCTTATGCACGTCTAGTCTGTACAAAGCCTATATATGAATTTCAGTCCTATGACTCAATCCGTGCTGGACTTAGGTGGATACCCTGAAGACTGAGATGATTGTGCAACAGAACAAACATTTGGAAAACATCCAGTCCCTGATGAACCTGCTTCCCAAGCCAAGGCCTTCCTCCTGATCCTCCTCAACCTCCCTTACTCTAACTTCCTCCCCTCATTAAAAATTTACTGCTTTTGGCTCTTATTGACAGACAATCTTAGTTTTTGTAATTGATTATGATATATTTTGTTTTGGGTCAATGGATGGCTTAATATGTGCTTACCTTGCTATGTATGTGTCTAATTCCTTGCTTTAGATTCTATCTTATGCTTGAGTAGATGCTAGACCTTGGATTGTGGTAGTAACTATCTTAATATAGTTCCGTTTTCCCAGTGGCCATGAGTTCTTTACCTGCAGTATTCACTAATTCACTCCTATTATCTCACTATATTTTTAATGATGTCAAAAGGGGGATGAATATTTCGTTGTTTGTTTGCTTGTCTATACTGTGAAGGAGACTCCTACATTGTGAGACATGAGGTGAGATATGAGCCATGAGGCATGAAAACACCACCGCTGTTGAAATGAGACATGAGGGATGAAAGGCAACCACTGCTGTTGAAATGATGCTGTGAAGTTTTTTCAAAAATAGGATAAAGTTTGTCATCATCAAAAAGGGAGAAATTGAAGAAACCTTGTCGAACAAGTTTTAATAATAAGACAAAACCTATTTTTGGTAAAAATATATTTATGAAAATTAAATATGAAAGGTAGTGTCCATGTCAAACAAGGAAAGGTTAAAAGCCCGTGTCTAGCAATGAAAGAACTCAACTACAATGCGTGTCAAAATCTAACAAGGAAAGGTTTGTAGTTTTTCTATCAAGGAGAGGAGAGCTTGAGACTTCTATAAAAGTAACAGAGCAAGGAAGATTTTGACTCACATATTGCACAAGTAAAGAAGAAATTATTCTCAAGCAGTAGGAGATCTCGAGCAAGCTGATTCAAGAAGACATAGTAGAGGTTGTTCATAATACAACTTTGTGTGTGTGTTTAGCAGTTGTAAGGCTTGTAACAAGAAGCGGGTTTGACTTCTTGAAAGAGTTAGAGAGAAGAAACAATCTTAGTGAATTGTTTAGAACTAGGTACTAGAGGTAGTTCCTTTGATTCTTGAGTTGTAATCATTAAAACTTGAAGTTGTTAGTGAAATTGAGTTCGTGGTTTTTACTCCTGGAGTTAGAGGGTTTTCCACATAAATTGTGTGTTAATTTATGTATTGCTTTAAGTGAAACTGTGCCAAGGACCTGGTCCCTAGGTTAAGTAGTGGGTATCAACTTTCTTCAATATATAGAAGCCAAATCATCCTTATACATGCATGAAAATGACATTTCTAACTCATGCGATACGCTTTTCTTTTTAGTTTGTCCCCAAAAAAATAATGCATTTCTATATTTAGAAATAATTTAACTTTAAACTTCTTAAGTAATCCTTATTGGGATGATTTAGACCCTTACAAATATTTCAGTTTAATTTTAGAGGGAGTCATTTAACTTGAAATACAATTGTAGTTAGGGGCGGATACAATTTGTTGGTAAGCAAGTTTATATGAACCTAGTACTTTGAGTGCGGAGTATAAATTTATATGTAGATATTCACTAAAATTATGATGAATACTTAGATATAAATTCATAAATTTAAAAATATAATAAATTCAGCATTAAGAATTTTAAAAATTAAACTCATAAAGCTTAAATCCCGAATTTACCTTTACTTGCTGTAAAATCATCAAATTTTATTTTTTTAACCATAATATCACTAACAGTAAACAGATCTTTCATTGTCCTGGACATGATAATTATAAGTCTGATAATTTTAGCGCAATTTTATACCATTTGAGCAATCTTATGTGGACACCCCAAATATCTTTGCCTCATTTGTACTATATTCTATAATTAATGGACTTGTCCGCGCTTCGCGCGATCATAAAAGATGATGGTTAATAAATTCAAACAAAGTCATAAATTAATATTCATATAAAATACAAAATAAAGTTGAACTTATGACAATCAAATATTCATATAAAATACAAAATAAAAATAAATCATAGAAACAGGGACGAACCCACATTGAGCGAAGGGGGTGTCAAGCGACACCTCTTCGTCAGAAATTTTTACTATATATGTATATATCGATACTATGGATAATGAATATTTAAATAAAATGACACTAACTAAACAAAGATTTCTCTTGGGGTGTTGGTCCAGCGTCTAGTTTGCGTGTTTGAGGTCCAGGGTTCGAACCTCAACTTCACGTAGTATTGAACCCAAGACCTCTTCTATCTTAAAGCTAAATTATACCACTGGACTAAGAAATATCATAAATGTAAATGTAGTAATTAAATATTTATCCTCTCTCTTATAAATATCGACACTGCTTACTGAAAGTTCTGTGTACGCCACTGCATAGAAAGAACATATTAAATAATAATACATCACTTTTACGACCTTAATTAATAAAAAATAAAAGAAAAAAATATAAAATTAATGCACCAATCTTCTGAGTTCTTGTCGACACTAACTCCCACAAGTCAATCACCATTGAATAGTCTTCATCTTATTTTTCGAGTTAAACTAAAACATGAATATAATAAGAACCAGAAATATAATAACTTAAAAGACTAATATGTATTGATAACGCTCAAAGTACCACTCCATTTAAGAAGCGTAAGCGATCGTTTGTCAAATACAGAACCCAACAAAGGTTGGGGTCGATCCCACAGAGAATATGGTGAAAGTTAAGTCTTTAGTGAAGTATGTGACTAATGGTCAATAGTTTCCGGTAAATAAGGGGGGGTTTTGTGTGAACAATGTGTAAACAAAACAAATAATAACGTATGAGAATTAATTAGTAGGAGAATGAACTAGGGAAGTGTTTACCATGGCATTGGTAACAATGTCGATTCTAAGCTTAACCGGGTTCTTTCTATATGTGTGTCACGATGTGATTGAATTTATGGTATCGTCTAAACGTTTCTCAACCAAATAAACGAATTTACTTTTCAATTCTCTCGAACTTGAAAAGGTGTGCTTTTAGATTTCAATCCTAAACATCAAGTAGATTAATCTAGTTACAGCATTAATCATAAGACGAGAGTTGGTAGTCTCGAATCCTCGTCGTTAATCAAGTTTCCCGGTTTTAATCTCTTTACTCAAGCAAATTAAACCTAGGCATGTTCTAATGTTTGCAACCACTAGAAAACGTTAAATAATGTATGATTAACAACGTGACAACATATATATTGAACCCGTCGCTACCCGGAATCTATATCGCTACTTTAGCCATGGCTCCCACAACCCTAGTTGTGGGAGGTTTAGTTACTCATGCTTGTAGAAGAATAAAAGAAAGTCATATTCATAATAAAGAAAAGAGATCCTTACAATGTATTGAAAACAATCTTTAATTAATCCAAGAACAAGAACAACAAGATCCCAAGAACGATTCAAGAACACAAATTTAAGAAGTATAAAACGTGTTTCTTGATCTCCAAGTCGACTAAAATATCTCCTAAAACTATTGGGAGAACTATTGTAAAAAGCTTGGTTAATTGCATAAATAAAATAAACCTAACATAGGGTATTTATAGGAGTCTAGGAAACAAATCCCAAAAATGCTCGGATTCCGCGTAACCGACTGCCCAGGTGCGACGGCCAGGCTGACGGACCGTCACTGGCTTGACGGACCATCGCCTGGGCCGTCACCACTAGACAGTGGCACTGCCCAACTTGACGATCACTGTGACGGACCGTCACATGTGTGACGGGCCGTCACTCAGGCCGTCACTCTTATCCAGAATGCTCTTTTTCGCGTATTTTCTTCCGTTTCCATGTTTGTCTCCATTTCCTGAAAATACAACATAAAAACATCAAAAACGACAACGGTTGCTTGAAAACGTACGATTGTTCTTAGTTAAAAGGAGTCGAAAGTGCCGTAAATTGGCGGCACATCAACACCCTCAACTTAAGACGTTCGCTTGTCCTCAAGCAACATGACACAAAACAATAATACGACTCAACTAAGAAAACAAACTCGTGTCTCTAGCAACTCATGGTTATTCCACATCTTATTCAATTTTAAATCAAGCTCCCTAGTAGCACACAGATGTATGAAACACTAACTTGCAAGGATCCAAACATGTCATTCCGATATGATAGAACACTTTACATACACACGCGCAGCTATCCTAACAATCAATAGACAATACAGACATCTTGGTGCCCTCACCACAAAGAAATCCCTCACACAAGATTTGGGACTAGGTAAGCGCTCACACTCACAAACGATTTCAAACAATGCACATGCGATACCATAGGCTTGCCCTTACTATTCTATTTCAGTTCTTCAGAAAGCCGCTCAGGATCACTACAGGACTTGTTTAGGCTTGTAATGAGGCTTCAGGTGCAGGTAGGATACATTTAGGGGTTAGTGACTAAGCCCTCCTTGGAACCATCGACGTCTTATTACCACATAACTTTATTTTGCCCATCGTTATTCACCTTTTTATTTCCTTCTTTCTAGCTACGGGTGCGGCCTCTTTATTTTGACACTTCTTTTTATTACTTTTTCGATCTTTTTCATCTCTTTTTTTTTCTTAGGCACACACCCGAATTTTTATTCTATTCACAACCGATCTTCACTATCCTCTTTTTTTTATCATTCACCTCTATAGTAGCCACCCTCAACTTAGGCTGATTGCCTGGGTTGAGGTGCACAATGTCCATGGAAGGACCAGGGCCAAAACAGGGTTTATATCTATAGTAGCCACCCTCAGCTTAAGCTGATTGCCTGAGTAGAGGTGCACGATGTCCAAGGACGGACCAGGGCCAAAATAGGGATTCAAAGCTAAACAGGAACGGTGACAGGTTATTGAAAGAACAAGGTCAATTATGGCTTAAACAGGGTTCAAAGGATTATTTATATTTGGACGGTCTTTTAGGTTAAGTGGACTGCACACAAAAAGGGCCTGTGATCCTTTCCTAAGCAACCAAACTTCAAACTTAACAAAATAGACCGGGCAAGTTCTAGATGCATGCACAGAGTAGGAATTTATAACAATAATCTCACACACTCTTGGCACCAAGAAACTATATCGCTACCAACTATCAAACAACCGCTCGGCTTAAGCATACTCATTCTAATCATAATCACACAATGACATTCAAAGATCCAGACAGTCAATCGTTTCAACATAAGTGCAAAACCAGAAAATTTTTAAAGGGGCCTCGTTTTAGTCAAGAAAACGCCATGATGCTTTGCTCTAGACACAAGAAAACAACTAACAAAATTTAAAATAACAACCTAAACATGCCGGTTCTACTAGATAGCACACCGGAGGGAAAAGAAACACGGCAACAAAAACCCTCGGTGGTGACTCACAGGTTTCCCCATACCCTCAACTTAGACTCATGCATTGTCCCCAATGCATCCATATGAAAGCTAAAACTGTGAGAGAAAGGAATACCTGTAAAGTCGATAGGACTCAGATTCTGGAATGATGTTGGAGACCGCCAGGGTCTCCAAAACAGGAGAACTCGATGGAGTGTGTGCACACGACCCACTTATGTTGCGTTCCAGCTTCTTCTTTTATTGGCTCCGCAGCTAGTCGCGATAACTTCTTCGCTCTTTGTTTGCAGATTCTCTTGCGGTGTTTTCGTTTTCTTGATCTTTCACCGCTTTCCTTTACCTGCTCGTTCTCTTGCGATCGCGACCTTACTCTCATAACAGCTCGGGTTTCAACACAACCCTTCTCCTAAAGATACACATCCGCAGGGACTTCCTTAATAGCATTGATGACCGCGACCACCCTCATGTCACTTGGTTGCTTCATCAATTTGGACACATCGAACTTGACCACTTCATTGTTTAATCGGAAGGTCAGTTAGTTTCTCTCCATGTCAACCAATGCTCTTGCTGTGGCTAGCAATGGTCGTCCCAAGATTATGGGAACTTCGAAATCCACTTTGCAATCCAAGATCACAAAGTCAGCTGGGAAGATAAGCTTACCGATCTTTACTAGCACATCAGATAATATTCCCACAGGTCTCTTTACTGAGCGGTCAGCCATCATTACTCTTATGGACGTTGGTTTAGGAGCTCCCAAACCCAGTTGTTTATAGACGGCTAGCGGCATCAAGTTGATGCTAGCACCCAGATCACACAAGGCTTTCCCGAAGTTGAGCTTCCCAACAGTGCAGGGAACAGTAAAAGCGCCTGGATCTTCCTTCTTTTCGACTAACGATCTAGAGGAAATAGCGCTGCAATGGTGGAGGTTATCTTCTGGTTCGAAACTTACCGACCTCTTCTTGGTAATCAAGTCCTTCATAAACTTGGCATATCCAGACATTTGTTCAAGCGCTTTGACCAAAGGGATGTTTATTGATATCTGCTTCAGCATGGTCATGAAATTCAGGAACTTACCATCTTCCGCTTTCTTCTTGAGGCATTGTGGGAACGGAGGTGGTGGTCGAGGCATCATAGTTGGAAGCTTTTCAGCTTCCTTGCTTTTCTCCGCGGGCTTTAGAGTTTCCTCCTCTACCGCTTCTTCTTCATCCGCAACATCACCTTGAGTCTGAATTACCGGATGTGATTCCGGTAATGTTTTTCCACTTCTTGTTGTGATCACCATACAGCTTGCATCATTCCTCGGATGAGTCATGTCACTCGGCAAGGTACCTATCTTCCTTTGGTTCAGAGATGCCGATATTTTCCCCACTTGCTGCTCCAATTGCTTAATCGAAGTGGAATGTGCCTCCACTATTTGACTCATGGCCGATAACTCAGTCCTTATCTCCTTCACCCCAGAGTCAGTCGATTCTACCTTCAGCAGCATCATCGCCATCATGTTCTCTAGCTTGGAAGTTCCTGCCTCATTGCTAGCTTTGTCCCGATTACCAGGTGGTACATACAACCCACCTCTATCGGTGTTATTCCTCTAGCTACCTTGATCGCGATTGTAGCCAGCTTTCTCGTAGTAGTTGTCCTTCTGATAGGTCCGACCTTGGTTTCCCTGGCCATTGGCCTGGAAACCCCCCAAGTAATTCGCCTCCTCAGTCTCCAACGCTGCTGCTCTACCTTGGGAACCCACAGCTTGTACCTTCTCCATACCTCCTGAGAACAAGTGCTTTGTCAGTAGGTCCAACTGCATTTTCAGATGCGCCATGTCTTGGTCGCGTTCCTCCTCTTTTCTGCGCTGCACTGCTGACACACCAACTACGTAAGTACTAGCTTCCACCTCTGAGTCTCGTGTATGCCAGGCCCTGTTGGTTTTGGTTAGCCTGTCCAAAATAGCTGTGGCATCGGCAAAAGTGCGACCCATAAACGCTCCACCTGCTGCGTTGTCCAACGTTGGCTTGGTAGCCGAATTCAGTGCCCTATAAAATGTTTGCATCAAAAACTCGTCGTTCAGCTGATGGTTAGGGCATTGTGTCAGCTTCTTCTTGAACCGCAACCAGGTCTCGTGCAATGCTTCGTGAGGTTGCTGCCTGAAGTTGCTAATCTCGTCCCTCAACTGTATCATCCTAGAGGGAGGAAAGAACCTTTTTAGGAAAGCTCCTCTCAACTCTCCCCAAGTTGCGATAGAGTCGGGGGTCAGCTCTGTCAACCACAACGCTGCCTCATCAGACAGAGACAACGGAAACAACCTGAGCCTGATTGCTGTCTGACTCACGCCTGGCAGTTCGAACGACTTGCATATGCCCACGAAATTCATTAGGTGCTGGTTTGGATCATCACCAGCGGCACCACGGAACACTCCTCTCAAGTTCAACAGCTGGATCATCGTGCTAGTGATGTTGAACTTGGCTTCGGGCGCTAGCGGTGGAAGAGCAATGGCGCCCGTAGTGCCAGCTCCATCTAAGTCGAGATCCTCATCATTCCGTGCGAAGTCATCCTGCAGCCCACCAGTATTCAAATTTTGTTGGGCCTGCAGTTCTACAGCGATCCTTGCTGCCTCTAGTTGTGCGGCCATATTCCGCCTTAACGTTCTAGCAAGCTCGGGGTCGTAAGGTAATGTTGATTCACCCGAGCGCCGGGTACTTGGCATGCACAACTCTGTACCCTGTCACAAAACAAAAACAACAAATAAACGTAAAAGCAGGAAAGTATGACTAAGAGTCAAATAAACACATCGGACTTAACAAACAACCGTATTCCCCGGCAACGGAGCCATTATTTGATAACGCTCAAAGTACCACTCCATTTAAGAAGCGTAAGCGATCGTTTGTCAAATACAGAACCCAACAAAGGTTGGGGTCGATCCCACAGAGAATATAGTGAAAGTTAAGTCTTTAGTGAAGTATGTGACTAATGGTCAATAGTTTCCGGTAAATAAGGGGGGGGGGGGGTTTGTGTGAACAATGTGTAAACAAAACAAATAATAACGTATGAGAATTAATCAGTAGGAGAATGAACTAGGGAAGTGTTTACCATGGCATTGGTAACAATGTCGATTCTAAGCTTAACCGGGTTCTTTCTATATGTGTGTCACGATGTGATTGAATTTATGGTATCGTCTAAACGTTTCTCAACCAAATAAACGAATTTACTTTTCAATTCTCTCGAACTTGAAAAGGTGTGCTTTTAGATTTCAATCCTAAACATCAAGTAGATTAATCTAGTTACAGCATTAATCATAAGACGAGAGTTGGTAGTCTCGAATCCTCGTCGTTAATCAAGTTTCCCGGTTTTAATCTCTTTACTCAAGCAAATTAAACCTAGGCATGTTCTAATGTTTTCAACCACTAGAAAACGTTAAATAATGTATGATTAACAATGTGACAACATATATATTGAACCCGTCGCTACCCGGAATCTATATCGCTACTATAGCCATGGCACCCACAACCCTAGTTGTGGGAGGTTTAGTTACTCATGCTTATAGAAGAACAAAAGAAAGTCATATTCATAATAAAGAAAAGAGATCCTTACAATGTGTTGAAAACAATCTTTAATTAATCCAAGAACAAGAACAACAAGATCCCAAGAACGATTCAAGAACACAAATTTAAGAAGTATAAAACGTGTTTCTTGATCTCCAAGTCGACTAAAATCTCTCCTAAAACTATTGGGAGAACTATTGTAAAAAGCTTGGTTAATTGCATAAATAAAATAAACCTAACATAGGGTATTTATAGGAGTCTAGGAAACAAATCCCAAAAACGCTCGGATTCCGCGTAACCGACTGCCCAGGTGCGACGGCCAGGCTGACGGACCGTCACTGGCTTGACGGACCGTCGCCTGGGCCGTCACCACTAGACAGTGGCACTGCCCAACTTGACGGTCACTGTGACGGACCGTCACATGTGTGATGGGCCGTCACTCAGGCCGTCAGTCTTATCCAGAATGCTCTTTTTCGCGTATTTTCTTCCGTTTCCATGTTTGTCTCCATTTCCTAAAAATACAACATAAAAACATCAAAAACGACAACGGTTGCTTGAAAACGTACGATTGTTCTTAGTTAAAAGGAGTCGAAAGTGCCGTAAATTGGCGGCACATCATGTATCATTTCTACAAAGTCTAACTATGTCTTTATTTATAGGACTACAATATGGAATGTCAAATAATGTCATCAATATAACTGTTAGTTATTTTATAGGTTATGCTAATAAAAAATTCTGGGTATAATGAACATAAGACCATTAAGTTTTACATGAAAGAAATGACTTTTTAGTTTCTTAACATTGCATATATAATATAATTAAGAGGGTTAAAGGAGTGTTTTCTTTTTAGTTTTTTTAATATAGCACATAAATGAGAAAAAAATAGAGAAAAACACAAAAAAAAATTGTATTTCTTGGTCAAGGATATGTGTCACATTATATTTTCTATTTCTAGCTTTATTATTATATTATAATTATAAAAAATATAACAACTTAAAAGACTAATGTGATCATTTCTACAAAGTCATATAATATCTCTATTTATGGGACTACAATATAGAATACCAAATAATGTCATGAATATTTTATAGGTTATAATAACAAAAAGTTATGAGAAAAGACCATTAAATTTTACATTAAAGAAATGACTTTTTAATTTCTTAACATTGCACATCTAATATGATTAAGAGAGTTAGAAGTGACTTTTTAAATTTTTTTAATATAGCACATAAATAAGAAAAAAAATAGAGAAACACCCCCCCCCCCCCTCTCCAAAAAAAGAGAGTAAAAAGATGATTGAATTTCTTAGTCAAAAAGAGATGTCACGTCACATTTTATATTTCTAATTTTATTATTATATATAGATTATTATTTTTCTCTCAATTTTTCCTCTTTCTCATTCATGAAATTTATCTAAATGAAACAAAAATAAAGTTCCTACACAATCTAAAGGAGGGTCTTTTGAGTTAGTCAAATTAATGACTTCTATATATATATATATATATATAAGAGGAAAGAAGGACCCTGTTATCAACATAACATAATCAAATTATCTAAAAAATACAAAGAGAAGCAAAAAAATATAACAAAATTCTCTAAAACTACAAAGAGAAGCAAAGATCAAGAATCAAATCATTTTTAAGAAATTTATGATTTATATCATCAAGAACCAAAACAAACAATTTAGGCAAAATATTTTCTTCATTTTCTTCCTCACCCTTATGTATGCTATGGTGATAGAGAAGTGAAAGGATAACCTTAAATGAGAATTTTCATGAAACAAAACATGAATTTATATACGCAAAGTGGAGGAATACCATAAGGTACCATAAAGTTATAAATTAAATTTTGGGGGTTATGAAGACTAAAAAAATTAAAGTTATGAATATTATTAAGAGTATAAATTGAAGAAGTGTGAATTATGAGTAGTTATTTTTATTAAAAATATTAAATATAAAAAAAGAGATTTTTTTTTAAATAATAGAAGATATTATCATTTTATAATAATAAAAAGTCCCCAAAAAAGGAAAAAATCAATATGATTCTAACCTTAGAAAGCGTCATGTCCCCGTGTCTATATTCTTTATAATATATATATATATTGATATTAATTGATTGATATATTAATTAGGGAATAACTGAATATCACAAAGTATAATCTTTTAATGTTTAAGAAAATATTGAGCATGTGAGAAGTCAAAGCAATAATGAAAATGACAATGATAATTGGTATCAACATCTATTCTCCAATAATCTCCTAGACAAAATTATTTTAAAAAATTTAGAATAAAACTGAAGCAATTCCTAAAAGTAGAATAAAATAACAAAAGGGGTAAAGAGGAAATCCAAGAAAGCACTAAAACTTTAATCATACTTATGAGAAAAAAATACCTTAGTCATACTCCCTTGTTGGAGTAAAGTTGGCTTTCTGTGCGCATATATCATAATCTTAATCAACAAAAAATTATGCAAAAAAGTTTTTGTTCTCTGCTTCTATTCTCACACACAAGTGGGTGTAAAAGAAGAATGACATGCCAATACTTGTTTTGATATATATTTTTGCTTCAACTTTAAATTCTCAGCCTTTGAAGATTAATATAATTATTTTGTACCTTGAAACGCTTATCAAACATGAGAGAAATAAACATATAACAAAATCACATAGAGAAAATTTAAGCGTTTTAAGAAATTTCTGAATCATATCATCAAGAACCCAAATAAATAATATTAAATATATAATTGTAATAGAGAAAGAGTCCTAATCATATTAAACATATTAAATTATTACCTCATAAACTTGAGCTATGCAAGAATGTCACAATTTTTATCATAGATATCTTTCTTGTAATCTGCTAAAATCAGATCAAAGAAACAAAAATGAAGAATGAGGAGAAATAAAAATAGAATAACCATCATATATAACTTAAAATAGATTTTTATTAGTGTAATTTAAGGTGTCATAAACTTGTACATTAAATAATTGAGAGTTATGAATATGAAAGGCTTAAAAGTTACGGACATTATTATTAATATTAATTAAGAGTAGAATTTATGAGATGATTTTGTAAAATAAAATAATTGAAAGAAATGAGAAAAAAAGTCAAAAAAAGAGAGAAAAGATAAATATGCATGATTCTAGGCCTTAGGGAGCGTCACGTCACCGGAATGAAAACCTTCCTTTATATATATATATATATATATATATTGATTCTCAAATGTCTTTCTATATTTCTTAATTTTTTTCAGTCAAAATGCATTTTATATATATAGGTGATTTAAGTGGTCTTTAATCTTTATATAAGTGTTCCACTGACATAGGAGATTTTTTTGAGTATAACAATGAGATATTGGAGTTTAAAAGCACTTGAAATGCTTTTGGGTAGTAATGCATAGATAGAGCAACCAATGTTAGTGAACTACTAGGATGGAAAGGGCACAAACGGGTGACCTTATAGCTGTGTTGTCTCATGCACGTCTAGTCTGTACAAAGCTGTAACGATCAGATTCGTCGTTATTTCAAAAACCACGGCATCGTGAAATTTAAAAACGAGTTAAAAATATTTTGGTATTAAATGGGGTGACGTGGCAAATTTTTTAAATTTTTAGAAATCATCCGGGCTGACGTCACTCTGCTATAGGGGTATTTTATCCGCTATAGCGGAACCGCAATGGCGGAAGGTCATCCGCTATAGCAGAATGATGGGAGGCAGAAGCCTCATAACGAGTTTTTAATAAAAAATCTCTCCTCCTCAGTTGAGAAACATACAAGGGTTTCTCCAAAAAAACCTCCTATGCTGCTCCAAGACTTGGGAACTATGAGAAGGAAGGATTATGGCTGAAGGGACGTGGAAAAGTGGATTCCAGGACCATCGTTCAACCGAGAACGCCTTCGCAGAGTCAGAAATGCATCCTTGCAGCTGCTTGGCGCCCAAGTAGGCTAGGTTTTCACTTGAGTAGTTAGACCCGTTTACACTTGTACTATTGTGTAGTGAAGAGGAGAATCCATGGTTAGGCCTCCGGGCATGGAGTCTGACAGATTTGGTGTTGGTTATGTGTGAACTAGGAATTGGTGGGTTGAAATGGTGGGTCACTAATATGAAATTGTTGGCTGTAGATGTTGTCTTGATCTGGAAAATGATAGTATTTTTTGGGACTGGGATGTCGAAAAGGTTCGAGGAACCGGGAATGATTGGGTAACTAAATGTGTAATAAAAATGGAGAAATTCCTAGATAAGGTTTCAGACGAATGAGTAGAATAATAAGGAGTGGGTAAATCACCAAGGTTAAGGGGTGGTTTTTCCCGATGTTGTAATTGACTTGGAAAAGTTTGGAATCAATGTAGTTATTATGGTGTGTTAATAAAAGGGGAGACATGACTTAGTCTTCGGACGGGTTAGGAATTGAGTTACATACCCAGAAACAAGGGTAGGTGATGGTTGCTTCCAGTATGCTTTGTGTGTTTAAGTACTCCTGTCTAAGTATTTGTATGAGATGCATTGCTTAGGGAATGATTAGAAATGTCTAATAGTTCTGTTAGCAGTCTGGTAAATTAAACGTTGTATTGTGCCTGTTGGTTTACAAGTTGATTGTTCATTTTTGTTACTGTGGATTGTTTGACCTTGGTTGACTCAGGTACCACACCTGGTATGAGGTAATACTAACGGTTGGCTCGGGTACCACGCCTGGTACAGATATATATACTAACGGTTGGCTCGGGTACCACGCCTGGTACAGGTTTACTTTCTTGTATTTTTGTATCTTTATTTAATGGTTCCCTGAGTGGACCGGGTTGTGAACTTGAATTGTGGTTGTGTATTTGGTCCTTGAGAGGCTGGGTTTTTACATTGTTTTACGAGTTGGTCTTGGTGTAGACCAGATTGTTTATCTGACACTTAGGTGATGTCTAGGGGGGATCCAGGGTGGGTCTAGGAGATGTAATGAGGTGTAATAGTTGTTTGTTGCGGATTGTTGATTATAATTGTGGGGTGGTTTACACGTGATTGATAAACTAGGGGAATGACTGAGCGTCTGACATTGGGTGACTAGTTGGTGTATCATGTAAAGAGTTGTCTAGGGATCCGGGTATTTGTGAGTAGTGCCATGGGGGTATTGGGTCTGGAATAACAGGGACTGGGTCATTTCTGGATGCATAGTCAGGGGGGTTGACTAGGATAATGGTGGGGTAGTCAAGATTGGACTTAGCGGTTGGGCTAAGGTTGTGTGACATTGGAAGTCTAAGGTTGTGTGACTTGGAAAGTCTAAGGTTAGTGTGACTTAGGAAGTCTAAGCTTAGTGTGATTCGGAAGACGTGAGAAGGAGGGAGTTGGCAGTGGAAAGAATAGAAAGGGGTGAGGTAAGGGGCGTGAGTAGACAATTGGCTGAGATCGGGTCTGGTAAAGTTAAATGGTAGAGGATAGGGTTATATTGTTTATTACATGATTTCCCTGTTTCTTATATGATGGTACATGTGGATTCTGGTCGACCAATGATGCCTACCAGTACGTGTGGTTGTACTGACTCTACTCTTGCTATACCCTTTTTGGGTATAGTCTGGTTGCAGGGTGGTGATGTTTCATAGGTACATGACAATGGTGATCTGCAGCAGCTTCTGTCCTTCGATTCCATGACTGAAGTTGTGTCTCATTTACATCTCTCGGTATAAACTCCGTAGTAGCTCTTGTACCTGTTTAGACTAGGTCCTAGGGAGGGTAATTTAAATTGTAAGCTGTTGGTTGTAATCTCCATAAAAAGGATGTTGTAAAGGTTTTTCATATATCAAAAAGGTTATTTCAGAGTTATTTTCTATTTTCCGCATTTTTCCTGTTGGACGGGTGGTAAGGGTTCGTCCATCTAGGTGCATAGAGTAGGTGCCCGCATGGCCCAGTAGGTTGGGTCATGACAGATGATATCAGAGCCTAGGTTACCAGTCTCCCAGTACAAGAGCAAAATGTCGAATAGAGTCCTGTGGATTGGTGTGTTGACGTCCACATCTAATCCTTGGGAGGCTATGAAGTATTCTAGGAAACATCCCTCTTCCTTCATTCCTTTTCGTGCGGTTCATTCACTTGATTGTATGGGTTGAGTCCAATTGGTATCTCTCGATCCCAATTGGTATCTTGACAAAGTAAAGAGGGGCCATTGTACTCCGATTGTAATAAGACAAGCAAGGAAAATTAGAACCGGGAAGGTTCCAATTGGTATCTAGCCTGAGAGGCTGTGGTAATACATGGATAACCAGCTAATGGTCATACATGAATACGAATAGAAGGTGAATTTATGTGACTTAATTTTGCTGTGTCCTGAAGTGAAAATGTTATGTATTACTGTGTTTATAAGACCTATTTGAATTGTGTGAACTTGGTTGCCTTGAAATGAATGATGAGTCTGCAGAGGGTCAAAAGTTGAAGGTAGTGTGTCTTGGGTCTGTGCATAGCTGTTAATTGTAGTGACTGAAATTGTATCATGTCCTGAAAGGTACTTATCATTGGTTAAGATGATAAGGGAATGGAAATTGTGACTATAGGGAAACTTCGGTTTCAGGACGGTCGGGACTTGGTTGGGAACCATGAGAACAAGGAAGCTATTCGTGTGTAATAACGGGAAAGTATTATTGGGAACAATTATCCTTCTAAAATTTGTTGTGATTGGTAATTTTTGTGATTTATGCTGAGTTTCGATATATGCATTGCCAAGAAATGATCTTGGGGGTAATCTAAGACCATGGCAGGATCGACGGGATTAGACAATGATAATCGAGAAAGGGGAAAGGTACACTTGCTGAAAAATTCAATTTTTCTGGGCTATCACCATCGGGACAGCCATAGCGGAAATTTTATCGCTACTGCGGTACCGCTATGGCAGGGTGGCAACCGCCATAGCGGAAGGGCGTGAGGCAAAAATCTCACCCTGCTTTCCCTTGTTTTTCATTCATTCCCGGGATGATAAAAAAGGAGGAATTAACCTCAAAATGCTAGGTAAAACAAGAAATCAATGATTTTAACTAACATAGTGTGCATATAAGGGAAATTGTCTAAAACAAGCATCCTTGTGCGATAATAAAAGGGGGAAAAGGAAAGGGAAATATTGTCTAACAAGCCCCAAACGGGGGCAACCAAAAAGCTGTAAATTGTTCAAAGGTAAAAAGGGGGGGGGAGGTCCTAAGACTTATCATCGCTCAGGAAGGGAAATTCCTGCCTTTCCTCGGGCTCCAGGGTGGGAAGCTCTTAGCCCAGGGCAGCACAAGAAAACATGACCCTTGATGATCCTCCACATTCGGGAAAACATATGGTCCCGGGAGCGCCTTTTCTTCTTCTCCTCCTCTAACTCCCTTCGGAGTGCAGCAAAGTCCTGGGCAGTAGGGAGCGGGGATGTACCTCCAGCGGTGGGGACCTTCATGAACCTCCGGACCGCGGCCAAGGTCTCCTCTAGCTAGGCGCTAATGATCGGGAGCTGAGGCTGGGGAGGGGCAGGAGTGTCATCATCATCATCATCATCATCGGCGTCCTCGATCGGCTTCCTGCTTCGTCCACCTTTCTCTTCTTCTTGGAGACTACTTTCACTCGGACAGGGTCGAAAGGGTCGTCCATAGCCACCTCCAAGTCAGTGTGGTCCTCAGTCACCCCAACCCGCTTACACAACTCAGATATCAAGCCTCGAAGACAGGGGCCCTTCCTGTGACCCCGGTAGAATTCCTTCGACTCGGAGATGATTTGCTCCCCCACATTCATGATAATGCCTTGCATGGCACAAACAATCGCCAGGGCTCGGGCATAGGTCACGTCGGTCTTGTTACCCGACGGGCGGATCCTCTGAGACACCAAGTTGAGCCACATCCTAGCCTCCACAGAAAAGTAAGTATTAGTGACGCCCTCGGGGCTGACCCAGTAGACCTTATCCCTGCACGTCTTATCCACCAGTGTGTCCCTCAACCAAGTCATATCCCTGAGCTGGAACTTATCCTCGTAGGCTTCATTGGAGATGTGAGGCACTCCAAGCACCCCATTGATAGTGTGAGCGTCCATGGGGACGTCCACTCCACGGATACAGATAGTGGGGTTGGGCTCATCCCAACAGACTATAGGAAGAATGGCATAGAACTCCCGCACCCAGTCTGTCCGTGCGGAAGGAGGAGCTACCAACAAAGAATCCCAACCCGACTCTCTAATCTTGCAGTGGAAGGCAGCTGCTTTTCCATCCACCCCTGTCAGCTTACACCCTCTTTCGTAACAAATGCCTAGTCTCTGGTAATCCAGGAACCTCTCCCGGCTAGCTTCATCGGGGAAATGCTCATAGGAATACACGGGTAATTGTTGTCCTCCATCCATGGGAAATATAACCTGTAATATGGCAAGAAAATCAGATTATAAATCAATAAGGTATAAGGAATTTAGAAAAAGGGGGAAAATTTTCTAAGTGTCAGCTGGGGAAGCTACTAATCCACAACGTTCCACTATAGCGGATGATCGTCCGCCATAGCAGAACCGCCATAGTGGAAAAATATCCACCGTAGCAGAACCGCTATAGTGGAGACCAACCGCTATAGCAGTATTCTTCATCCCTGAAGCTTCAAAGGGTGCAACAATGGCGCCTCTTGACCCAAAACTCCATTTTTGACAATCCAAGTTCAGATCAGTCCTCCGAATCGCAACTTTTGTTCAAGAACAACCCTTCACTTCCCACCCTATTTTTGGTAAAAATTAGTGTAATCCTTACACCCATAATGCCTGGGAAGCATTGTAAACATAAGGGAAACATCCATGTTTCAGAAATCCAACAAAAATCCAACCTAAGGTTCAAGTTCAAAACCCACTACAATGTATACCCCAAACCCTTATTTTCTACCAAAATCATGTTTAAATTGGTGCAAGGAAATAAGGAAATGAGTAGAAGCGAGTCTTACCTAGAAATTTTAACGTCGAGACCGAAGTGATCGGGAGAGAATGTGGTATTTTTAGAAGGAATATGGGAAGAATGAGGGGTGAAATCTATTTTTTCCTTGTTTAAACCTGCTGTCAACCGTTATATAAGTTGACAGTCCACCGTAGTGGAAGCGCTATAGCAGAATAATATCCGCTATAGCGGACAAAAATCCATTTTGGGAAAGGAAATTTCTCTCGGGTAATTTCAAATTCTTTTGCTCCGATATTGTTCGAGACCCCGGATTCCTTGGGTACTCGGGAAAGTCACGTGTAAATTTTCTTGGGTAATTCAAAAATCCTCTGAGGGAGTAGGATCAGCTAATTTCCTTCGAATCGGTGCGACTAATCGAGGGAAGGTTGGTAATTCGCGTAGGTTCGTATGTTACACGGTCATTTGGGATAATAAAGGTCCCCGGCTAGTTTCTTTCGTTCTCTTGATTTTTGGAATCATTCGAGGATGAACAATGGGTAAATTGGTATCTGTTGTAATGATCAGATCCGTCGTTATTTCAAAAACCACGACTTCATGAAATTCGAAAATGAGTTAAAAATATTTTGGTATTAAATGGGGTGACATGGCAAAAATTTCAGATTTTTAGAAATCATTCGGGCTGACGTTACTCTGCTATAGTGGTATTTTATCTGCTATAGCGGAACTGCTATGGCGGAAGGTCATCCGCTATAGCAGAATGACGGTAGGCAGAAGCCTCAGGATGAGTTTTAATAAAAAATATCTCCTCCGTAGTTGAGAAACATACGAGGGTTTCTCCAAAAACCCTCCTATGCTGCTCCAAGACTTAGGAACTATGAGGAGGAAGGATTATGGCTGAAGGGACGCGGAAAAGTGGATTCCAGGACCATCGTTCAGCCGGGAATGCCTTCACGGAGCCAAAAATACATCCTTGCAACTGCTTGGCGCCCAGGTAGGATAGGTTTTCACTTGAGTAGTTAGACCCGTTTACACTTGTACTATTGTGTAGTGAAGAGGAGAATCCATGGTTAGGCCTCCAGGCACGGACTCTGGCGGATTCAGTGTTGGTTATGTGTGAGCTTGGAATTGGTGGGTTGAAATGGTGGGTCGCTAATATGAAATTGTTGGTTGTACATGTTGTCTTGATCTGGAAAATGATAGTATTTTTAGGGACTGGGACGTTGAAAAGGTTCGGGGAACCGGGAATGCTTGGGTAACTAAATGGGTAATTAAAATGGAGAAATTCCTAGATAAGGTTTCGGACGCATGAGTAGAATAATATGGAGTGGGTAAATCACCAAGGTTAAGGGGTGGTTTTTCCCCATTTTGTAATTGACTTGTAAAGGTTCGAAATTAATGTAGTTATTATGGTGTGTTAATAAAGGGGGAGACGAGACTTAGTCTTCGGACGGGTTAGGAATTGAGTTACATACCTGGAAACAAGGGTAGGTGATGGTTGCTTCCTGTATGCTTTGTGTGTTTAAGTACTCCTGTATAAGTATTTGTATGAGATGAATTGCTTAGGGAATGATTAGAAATGTCTAATAGTTCCATTAGCAGTTTGGTAAATTGAACGTTGTATTGTGCCTGTTGGTTTACAAGTTGATTGTTCATTTTTGTGACTGTGGATTGTTTGACCTTGGTTGGCTTGAGTACCACGCCTGGTACGGGGTAATACTAACGATTGGCTCGGGTACCACGCTAGGTACGAATATATATACTAAGGGTTGGCTCGGGTACCACGCCTGGTACGTGATAATACTAACGGTTGGCTCGGGTACCACGCCTAGTACGGGTTTACTTTTTTGTATTTATGAATCTTTATTTAATGGTTCCCTGAGTGAACCGGGTTGTGAACTTGAATTATGGTTGCGTATTTAGTCCTTGAGAGGTCGGGTTGTTACATTATTTTACGATTTAGTCTTGGTGTAGACCAGGTTATTTATCTGACATTTAGGTGTTGTCTAGAGAGGATCTAGGGTGGGTTCGGGAGATGTAATGAGGTGTAATGGTCATTTGTTGTGGATTGTTGATTATAATTGTGGGGTGGTTTGCACGTGATTGATAAACTAGGGGAATGACTGATTATCTAGCATTGGGTGACTAGCTGGTGTATCCTGTAAAGAGCTGTCGAGGGATCCGAGAGGGGTCCGAGTATTTGTGAGTAGTGCAATGGGGGTATTGGGTCTGGAATGACAGGGACTGGGTCATTTTTGGATGCATAGTCAGGGGGGTTGACTAGGATAATGGTGGGGTAGTCAAGGTTGGACTTAGCGGTTGGGCTAAGGTTGTGTGACTTGGGAAGTCTAAGGTTGTGTGACTTGGAAAGTCTAAGATTAGTGTGACTTGGAAAGTCTAAGCTTAGCGTGATTCTGAAGACCTGAGAAGGAGGGAGTTGGCAGCGGAAGGAATAGAAAGGGGTGAGGTAAGAGGTGTTAGTAGACGATCGACTGAGATCGGGTCTGGTAAAGTTAAATGGTGGAGGATAGGGCTATACTGTTTATTACATGCTTTCCCTGTTTCTTATATTATGGTACATGTGGATTTGGGTCGACCGATGCTGCCTACCAGTATGTGTGGTTGTACTGACTCTACTCTTGCTATACCCTTTTTCGGTATAGTCTGGTTGCAGGGTGGTGATGTTTCATAGGTACATGACGATGGTGATCTGTAGCAGCTTCTGTCCTTCGATTCCATGACGAAAGTTGTGTCTCTTTTACATCTCTCTGTATAAACTCTGTAGTAGCTCTTGTACCTATTTAGACTAGGTCCTAGGGAGGGTAATTTAATTGTAAGCTATTGGTTGTAATCTCCATAAAAAGGATGTTGTAAAGGTTTTTTGTATATCAAAAAGGTTATTTCAGGGTTATTTTCTATTTTTTGCATTTTTCCTGTTGGACGGGTGGTAAAGGTTCTTCTATCTAGGTGCATAGAGTAGGTGCCCGCACGGCCTGGTAGGTTGAGTCGTGACAAAAGCCTATATATGACTTTAAAGATTTTTGAACACACAAAATATTATCCTTACAACTGGCTGGGCCACAAATTCAAATCAATTTTGCCTGATGTATATGGTCGAAGTTTAGTTATTTTTATCTCACTTTAGTCATTTTTTCTTGAACTTCTGCTATATATGGTTGAAATTTAGTGATCACTTTTACCTAACTTCGATAATTTTTACTTGAACTTCGATCATATGTACATGAAGTGCAGACAAAATGATTGAAGTTAGGCAAAAATGGCTGAAATACAACCATTTTTGCATGAACTTCAATTATTTTGTCAAACTTAACTTAAAATGCCACATATATGAAGCATATATTCTTGTAACGACTGGGTCCGTAGTTACGAGTAAACTTTTTGTGCCAAGTTTTAGAGTTAAAAAACTCCGATTTTGTGAGTTTGAAATTCTAGGCTAGGCTAGCCTCGGCTGGTTTTGGATCGAGGTATAGTCTAGGGAAATCCGGGTGAGGATTGGGTTAGATATCTTGAATTGAGATAGTTTTCCACGTAGCTAAGACATAAAGGAGTTTGGGGGACTTTTCGGAATCGAATTTGGGTAAGTAGAACTCCCGGAATTGAGGTTGACGTGAAGAGGTTGTTTTGGAACGTCGAAAAAATAAGTGTGTTGTAAAATGGACTAGTTTTGGAGATTTTACGACTTTCTGTCCCGTGTCAACCGCCATACTCTGCCATAGGGACCTCCGCTGTAGCGAAGAAATTACCGCTACAACGGAAGTCAACGTCGGTCAGCCTCCGCTATAGTGGACGACTCCGCTACGGCGGTACCACTATAGTGGAGCAGACTGTTATAGCGGAGCATGATGGGATTTAATGCAGAAACTTTCCCAAAAACATTCAGTTTTCACAAGTTCGTTTGGGAGAAGGGCTAGGGCGATTTCAGGCATTTTTCCTCCATTCTTCATCGTTTTTCTTCCCTAAGGTAAGGTTTCTACTCCCCAAACTCCGTAATAATTTTCCTATGCGGTAGAATTTTTAGGAGTGGACTTGGGGAAAGGTTTGGAATGACTTAGGGAGGGTAGAATCCGGGGAAAAAGGGGGATTCTATGTGTAGAAGTTCTTGGGTGTTGCTAAATTTACTGTTTTATGATCATGTGACCTTAATTTCCTAATTTTATCCATAAAAATGGTAGGACTAGGTGAATTAATGGCGAAAAGCCCGAGAAAGAGTGGAATGATCATGGGTGGCCTGGGGTTTAGGATTATATGTAATTCGGGTGAAATTTAAGCCATAAAGATTAATTATTAGTTATTATATGTTGTTTTAGACAAAGAACCGGCAAGAACTTCAGGAAATAGGAAAGCTCCAATTGTGTAGAACTTTGGATCATTTCGATGTAGGTAATGGTTTACTTCCTGTATGTTGTGTGTGTTTAAGTACTCTTATCTAAGTATTTGTATGAAATGCATTGCTTAGGGAATGATTAGAAGTGTCTAATAGTCCTGTTAGCAGTCTGGGAAATTGAACATTGTATTGTGCTTGTTGGTTTACAAGTTGATTGTTAATTTTTGTGACTGTGGATTATTTCACTTTGGTTGTCTCGGGTACCACGCCTGGTATGGGGTAATACTAAAGGTTGTCTCGAGTACCACGCCTAGTACGAAATATACTAACGGTTGGCTCGGGTACCATGCCTTGTACGGGATAATACTAACGGTTGGCTCGGGTACCACGCCTTGTACGAGTTTACTTTATTATATTGTTGCATCTTTATTTAATGGTCCCTTGAGTGGAACAGGTTGTGAACTTGAATTATGGTTGCGTATTTTGGTCCTTGAAAAGCCGGGTTGTCACATGGCTTTACGAGTTGGTCTTGGTGTAGACCGGGTGGTTTGTCTGACACTTAGGTGTTGTCTAGATGGGATCCAGAGTGGGTCTGGGTTATGTAGCAGAATATGACTGTTTGTGTTATGGATTATTGATCATAACTATGAAGTGATTTACACGTGGAACAAGTTAGGTAGAGACTTGTAGTCTAGGAATACCTGTTGACTTGCCTATGTGTTTTCTGTACTCTTACTTGATTTCTGTACTTTTCATACACTGTTTTACTTGGAACTGGCTGATGATCCTACCAGTACATGGTAGTTGTGTACTGATACTGCACTTGCTTATATTTTTGTGAATACAGGAAATCTTCCGGTGGTTAACGCACGACCTCACTTGTAGGCCAGACACTTCAAGATATCAAGAGTGAGTTGTTCGATCGAGCTACCTTGGTTTCTTTCTTATTGGTTGTATCCCACTTGTTTTGGTCTTAGACTATTTTTTTATTTTGGGGTTGCATCCCCGTACTCTAGTTTGATAGATGTTTTCGGTATGATGACTTTCAGATTCTAGGGAGGAATTTTCCACAGTTTATTTTATTTATTATAGAGTTGGTTTTATTCAATATTGAATGCTAGTTTACTTTTTGCACTGGTTTTAAGCTGTTAGGCTAAGCTAAGAGTTGGACTCTAATGGTTCGCTCATTCAGGGGTTGGGTGGGTGCCAGTCATGATGGTCGGGGTCGTGACAAAGATGGTATCAGAGCCCTAGGTTCGTTGATCTCGTCGTACCAAAACAGGTCTAGCAGAGTCTTGCGGAACAGTGCAGAGACGTCTGTACTTTTCTTCCAAAGGCTATGGGACTTTAGGAAACTATCTCTTCTTTCTTCCATCGTGCTATGACTTGATTCTAATTGGTATCTGGTGATACAAATTGGTATCTAACTCTTTCACTCTTCTGTCCACAGATGGTTAACACAAGGAACAACGGAGCTAGACCGGCCGTCCCAGCAGCAGGCCCGGATATTCATAGTAGAGGCAGGGGAAGGGGCAGAGGACGCGGTAGAGCCACGCCCACCAGGGGTGGAGCTCAGGCTGCTGCAGGAGCGCGATAAGAAACCCCTCCCCCACCTCAGAAATAGGTTGTCAAAGATGTGGAAGTTGTTGTGGAGGGTGATGGGGCGTAGGCTGAGGCAGAGGCGGCACCGGCTGGAGGTGTATGCCTCTCTTCTATGACACCAGAAGCATTTCAACAGGCTTGGAATATTTTGAGTGGTTTGGTTGGTGCTGGAGCCATACCCGCGACACTTGCAAATCAGGCTCTGGGCACTCAGCCAACAAATTTTACGGCTCCTATGATGGATGATGCTTCAGGCACAGGTGACTTCTTTAGGCCAATGCTAGGCTCAGTGATGACAAGGAATGAACATGAGATGCTAACAAAGTTTCTCAAGCTGAAACATCCTACGTTCCAGGGTACTGACAGGGAAGATGCTTATGAGTTCATACTGGATTGTTACGAGAGACTGCACAAGCTGGGTATTGTGCAACAATATGGGGTAGAGTTCATCACGTTTAAGCTGCAGGGTGATGCCAAGCAGTGGTCGAGATCTCATGTGGAGTGTCGATCGTCCATTTTACCTCCACTGACTTGGGAGCAGTTCCATTCTCTTTTCTTAGAGAAGTACGTACATCTTACTTTGAGGGACCAAAAAAAGGATGAGTTCTTGAATTTGGAGTAGGGTAGCATGTCAGTCTCTGCTTATGAGGTAAAGTTTCATGCCTTGTCTTGTTTTGCTACGCAGTTGCTGGGTTCTGAGGAGAAGCGAGTTCGGTTTTTTATCAAGGGTTTGAATACTGAGCTTCAGGTACTGTCGGTGCATATGACTTCTTCAGGGAAAGGCTTTAATGATGTGGTGGATTATGTGAAGAAACTTGAGGGAGTCAGGCAGGCGGGGAAGGCTAAGGTGTTAGCCAAGAAGCCTTGGAATGAGAGAAATTATAGTGATTCGTACTCCAGGGGTCAGAATCAGCAGGTATACTCAGCCCGTTCTATTCAGTCAGCTCTGCCAGCTGCTACAGGTGGTCATCCAGGAGCTAATCAGCAGTTTTCAGCTCCTAGAGGCCAGGGAGCTTCTTATTCATCTGCTAGCAGGCCTGCACTTGATCGTGGTTGCTTCCATTGTGGTGATCTGGGCCACTTTAAGAGGGAGTGCCCTCACAGGCAGACCGGTAATCAGGTTCAGCAGTAGCCCAAGGATGTGGTCCCGACAGGTAGAGGTGGTCATGCTAGTGGTCATCCACAGGGTGGGCGAGGTAACTTTAAGGGAGGCCGGAAAGACAGAGGGAACGGCAGCGCGGGCAGAGGTGCAGCGCAGCCGGCTAGGGAGGTTGCCCGGATTGATGATTTGGCTCACTGCTATGCGTTTCAAGGGAGGACCGAGGCTGAGGCATCAGATGCAGTAATCACAGGTACCATTCTCGTCTGTGATAAAATGGCTTCGGTGTTATTTGACCCAGGTTTTACATATTCTTATGTGTTTGTGAGTTTTGCGTTGGGTCTGGACTTGATATGTAATATCCTTGATTCTCCTATCCATGTTTCTACCCCGGTTGGAGAGTCAGTTGTGGTGACTCATGTTTATCATAACTGTTCTATTATTTTTGTGGGGTTGCATAATTGGGTAGACTCTGTAATCCTAGATATGGTTGACTTTGAGGTGATTTTGGGCATAACCTGGTTATCCCCTTATCATGCCGTGTTAAATTGTAACACCAAGACTGTGGCTCTAGAGATTCCAGGTAAGGAGAGGCTAGCATGGAAAGGTGTGTACAGGTCTAATCCGGTCAGGATTATATCATTCGTTCGGGATAAGAAGCTAGTGGGGAGAGGGTGTTTAGTGTTTTTGGCTCATCTCTGGAATGATAGTGTGGAGTCCCCATCTATTGAGTCAGTTCCAGTTATTTTAGAGTTCGAAGAGAGGTTTCCAGTGGATTTGCCTGGTATGTCTCCGGACAGGGATATTGACTTTTGTATTGACTTAGAGCTGGGCACTCATCCCATTTCCATTCCTTCATATCGTATGGCTCCAGCAGAGTTAAGGGAACTTAAGACTCAGCTTCAAGAACTCCTAGATAAGGGATTTATCCATCCCAGTTCTCCGCCTTGGGGTGCTCCGGTATTGTTTGTAAAGAAGAAGGATGGTAATATGCGGATGTGCATAGATTACAGGCAGTTGAACAAGGTTACCATCCAAAATAAGTACCCTCTACCCCGTATTGATGATCTGTTTGACCAGTTACAGGGTGCATCGGTGTTTTCAAAAATTGACTTGAGGTCAGGGTATCACCAGTTAAAAATTAGGCCTGAGGACATTCCTAAGACTGCTTTTCGGACTCGTTATGGGCATTATGAGTTCTTAATAATGTCATTTGGTTTGACCAATGCACCGGCAACATTCATGAGTTTAATGAATGGAGTGTTTAAATCTTACTTGGATTCGTTTGTCATCTTGTTCATTGATGATATTTTGATCTACTCCAAGAGTAGGAAGGAGCATGGTGAACATCTCTGTATAGTGTTGGAAATTTTGAGGCGTCAAAAGCTTTATGCGAAGTTCACCAAGTGTGAGTACTGGTTGACTTCAGTAGCATTCTTGGGGAATATAGTGTCAGAAAAGAGGGTGCTGGTAGATCCCCAAAAGATAGAGGCAGTCAAGAGTTGGGCTCGGCCTAGCTCTGTGATCGAGGTGAGGAGTTTTGTTGGACTTGCAGGTTATTACCTGAGGTTTGTTAAGGATTTTGCCTCCATTGCTACTCACTTGACAAGGCTGACACAGAAAGATGTACTGTTTGTATGGTCTGACAAGTGCGAGGAGAGCTTCCAAAAGCTCAAGACACTTCTGACCACGACTCCTATTTTGTCCTTGCCGGTTGAAGGTAAAGACTTTATTGTTTACTGTGATGCTTCACATTCCGATTTGGGTGTTGTGTTGATGCAGGATAGGAATGTGATAGCCTATGCTTCTAGGAAGTTGAAGGTGCATGAGAGAAACTATCCTACTCACGATTTAGAGTTGGAAGCGGTGGTCTTTGCACTCAAGATTTGGAGACACTATCTCTATGGTGTCAAGTGTGAAGTTTTCACTGATCATCGCAGTCTGCAACATGTCTTCACTCAGAAGGATTTGAACTTGAGGCAGAGGATGTGGATGGAATTGTTGAAGGATTACGATGTTACTATTCAGTACCATCCGAGTAAGGCCAATGTGGTGGCAGATGCATTGAGCCAGAAAACAGCTAGCATGGACAGTTTAACCTGTTTGTGGGTGTCCAAACGACCACCGGCAAGGTAAATTCAGGCATTGGAGTCCAAGTTCATGCACTTGGGTATTTCAGAGCAAGGTGGGGTCTTGGCCAGTGTTGAGGTCAAATCCACATTCATAGAGGAGATAAAGGCCAAACAGTTTCAGGATTCGCAGTTGAGCAGGCTTCGGGGCAAGGCAATATCCAGAGAGTCCGGGGATGCCATGTTGGACTCAGGCGGTGTGTTAAACTTTAGATGAAGGATATATGTTCCTCGAGTCGATGACATGATTCAGAAAGTGTTGACAGAGGTTCATGGTTTGCGGTACTCAATTCATCCGGGTATAACCAAGATGTACAGGAATTTGAGGCAACTTTATTGGCGGCTTGGTATGAAAAAGGACATAGCTGATTTTGTGTCCAAGTGTCAGAATTTCCAGCAGGTAAAGTATGAGCACCAGACACCTGCAGGACTACTTCAGAGGATGCCCATACCAGAGTGGAAGTGAGTGAAAAAAACCATGGATTTCGTGGTGGGTCTCCCCAAGACCGTGGGAAAGTATGATTCGATTTGGGTCATTGTTGACAGACTGACCAAGTCAGATCACTTCATTTCGATCAGGGTGGATTACAATTCGCAGCAATTGGCTAAGGTCTATGTGAAGGAGATTGTGAGATTGCATAGAGTGCCACTGCCCATCATTTCAGACAAGGGTACGCAGTTTACTTCTAAGTTTTGAGGTAAGTTGCACGAAGAGTTGGGCACTCAATTCACCTTTAGTATAGCCTTCCATACTTAGATTGATGGTCAGTCAGAAAGGATGATTCAGGTATTGGAAGACATGCTGAGAGCATGTGTGATTGACTTCGGGGGTCATTGGGACCAGTTCCTACCGTTGTGTGAGTTCTCATACAACAATAGCTACCATTCTAGTATTGACATGGCACCGTTCAAGGCTCTGTATGGGAGGAGTTATAGGTCACCAATTGGGTGGTTTGAGAAAGGCAATGTGAAACCTTTGGGCGTAGACTTGGTAAGGAAAGCGCAAGAAAAGGTAAGAGGTATTCAGGCCAAGTTACTAGATGCCCAAAACAGGCAGAAGGAATATGCAGATCGCAAGGTCCAGGACATAGAATTTCAGGTTAGTGAACAAGTGTTGCTGAAAGTGTCACCAATGAAGGGAGTTATGTGTTTTGGTAAGAGGGGCAAGCTCAGCCCTCGGTTCATCGATCCGCTTGAGGTTCTCGAAATTGTGGGGCCAGTAGCTTACAAGTTAGCACTGCCGCCTAGTTTATCGAGTGTCCATCCAGTATTCCATGTATCCATGCTTAAGCGATACCATGGTGATGGGGACTATATCATCAAGTGGGATGAGGTGTTACTTGATAAGGATCTTTGCTATGAAGAGGTGCCAGTTCTGATTCTTGATCGGGATGTCCAAAAATTGAGGACAAATATGATCAGTATGGTAAAGGTTCAGTGGAAGCATCGTCTGGTTAAGGAAGCCACTTGGGAAACTAAGAGGGACATTCAGGACAAATACCCTCACTTGTTTGAGGATACATGTACTACTCCTTCCTTCTTTATCTTTCCGTATTTTCGGGTTTGATCATTCGAGGATGAACGATGGGTAAATTTATATCTGTTGTAATGACTGGGTCCATCGTTACAGGTAAGCTTTTCGTGCCATGTTTTAGAGTTAGAAAACTCCAGGTTTGGGAGTTTGAAATTCAGGGTTAGGCTAGCCTCGACCGATTTTGAAGCGAGGTATAGTCTAGGGAAATTCGGGTGAGGATTGGGTTAGATGTCTTTATTTGAGCTACTTTTCCATGTAGCCAAGACATAAAGGAGTCCTAGGGACTTTTCAAAATAGAATTCGGGTTAGTAGAACTTCGAGAATCGAGGTTGACATGAAGAGGTTATTTTGGAACATCGGGAAAATAAGTGTGTTGTAAAATGAACTAGTTTTGGAGATTTTATGACTTTCTGTCCAGTGTCAACCGCTATATAGCGGTTGACACTCTGCCATAGCGACCTCTGTTGTAGCAGAGAAATTACCGCTATAGCGAAAGTCAACGTCGATCAGCCTCTGCCATAGCGGATGACTCCGTTATGGCGGTACCGCTATAGTAGAGTGGACCGCTATAGCAGAGCGTGACGGGATTTAATGCCAAAACTTCCCTAAAAATATTCAATTTTCAGAAGTTCATTTGGGAGAAGGGCTAGGGCAATTTCAGGCATTTTCCCGCCATTCTTCATCATTTTTCTTCCCTAAGGTAAGGTTTCTACTCCCTGAACTCCGTAATACTTTTCCTATGCGATAGAATTGCTAGGAGTGGACTTAGGGAAAGGTTTGGAATGACTTAAGGAGGGTAGAATTCTGGGAAAAAGGGCGATTCTATGTGTAGAAGTTCTTGGGTGTTGCTAAATTTACTGTTTTATGATCATGTGACCTTAATTTCCTAATTTTATCCGTAAAAATGGTAGGATTAGGTGAATTAATGGCAGAAATCCTAAGAAAAAGTGTGGAATGATCATGGGTGGCCTGGGGTTTAGGATTATACGTAATCCGGGTGAAATTTAGGCCATAAAGATTAATTATTGGTTATTGTGTGTTATTTTTGACCAAGAACCGATAAGAACTTTGGGAAATGGGAAAGCTCCAGTTGTGTAGAGCTTTGGATCATTTCGAGGTAGGTGATGACTTACTTCCTGTATGCTTTGTGTGTTTAAGTACTCTTATCTAAGTATTTGTATGAAATGCATTGCTTAGAGAATGATTAGAAGTGTCTAATAGTCCTGTTAGCAGTCTGGGAAATTGAACGTTGTATTGTGCTTGTTGGTTTACAAGTTGATTGTTAATTTTTATGACTGTGGATTGTTTGACTTTGTTTGGCTTGGGTACCACGCCTGGTATGGGGTAATACTAACGGTTGTCTCGGGTACCATGCCTGGTACAAAATATACTAACGGTTGGCTCGGGTAGCACGCCTGGTATGGAATAATACTAACGGTTGGCTCGGGTACCACGCCTGGTATGGATTTACTTTATTGTGTTGTTGCATCTTTATTTAATAGTCCCTTGAGTGGACCGGGTTGTGAACTTGAATTGTGGTTGCATATTTTGGTCCTTGAGAGGCTGGGTTGTCACATGGATTTACGAGTTGGTCTTGGTGTAGACCGGATTGTTTGTCTGACACTTAGGTGTTTTCTAGAGGGGATTCAGGATGGGTCCGGGTTATGTAGCAGAATATTACTGTTTGTGTTGAGGATTATTGATCATAATTGTGAACTGGATGATGATCCTACCAGCACATGATGGTTGTGTACTGATACTGCACTTGCTTATCTTTTTGTGAGTACAGAAAATCTTCCGGCGGTTGACGCACGACCTCACTTGTAGGCCAGACACTTCAAGATATCAAGGGTGAGCTGTTCGATCGAGATGCCTTGGTTTCTTTCTTATTGGTTGTAGCCCACTTATTTCGAGCTTAGACTATTTTTTTGATTTGGGGTTGCATCCCCGTACTCTAGTTTGATAGATGTTTTTGGCACGATGACTTTCAGATTCTAGAAGGGATTTTTCGCAGTTTATTTTATTTATTATAGAGTTGGTTTTATTCAAGATTGAATGTTAGTTTACTTTCTGCACTGGTTTTAAGCTGTTAGGCTAGGCTAAGAGTTGGACTCTAATGGTTCGCTCATCCGTGGGTTGGGTGGGTGCCACTCACGATGGTCAGGGTCGTGACAATTCTTTACCCTAAAAACGGTACTGTTAAATTTATATAAGGTCAAGAGCATGTGTTCTTAATCTAACTCTATTTTAGGTACGTTTGCCAACAGTTTGAATGTTAATTACTTGTTAAAATAAAGTAAACTGAACGGAATAAAGATAGTAAGACTATAGAGGATATAGATCCGTGTGTTTCGGTATGCTTTCGGGCATATCCGAGAGCTTCAGCCTCGACTTCAAGAATGTCCTTCTATGGATACGTAAAACAACTTTTTAAACCAAAGCAGAAATAACCTTGAAGCTCAAGGAAAGGTGTATTGTTGTTCAATTGCTAGAATCCAGAATGCCTTTACAAATGAATGGAACAAAATATTTATAGGTTTAGTGAAGAGACTTCAGCAAATGAAATAGCTCCACCAGAGCCCTAAAGTACTAAAAGAGTTGGCAAACATATTTGATTATTTACACCCAATAATTAAAGGTGTCTCAATAAAATTAGTGGCATAAAATTAAATTTTAATAAGGGCCCTTAGATATATGCATATACACATAAAAATAATCATAATTTAGAGTTTTTTTATTCTTACAAACTTCTTGTTTTTAGCGTAGTATTCTTAAAAGACATTAAGCGTTTAACTTCACATAGTAATATTATTATTTATAAAAGTAAGTATTAATTCTAGTTAATAAGATGTTAGTGTTGACACCCAATTTTGGCTCTCCGTGCTTAAAATTAACGTCTTCAGGTTTCCTGATCGTTAAAGAGCACAAAATACATTTTTTACACATTTTTCATGAAATATAATAATTTATTGATAATCATCCTTATTTTAGGAGTTTTGTCAATTTATTGATATATTTTTATTTCTCACAGTTTATTGATAATTATCCTTTATCTTGTAAATATTAGGATTTTTATCAATTTATTGTCATTATACAATTTTGACAATCGCAATATTTTTTACAGTCATCCTCATACGTACACAATACAAATACTACGATTTCAATTATTTAAAACACATTACATTTTATTTTATTTTTTTAATCACATACCAATGCACCACATTTTTGTACATTATTTATGTTCTCTAATACATTCCGCAAGCACAAGAGGTCGGAGCAATTAATTCTAATACGCAGAGCAATGAATCAGTCAAGTCAGGGTCTTGTCATCTTTAATAAAGGTGACATTTGACATGACTGAATACGGCTATCGTCCTCTAGTTAATAACCTTGTGCATTGGTTAATAAGTTGGGTCAAGTCAAGGTCTTGTCACCTTTAATAAAGGTGACATTTGACATGACTGAATAGGGCTATCGTCCATCGGTTAATAAACTTTATACATTGGTTAATAGAGTAAATAATTTATTAGATAATAACCAAAGAATAAAGGGTAAAAAGTTATTATCTTTTGGATAAAAGGAGGGCATATTTTGTATTATAAATAAAGGGGGAGGGGGGCATTTTATTGGGGGGACAAAAATATACACACACACCCCTATTCTACACACTACACTACACTCACACACGTTTTTATACACACACACCCCCATCAGATATCTTCCTCTTCTCACTCTCTCTCTTGCCCGTTTGCTCTCCACCGGCCAGCAGCCGGAGCTCCGGCCAAACGTCAACAACACCACCACGTTTCTCCCCTCTCCCTTTCTCTCCCTTTCCCCTCCGTCTTGCCGCTGCCACGCCGGAAAACATGGCGTTGAGGTCTCCAAATTTGGCCGGAAAGCTCCCTCAACTCCACAATCCCCACCTTCTCTTCTCCTTGACCGGATCTCTCAGATCTGACCGGAGAAAACATCTCCGACTGACTGGATTTTGTTGAGATAATACGTTATTGTGTATGTTTGTATAGATCTGTCCATAACTCGCATTTTATGGTGTTCTCACACCATTTTTGATGACATTGCTGACTTTGCCGTATGTTTCAACGCTATTATCATGTGCTTGACTGATTTTTTTTAACATTTTTCGGTGACCTGGGATTTTCCGACGAGTTATTGGTCTTCTCCGACGAACATCACTGTTTTGGGGCTCCATTTATGGTTGTTTTTGCTAGCTGTTGCTCTATTTTGTTACTGGTCTTAATGTTTGGACTGATTCTTGTCTTGATTATGTCTTGCTAATGACTTTGTCAATTTTTTGACGGTCCTGTTTTGCTCTATCACTGTGTTGCAATTTTGGACTGTTTTGGGTGGGCATTTTTGTCCTTTTTAATGCTTTTCGGATGTTATTAAACTGATAATGAACAAGATACTACATTACATTGGCCAATGAAAAAACTCCCGTCGATTTTTGAGGCCTCCACAATATAAAAGACGGATACATACATACATATGTAGCGAAAGAGAAAATAAATTTGGGCGATGACGAAATCTTGTTATTACAAAGACGAAATAAAAAGTTTTATGATCCGCAATCTTGGCGAGGTGATCTCGGGTGGCCAACCGATGCTTCGCAGCCATGGCGTATCTAAAACTTAATACAACTACATATCTGAGCCCATACTATAATAAAATTATATTTTCTTATATTTACATACAATATATGTATTTCTTTAACTTATTTTGGTAAATATTTATTTGTTATTGAATTTGTTTACTAAGTGTTTATACAGGTACGTGAGGATGCTTCCCGAAGACGATAATTAAAAGGAGTTTGAAGATCTCCCCAAAATTCATTGCTTTATTTATATCCTTGTAATTCTTGTAATTGTACAAAAACTAAAATATAGTGAAAACTTTACTTTTGGGGTGTCGGGTGGGAGTGTCCCTTTATTTACTTATCTGTTATTACGCACTTAGGCAAAACTTTAAGTCGTAAGTACTTTTATAAACAAATTAATTTAACTTAGATACTTAAGTTAATTAATTCATATTCTTACGTTACGCAAACATTAGGACGTCTTTTCTTTCTTTTTTCCTTCTAATTAGTTTTACTTGAACTTTACAAATAATCCTTTTTACACATTCTTTTGTTAAAAACACTTTTAAAATTTACATTCTTTTCTCATTCTTAAACTCATTTTTCTTGCCAAAATGAAACAATATTTACATAATGAAAAACGCAAGTCAATCGATGTAATCATTGTACAAATCTTTTGATACATTTCTTTACATTTTTATATTCTTTACTCAATGTACTTAGACATATATTACTTACACATTTTTCTTATATATATTTCGTAATAGTATCTATTTATATTAATCTATTTACATATTTTTCATATTAACAATATACATTCTTTTACACTCTTTTTTTATACTTTCTTACATATAAAATTTCATACATACTAAATTTTCTCATACATATAAAAAATACATTTTCCATACTTTTAGGCACATATTTTAAAATTATTCTTTGAACTTGTATACATATATTTTCTACTGTTCATATTTATACTTTTTTTCAAAAAATGATGTTTTACCTCCTCTCTCTTTAAAAATTAAGTTTAGTCAGGTACCACATTTGTGGATTTCGAAGGATGCCTAACACCTTCCCTTCGGAATAACTTGAACCCTTACCTAGAATCTCAAATGGTTTTCGCAGACTAAAATACGAGTTGTACATATCAATAATCAAAAAATAGGTTTCCTTATTTTCCTTAAAAATTAGGTGGCGACTCTGTACATAATTAAATTCTTTCAGAGTCCATAAGTTGTGCTTTATCTAACCTTGGTAAAAATAGGGCATGACAGAATGACGACTCCGCTGGGGATAAGAACCAGGTTCTAACCATCATAGACTCAATTTTTCAATTGAGGGAGGTATTTCTATTCACATTTTGATTATTTAATTTTTCAAATTATTTTTGCACACTATGAATTGTATATGTTATTTGTATTGTACATATAAATTTTTAGTTTTGCTTATACATAAATTCTTTATATTAATTATTCTTTGATTCATTATTTACTTTATAATATAGATATATGTTCAAAATACTTCTACACATTATTTATTTAATTATCACATCGTTTCCATAAAGTCTTGGCCGTACACTATCACACACTGTGGTTCACGCGAGGAGTGTTTCACGCTCCTCCAAAACTTCTTTGGATTCCTTAGCTTCAGAGTCGGCGCGTTTAAATTACTATGCGTCTTCTCGCAGTTGTCCTAATATTCTTTATCAGCTTAGGTGAATCTACTCTTAGAATCCTTAGGCCGGTGTACATACGATCGTTACTTTAGTCGAATGAATTTTTATTCTTTATTTGTTATATATTTTTAATTGATACTTGCTCTTTGTTTATTATATATTCTGCGTTTTTATATTTTTGTGCATATTTTTTTTTTTTAGTTTATAACATATATATACACACGTCATTTTCGTCCTCGTCCATTTTGTCTGACAATTTTGGTTGACTTGTGTTGAGTCTGGGACCTTTTCAATCCCCCACATTCGTTCTCGATCTCTAAGACCATCCTTCACAATTTATCATTCTTTCTCATATCCATTGTCGATCTTCAATTCCTCATATTCGTTCTCGATCTATAAGACCATCCTTCATATATCGTTCTTTCTCATACCCAATGTCGATCTTTACGATCACTCTTTTGAATTTCATCATTCTTTTTCAAGAAATTTTCAATACAGCCTTGTACATTCTTTTCATTTTTATACCGTACCTTTTTCTTGTCCAAACTCACTCATAGCTTTACTTTTTTCAATACAATCGCTCAAAGTAATTATACAACTCACATACAACTAGGTATCAGTTCGAACTACGTTTTGACCTGATTCTTGTCCTGACAAGATACGTAGGCAACCTTACATAAGGGTTCGGTCTTCCATTGTTTCAAAATAATTTCTCCAGGATTTTAAAAACTGGGGCAAATTTTTGAAACAATTCAAATACCCTCTCCAAAGTCCTGTTGACAGCGCAAATCAACAGTTTCCCTCAAATCCAAATCTCTCTGACATCAGTGTCAATATTGGCCTTACATTCAAACCTTCACTCGACTTTGATCCTAGAACATGGGACATAAGTTTCTTTTCTCTCAATCATCGTAGATTATGAAATGTGACATTTTGGCCTTCACTTTCAAAATCAAGAGTTCAACACTCTCCCAGTCATTCAATTCTTCCGACAGCGGCAAAGTAATATCAAATATTTGCCATGCTTCTCTTTCTTTGTAATATTTTCAGCGTATTAGAGTGGTGACAAAACTCTGTCTATCTTTTTACATCCGTCATCTTGATTGTCGGATCAAAGTATTTTCTAAGCTCATTGTCTGCAATTGGTTCCTCTCAGCCGCCTATCACACCATTTTTCAAGAATAACCACCAGTTCATGAAAATCATACATATCACACCCATAGATTCATTCTGAACTACGTCCTGACCTGATTCTCATCTTAATTCATCTTGGTGAGATATGTAGGCAATCCTACATAAGGGTTCGGTCTTCCTGCTATTCTAAAATGATTTTCTTAGGATTGCAAACTGGGGCAAATATTTTGAAACGGTTCAATGATGCTCTCAACCCCTCAAAAATAATCAAAAGCGTCAACCAATTCTCTCAAGTCCAAAATTCAAGATTATCGATATCACTCTTACCATAATCTCCATTCGACTTTAGTCTCAAAATCTGAAGACCTAAGTCTCTCTTCAAACTTCTCAAACGCCGTAAGCCATAGAACTATGGTGAATCACTTTCACTTTCCAAATCTAAGGGTTCAACACGAGTTGACTCGTTTTCTTCGCAGGCACACCTATAAAAGGATATAAAGCAATAAAAAGCGAGAAGTCAAATCTAAATTCCGTAGAAGTTAAATGATTCTTGAACTTCACATGAGATAACATCTGACCTCGGACTTTTTGAGGCATCCATATTCAATGGGACAGACAAATCAGGGGAGTCTTTTGACCATGTAATTATATTAGTTTTTCTTCATGACTTTCCTACTTTCACTCCTTTCTTATTTCTTTACAGGAGAACCGTCCCCACTTAATCGGGGATGGATACGCCGATAAATGCCCTCGTAAATAATAGAGGGGCCACAATATGTCATCTTCAAACAACAATTGGAGACGATCACGATAATGGACGATCTCCATAAATAATTGGGAAATCACAACAACGATCATCCTCACAAATAGTCGGGAGACACTCTCATCGAGGACATCACCAACACCCGACGTACGAGGCATCACTCTGAGTTTGTCTATATCTTTGCATTATTTTTTATACATATTCTTTATATTCAGTAAATAGCTTAATTTTTTGCCTTATATTCATTCTAGAGGTGAATTCTTTTCTGCACATACATTTGCTATCGTATCTTCACGAACTACGCGAACCTGATTCTCATCTTGATGAGATACGTAGGCAGCCCTTCTTGGGTTCGGTATTCCTTATTAGAAAAAACAAAAAAAAAATGTGTACATACATTTTAGTTCGTATCTTCACGAACTACGCGAACCTGATTCTCATCTCGATGAGATACGTAGGCAGCCCTTCTTGGGTTCGGTATTCCTTATTAGAAAAACAAAAAAAATGTGTACATACATTTTAGTTCGTATCTTCATGAACTACGCATACCTGATTCTCATCTCGATGAGATACGTAGGCAACCCTCATAAGGGTTCGGTCTCATTTTTCAAAAAAAAAAAAATGGAAAAAACATCAAAGTTTGACTTGGTTGGTACCAACATAGTTAGAAGTGTGCATGAGAAAGAAACAAATGGTATGATGGAGAGGACCAATTTCGTGGTAAACCATAGATCCTTTTGGTACCTCTTAATCGCACCTTAGTGACACTCGAAAAATTCTCTTGCATGCATCTAAGAAAAGAACAAAACCAACCTCATCGTTTCGTGTGCATTGTGTGGCGAGCATTAGATTAATTCATTGCATTGCATTGATGATCTAGAACTTGGCCTAAATGTTTGTTGAGGCGAAATCCTGAGTTACACTTGATTTGGGAAAGGATCGTAGGCCTTCTTTGACCCGATTGAGCCTTTCATAACCTACCAAATGACATTATCCCTAGCATTCCCCCTTTGAGCCTGAAGCCTTTTCTTTGAACAACCACATCTCAGCCTATACCTTTCTGAGTGCTTACATGCACTACCCTCTTTTGGCCCGACCTCCCTGAGCGCATTAAAATGTGCAAATTGCGGACAAAGATTCAAGATCAAAGATGCCAAAGGCAGAAGATGCAAAGTCCCAGAGGAATAAAGATGAAAATACGACTTTAAAGAAGGAGTAAAATTCCCCACAAATCAAAACATGGAGAAATCCCTCCCAAAAAATATATAATGAAAAACACTCCAACAAATGTGGAGAAATTTCACCAAAAAAAAAAACAAAACAAAAAGAGAAAAGAACTCCAAAAGGGGAAAAAGGACTCCAACAACGAAAAGAAGTCGATACAAATTCAAAGAAAGGGACTACGAGACAAAGAAGATCAAGCGTCCAAATGCAACAAATGTCAAAGCACAAATATAGTGCATGCTCAAGGGAGGATTAGTCACTTTTATCCCAAATAATATCCTACCCATCCCCAAGCCTACATTACAAGCTGATAAAAGCCCTACATGATCCTATTTCAAGTGTTCTCACATTAGTGGATACTTACATGAAGGCCAAGCCTATGGTATCACAATTGCATGCACTGAACATCCTTCTGAGTGTGAGTGCACTTCTCAAAATGTCCTAAAAATCAAATACTCAAATGTGTGAAGAATAGGACTTTCTTTTGGTGAGGCACGTGAAACATGAGGAAAGGTATAGTTCAAAATCTTTGTTTGAATCAAGAGGAACAAATCTTGTCGATTACTTAGGTACGTCTGAGGTACCATTTGAAACTATTGGAATTACCCGAAGTTGATCTCGGTTAGCTGGGAAAGATGGTGGAATTCTTATGCATAAGACTAATTGTTGGTACCAACTGAAAGTCAAGACATGATTTTCTTTTCAACATTCTTACAACCAAAAAAAAAAAAAAGCAATCAATCAAAAAGCTTTCTTCCTTCACAGGCGCCCACCTTCTAATGCGGGTATTTACAGTTCAGTACTTTTACAGGCGCCCACCTTCTAATGCGGGTATTTATATTTCAGTACTTTTACAGGCGCCCACCTTCTAATGCGGGTATTTACATTTCAGTACTTTTACAGGCGCCCACCTTCTAATGCGGGTATTTACTGTTCAGTACTTTTACAGGCGCCCACCTTCTAATGCGGGTATTTACAGTTCAGTACTTTTACAGGCGCCCACCTTCTAATGCGGGTATTTACATTCAAGTACTTTTACAGGCGCCCACCTTCTAATGCGGGTATTTACATTCAAGTACATTTTAAAGGCGCCCACCTCCTAATGCGGGTATTCATTCAAAGCTCCGGCACACAAACCGGAGCATGCATTGAGATCTTGACACACAACCCAAGATTTCATTTTATTTTAATGCTCTGGCACACAAACCGGAGTATGCATCGGGATCTTGGCACACAACCCAAGATTCCATTTCATCAACGTTCTAGCACACAAACCAGAGTATGCATCGGGATCTTGGCACACAACCCAAGATTCCATCTCATTCAATGCTCCGGCACACAAACCGGAGTATACATCGGGATCTTGGCACACAACCCAAGATTCCATTTCATTAACGCTTTGGCACATAAACCGAAGCATGCATCAGAATCTTGGCACACAACCCAAGATTCCATTTCATTAACGCTTCGGTACATAAACCGGAGCATGCATCGGGATCTTGGCACACAACCCAAGATTCCATTTCAAAGCTCCGGCACACAAACCAGAGCATGCATCAGAATCTTGGCACACAACCCAAGATTCCATTTCATTCAAAGCTCCGGCACACAAACTGGAGTATGCATCGGGATCTTGGCATACAACTCAAGATTCTATTTCATTAACGCTTTGGCACACAAACCAGAGCATGCATCATAATCATTCTTTTTTCCAGCAAGTACACAACCTAGCATCCCCAGCGTCTCACAGCTCGACATTGGGGCAATTTTGAAAGAAACATTGGGAATATGTAAATGCTTCTGTTCCCAAATAGTCTTTTCCTTTAATTATTTTTTCCAGGGTCGTCCACCCTGAACAATAGGACAAGAGGTAATTTGCCTCAACTTTTGAACTACACCTGGCCTGATCTTCGTGAAATTCGAGGTATGTAGGCAACTCTAAATCAGAGTTCGGCCATATTTTTATCATAATTTTTTATCGAGCAAAATTGGCTTCATGTCAACGTTTTCGCCCAAAGATTCTTACATCATCTTTAGTCGAAAAGGGGCAAACTGTTGACACCCAATTTTGGCTCCCCGTGCTTAAAATTAACGTCTTCAGGTTTCCTGATCGTTAAACAGCACAAAATACATTTTTTTACACATTTTTTCATGAAATATAATAATTTATTGATAATCATCCTTATTTTAGGAGTTTTATCAATTTATTAATATATTTTTATTTCTCACAATTTATTGATAATTATCCTTTATTTTGTAAATATTAGGATTTTATCAATTTATTGTCATTATACAATTTTGACAATCGCAATATTTTTTACAGTCATCCGCACACGTACACAATACAAATACTACAATTTCAATTATTTAAAACACATTACATTTTATTTTATTTTTTAATCACATACCAATGCACACATTTTTGTACATTATTTATTTTCTCTAATACATTCCGCAAGCACAAGAGGTCGGAGCAATTAATTCTAATACGCAGAGCAACGAATCAGTCAAGTCAAGGTCTTGTCATCTTTAATAAAGGTGACATTTGACATGACTGAATACGGCTATCGTCCTCTAGTTAATAACCTTGTGCATTGGTTAATAAGTTGGGTCAAGTCAAGGTCTTGTCACCTTTAATAAAGGTGACATTTGACATGACTGAATAGGGCTATCGTCCATCGGTTAATAAACTTTATACATTGGTTAATAGAGTAAATAATCTATCGGATAATAACTAAAAAATAAAAAGGATTAGTCTTTTATTTTTTGGACAAAGGGGGGTTTAATTTTGTATTATAAAAGGGGAGGGGGTTAGTCTTTTATTTTGGGGGAACACAAAATATACACACACTACACATACACACATTTTACATTCACACACACACCCCCCCCCATCAGATATTTTCTTCTTTCTTTTCTCTAAAGCCTCGTGTTCTCTCTCTCCCGCTGACTGCTCTCTCCTCTCTGTTGCTCCGCCGGAGGTGATGACCGGCGAGCTCTCGATGGGTCACCACCCCACGACCCCTGGAGACTCCGGCGAACTCACGACGCCGGAGCACTCCACCACCACCAACGCCCCTGCTCTCTCTCTCCCCGCTCTCCCCTTTATGTCGCTGCCTCGCCGGAGGTGATGACCGGCGAGCCACCACCACACGGCCGGAAAGCTCCCTCAACTCCACAATCCCCACCTTTTCTTCTCCTTGGCCGGATCTCTCAGATCTGACCGGAGAAAAACACCTCCGACTGACTGGATTTTGTTGAGATAATATGTTATTGTGTATGTTTGTATAGATCTGTCCATAACTCGCATTTTATGGTGTTCTCACACCATTTTTGATGACATTGCTGACTTTACCGGAGCTTCGACTCCGACTTTTTGCTTGCTGTTATGTTTCAACGCTATTATCATGTGCTTGACTGATTTTTTTTAACATTTTTTCGGTGACCTTGGATTTTCAGGCGAGTCATTGGTCTTCTCCGACGAACATCACTGTTTTGGGGCTCCATTTATGGTTGTTTTTGCTAGCTGTTGCTCTATTTTGTTACTGGTCTTAATGTTTGGACTGATTCTTGTCTTGATTATGTCTTGCTAATGACTTTGTCAATTTTTTGACGGTCCTGTTTTGCTCTATCACTGTGTTGCAATTTTGGACTGTTTTGGGTGGGCATTTTTGTCCTTTTTAATGCTTTTCGAATGTTATTAAACTGATAATGAACAAGATACTACATTACATTGGCCAATGAAAAAACTCCCGTCGATTTTTGAGGCCTCCACAATATAAAAGACGGATACATACATACATATTTAGCGAAAGAGAAAATAAGTTTGGGCGATGACGAAATCTTGTTATTACAAAGACGAAATAAAAAGTTTTATGATCCGCAATCTTGGCGAGGTGATCTCGGGTGGCCAACCGATGCTTCGCAGCCATGGCGTATCTAAAACTTAATACAACTACATATTTGAGCCCATACTATAATAAAATTAAATTTTCTTATATTTACATACAATATATGTATTTCTTTAACTTATTTTGGTAAATATTTATTTGTTATTGAATTTGTTTACTAAGTGTTTATACAGGTACGTGAAGATACTTCCGAAGATGACAATTAAAAGGAGTTTGAAGATCTCCCCAAAATTCACTGCTTTATTTATATCCTTGTAATTCTTGTAATTGTACAAAAACTAAAATATAGTGAAAACTTTACTTTTGGGGTGTCGGGTGAGAGTGTCCCTTTATTTACTTATCTGTTATTACGCACTTAGGCAAAACTTTAAGTCGTAAGTACTTTTATAAACAAATTAATTTAACTTAGATACTTAAGTTAATTAATTCATATTCTTACGTTACGCAAACATTAGGACGTCTTTTCTTTCTTTTTTCCTTCTAATTAGTTTTACTTGAACTTTACAAATAATCCTTTTTACACATTCTTTTGTTAAAAACACTTTTAAAATTTACATTCTTTTCTCATTCTTAAACTCATTTTTCTTGCCAAAATGAAACAATATTTACATAATGAAAAACGCAAGTCAATCGATGTAATCATTGTACAAATCTTTTGATACATTTCTTTACATTTTTATATTCTTTACTCAATGTACTTAGACATATATTACTTACACATTTTTCTTATATATATTTCGTAATAGTATCTATTTATATTAATCTATTTACATACTTTTCATATTAACAATATACATTCTTTTACACTCTTTTTTTATACTTTCTTACATATAAAATTTCATACATACTAAATTTTCTCATACATATAAAAAATACATTTTCCATACTCTTAGGCACATATTTTAAAATTATTCTTTGAACTTGTATACATATATTTTCTACTGTTCATATTTATACTTTTTTTCAAAAAATGATGTTTTACCTCCTCTCTCTTTAAAAATTAAGTTTAGTCAGGTACCACATTTGTGGATTTCGAAGGATGCCTAACACCTTCCCTTCGGAATAACTTGAACCCTTACCTAGAATCTCAAATGGTTTTCGCAGACTAAAATACGAGTTGTACATATCAATAATCAAAAAATAGGTTTCCTTATTTTCCTTAAAAATTAGGTGGCGACTCTGTACATAATTAAATTCTTTCAGAGTCCATAAAGTTGTGCTTTATCTAACCTTGGTAAAAATAGGGCATGACAATATCTAAAAACTTAATTGATCTAAATAAAATAATAATATATGCATAGCTATATTAGACATACCTTATAATTTTTGAGTATTAACATTGAGCTCATGCGTAGCACGAAATTTTGTATCTAGTAAGTAAATAGGTGCCTTAGTTATATATATATATATATACACACACACACATAGATAGATAGATAGATAGATAGATAGATAGATAGATAGATAGATAGATAGATAGATAGATAGATAGATAGATAGATATACTAGATATTGAAGCATGTGCCAGTACAGACCCAATATATCTTTCTTTGTCTCAATTTATGTGATGTAGATAATATTTGGAGAGTCAATCAAGTTTTTGGTATGATTTTTTAATATTCTAAATTAATTATTTTGATTTATAATATTTCTTACATAATTTTTCAGATTGTATATGTTATTTCCTATCTCCGAATTTATATGACACCGATAAAATTTCAAGAACCAAACATTTATATGTTTTTAAAATAGTTTAACTACTTAATTATTATGATTTAGAATACTTTGTACGTCATTTTCAAATAATATATGGCACTCCCTCTGTTTCAATTTATGTGGCACTGAGAAAATTTTGATAACTAACCAATTCTTTTATATTATCTTTTAAATATTTTAAGTTGATAATTATTGTGATTTAAAGTACTTTATATCATTTTCAAAAGATATATATTACTCTCTTTGTCCTAATTTATAGGCACCAATAAAATTTTGAGAGTCAATTAATTTTTGTATATATCTTTTTAAAAAAGAATGACTTTAACATTTGTTAACAACTATTTAATTTCAACTTTGAACGTAACATGATCAATTATATAATATTGTTGATTTAAAGCATGTTTGGTCTAGCGGTTGGGAGGTAAAAAAATGCTTTTTTTTTTTTCAAAACAAGGTGTTTGGCTAACTACCAAAAAGTGCTTTTAAACAAAAGTAGAAGCAGTTTTTCTATTGTCGAGAAGAAACAGAAAATTTCTGCTTTTTAAAAAAAGCAAAAGCATAAAATTATTTTTTCCAAGACAAAAATATCCCTATCATTTATACATATTTATCAATATATCCTTTATTAAATAATTAGCATATTTCATAAATTTGATTAAGTTTTATTTAAAAAATTTATTTTTCATTCTTATACCATTAATTTTTTATTTTATTTTACATTTTATATATTATTATTTTATATATATTATTTTACGTTTCTATTAGGTAAAATTGAATATGCTAGTGAACTCATAAAAAAGGTAACAAAAAAATAAATTTCTCATTTATTTATATTATTTTACATATAAATTTTAGTAATTGTGAAAATTTTACTTTTGTAAATAAGGATAATAACAAAACAAAAAATAACAATCATCAATATTATTTAATATTTTAAACTGGATATTATTAGATTATTTATGCAACTAACAAAATATTGTATTATCTTACAAGTGAAAGTGTATGTGTTAAAAAATTACTTATTCCTATACTATTAACACAAACAAGCAATTAATATAATTAAAAAAATTATAATAGATATTTAAAATAATTTTTCCCGATAAAATAATCTTAATAGTAAAAGTCCATTGATACATGCCCTTGTCGTAATTTGTCTCTCAAAAGCACTTTTAGAAAAAGATTAGCCAAACACAATCTATTTATCAAAAGCACCTTTTAAATGAATTAGCCAAACACAAATTATTATTTTTCAAAAGCACTTTTCTGAAAAGTTGTTTTATAAAAGTGCTTATTAAAATAAGCAGTTTTTCAACCGTTAAGCCAAACATGCTCTTAGAAAAGTAAATTAATGCGCAGTTTTAGAATCTTGGAGGGGGGCCGCCGAAGCAGGCATATCGTCCATGAGAAGCCTGCTTCAGCTGCTCCACTCCCACTTTTTATATAGGATAATATATATATATATATATATATATATATATATATATAATAATATATATATATATATATATATATTATATATATCCAATTTTAACTAAGAGAAAAAATCCTCCCACAATTTTTTGGCAACATATTAGATCATTTTTGTCATCTGTACGGAATTTGTTTATTCCATTCACAAAATAAAAAGAAATAATTTTTTCATAGACTAATTTTTTTTTTCCAATTCAAAATCAACATTGAGAAAACATTGTAAATACTCAAATAGAATTTTCAGCATTTAGATTTAAAATAAAAAGTATTGAAAATTACTTTGTCATAAAATATCAAAGAAATATAAACTGAATTTTTTATTAGATAAACTCTTTCAAAAGAAAGATAGAATCTTTTCTAAAAACAATGTTTAATGCTAATTAATTGAAGTAATTCCATTCGGTTACAAAATTTTGAAAAATGGATATTTTCTTACAAAAATTGGGAAATTTAAATTGCAATATCTCTTTTTTTTTAATCATGATTAATTACTTACTTCATTTCTTTTTAGTTATCACGTTTCTTTTTCGAGAGTCAATTTAATTAATTTTTAAAGCTAAATTAAATAAGATTAATTCAATATTTTAAAGTATTGAGATATTCTAAAACTACACGAAAAGTACTATAAATTATAATTTTTCTCATATCAATATATGATGAAAAATCACATTTTAAATGTTGGTCAAAATTTATATTGTTTGACTCTTAATAAGAAAATTATGACAACTAAAAAAACGAAGGGAGTAGTATACTTCTTTGATTAAGAAAATTAATTAATTTAGACCTTTGATATTGAAGTAACATTGGAGAGAAGCCAAATCAATACTTTCCCTAAGTTTCCTTTAAATGTTACTCCCTCGGTTGATTTTTAATTGTCCTCTATTGACTTGATACACACTTTAAAAATAAAAATAATAGGAGTAATTTTACTTTATCACTTTTTGAATATAATTATTTAATTCTCTGGGAAATGTATTGGAGAATGAATAATATTTAATAACAAGGGTAAAATGACACAAAATGGTAATTATCCATTTGATTTTTCAAACTGAACAAATATTGCTAAACATCTATTTTTAGTATACTAGACAAGTAAAATTAAATAGAAATACCAAAAAATAGTCACGCTCCATCTCGGAATCAACAGCTCGTAACTAGGAATTCCTTTTCTAATCAAAGTTGGTTTGCTAATCCTTTTCTTATCAAATTTAGCCTTCCAATATGGTAATAATAGTCGGTCCATGAATTTGCTAGTAAGTAGTAGTAGTATAAATAAATCTGAAGCGTCTACGTTCCCACAAGAAAATTTAGGTATCCTTACTTGTTGATTTCTCACCTCAAGTCTTGCAATATGTTGTCCACAAAATTACTTCTTATTTACCCTATTTAACCATTCACTTTAATTTCTATATTCTAGAACAATTTTGGTATACACCACCTAATGATCTAGAATCTGTACTCGTGGGTAGTACATGGGAAGGTTCAATGAACTCGTTCAAAATATAACTTCATCTTTCCGACTAGAATGTGCTTTATCAGGTGTGCTAGTGCAATTGAAGGACGAATTTGAAGATCAACATCATGCTATAATTGAACGTACAACTCGCCAGTTGCAAAGAATCATGACTTCAGAGATGTTGGGGGTATGTGTGGATGTGACATTATTGATTGATCATGATTGCGATGGTAGAAATTTGTTAGCGGAAGAATTATCCGTGGATGAATTAATGGTGCCGGCTAGTAAATCATCAATAGAGTTGTTAGAGTTGATGGAAACTGATGAAAGAAATATCAACGATGAGATAGGGGAAGAAACTCAAGTACTCTGTTTGCCTTACTCTCATATGTTTCATGCTGAATGTATAACCAAGTGGTTAGACAAGAGTCATTACTACCCTCTTTGCCGCTTTCAGATGCCCACACATTACATAAAACTACAAAAAGGATATCTTTAATCGATTATGAAAGTTGGTCTTCTTCGATGTTCATGTTGCATACTTCTTATCAAGATCCAAGCCTTCCTTTTAGTTTGCTTTTAGTTCATGCAGTATTTCACTAGACAAAAAAAAGATTGAATTAGCAATGAATTTTGTCATTAATCTATTACTAAATTGTTCAGATGAAACAAAAATTTCCATTACATCTTATAAATATAGTATTTTTCAAATTCAACTCGATATTTTTGTGCCTTTATATAAAATAGAATAAAACAGTCATAATTGTTCAATACAATTAAATATTTATGAAATATATTTATTTTTGAAAGAGAAAAACCTAACAATTAGTTTGGTTAGGTTTGGTTCCAAGAGGTTCTAGAAAATCTTTTCCTTCACCTAGCTTAGGCTGCCATAAGCAGAATACTCTTTTTTTTCCCTTTATATAATTGAATCTCTTCCGCTCTTGTCGATCACTCTTGGTGTTCACGATTCGGTAAAAGTCCTGGTCAAATTAAAAACCAAATCAAAATAGTTAAATAAATTAATTTTTATTTGATTTAGTTTGGTCTGGCAAGAATTGAATATTTTAAAAAACTGAAAATATTTGATTTGATTTGATTTGTTTTAATTTAAAAAATCAAACTAAATCGGTAATTATATACATAAATTATATAATTATATGAATACAATATATTAAATTTTATCAATAATTATAAGTACTTTTATACTTTTTAGTGAAAAATTTATATCTCTTTAATAGGCGAATGAACTTTACACCTTAATTAAGCCCATTCTTAAAAGAAAGTCATAAATTCGAACTCATTATTCAAAGAAATAGCTATCATATATATATATTTATCAACTCTATTCACGAGTTGATTAAAGCTTATAGATATTAAGATATTTTTTCTACAATCCAATCAAATTTTAGCAACCACAATAAAAGGTTAATATCGGATTATAATTAAGTTGGAAAATGATGGGAAATTCTTTTCTAATTGTAGGGAAAAAAAATTAAAAAGAGAAATATCATTAGGTTTCTTTCAAATCGAAAAAATTGAACCAAATCGATGGATATGAATTATATTTGATTTAGTTTGATTTGATTTTAATAATTAAAAAACTAATTAAACTAATTTAATTTTGATTTTAATCAAAAACCAACCCAAATCAAACTATAAACACCCCGAATTACCAGAATAAAGAGCATTAGTCCTAGAAAGTTGTTAAGAATTGTTCGTTTCTTTTCATTCATGGGCTCTGTAGACATCAAAATTTTATGGGACTCTACAAGATGAGTTCAATTTCTGTCAGGATTTCTTGGAGGCTACTCTATCCTAAACTCTAGCTTGGAGGCTACTCTACCTTGAACCAGCTCACGCTTATATAAAGGATAACATATTCCCTTAAAGAGGCATCTCAAAATTTTATAAACTCAGGGATATTCATAAAGAGATCCACAAATCCTCCTTTTATGGAGATTAAATAAATTTCAAGGAGGTCAAAATCATTCTATGTTCGAGAAATATGCTAGCCCTCGAGTCATGAAGATTATTTAGGAGAGAAGAATCAAGGGAGGAACAAAATTGTACCCTAAAATATTTATCAATAAAAATTTATTTCTTCATATTTTATTTGTGATTGCAATTTTTTTTCTGTCACATTAAAATTTATTGTAAACAATTTTGGCACGCCCAGTGGGACCAAATCTTCCCTTCATCAGTTCTCTCACAAATCATATCTGCAAATCTGGAGCCATAAAATCGCAAAGATGGAAATTACTTCAAGTCTTGTCTTTGAGTTTCATCAAGTCTACACAACGACAAGCCTTGAAGTAGGGTGCATTTGTAGACATCAAAAATTTGTGGGACTCTACAAGATGAGTCTAATTTCTGTTAGGGTTTCTTGGAGGCTACTCTATCCTAAACCCTAGCTTGGAGTCTACTCTACCCTGAACCAGCTAACGCCTATATAAAGGATAACATATTCCCTTAAAGAGGCATCTCGAAATTCCATAAACTCAGGGATATTCATAAGGAGATCCACATATCCTCATTTTATGGAGATTAAATAAATTTTTAGGAGGTCAAAATCATTCTATGTTCGAGAAATACGCTGCTAACGGCCCTCGAATCATGGAGATTATTTAGGAGAGAAGAATCAAGGGAGGTACAGAATTGTACCCACAAATGTTTATCAATAAAAATATGTTTCTTCATACTTTATTTGTGATTGTAATTTTTTTTTGTCGCATTAAAATTTGTTGCAAATAATTTTGGCACGCCCAGTGGGACCAAATCTTCCCTTCATCTATTCTCTCACAAATCAGATCTGCAAATCTGGAGCCATAAAACCGCAAAGATGAAAATTACTTCAAGTTTCGTCTTTGAGTTTCATCAAGTCTACACAACAACAAGCCTTGAAGTAGGGTGCATTTGTAGACATCAAAATTTTGTGGGACTCTACAAGATGAGTCCAATTTCTGTCAGGGTTTCTTGGAGGCTACTCTATCCTAAACTCTAGCTTGGAGGCTACTCTACCCTGAACCAGCTCACGCCTATATAAAGGGTAATATATTCCCTTAAAGAGACATCTCAAAATTCCATAAACTCATGGGTTATTTATAAAGAGATCAAGATGTGACTCTTTCATGGAGATCAAATAAATTCCAAGGAGGATTGAGGAATGTCTCATTGAAGGATGATACCATGCTAGTATATGGATATAATGTGATAGTATCATGGAGGTCTCACTGAAGGATTGAAGCAGACATCAGTGATATCATGACTGTATATATAAATATTGTGATGGTGCTACTACGAACTGAAGCAAACATTAATGATACTATGTCAGTATATAGATATACTGTGATGGTATTGCATAAAGGTCTCATTTAAGTGTTGAAGCTGACATCATGATACCATGACAATATATACATATCCTGTGATGGTATTGCATGAAGGTCTCATTGAGGTGTTGAAGCTGACATCATGATACCATGACAATATATACATATATTGTGATGATATTATGTAGGTTTCACTGAAGGGTTGAAGCAGACATCAATAATACCATGATAGTATATAGATATATTGTGATGGTATTATTAAGAACTGAAGCAAATCCCAATAATACCATGCCAATATATAAATATATTGTGATGGTATTGCATAGAGGTGTCATTGAAGTGTTGAAGTTGACATCATGATACCATGACAGTGTATACATATACTGTGATGGTATTACGGAGGTCTCACTAAATGATTGAAGCAAACGTCAGTGATACCATAACAATATATAGATATACTGTGATGGTATTATTATGGACTGAAGCAAATGAAAAAAAAAAAAAAAATTAAAAAAGAAAAGGGAATCGAAAGAAATAAGAAATAAATAAAATGAAAAAATAGAGATATATAAAGAATCAAAAATATGAAATTAGATTGTGATGAAAAAATAAAGAATTTTGTGATTTCAGAAAAAAAAATAAAAAAAAAATAAAAAGAAATAATGACAAAAAAAGGAGAAAAAGAATGGAACACATTAAAAAATTAAGAGAAAATAAAAAATATTATGATTTAAAAAAAAATAAAGAAATAAACAACAAAAAAAAGGAGAAAAGGAAAGGAACAAGAAATAAAGAAATTAAAAAATTAAGAGAAAATAATAATAAAAAACACAAAAATAAAAGGAATCAATAAAGAGGGAAAAAAAGAAGTAGAGAAAAAAATAAAGAAATAAAGAAATAAACATGGAAAAAGAAAAAAAGAAGAAAAAAATAGGATGAAAAAAGAGAAAATGGGTATAGGGAAAATTACCTTGTATATTCATTAAACTAAAATTATTATATATATTAGCCCAATTTTTAAATTTTACAGCAAATGATCCATTTTTTCGGACCTGTCTTCTTCTTCTTCGCCTCATCATCTGCTTCTTCACCTCATCTTTTTCTTCTTTCTCACCTCATCAAATTTCAGAATTTGTCTCTTTAAATTCAAATTCTTTCCTTTCCGGTCAATGGAATTACTATTGAGGTCCATTAGCAGAACTTCCATGGAAGCAGATGATGCAAATCCACGGCATACCAAAGTTAAGCATCTTTAGTTTTATCCTACCTTCTTGTGAGATTGCATCCATTTGCTAAATCGTCTGAACACACTCACAAATGGGTTATAGGTTGTATCTCAATTTTTTCTGGATTCATTTGAAACATGGCCAGGCTATAGGTTATTGGTTCAATTACACTTTTAAAAAATAAAATAAAAGACATATTTATATTGTATAATTATGTATAAAGTGTATACCAATGTAAAAGTATATATAAACACTTCTTATATACTATCATTCACGTTCATAAAAGTTTATACATTTGTGTGTATAAAATGATATAAAGTAGTATAAAGCTATATACAATGGTATATTATTGTATAAAATGGTATAAAATTGTATATCGTATAAAAATGAGTTATGCGGGTGTAATTAATATTTTGGACTATGTAAATGTAATTTTTTTTTTTTTGAAATTATCCCATAAAAGAGAAAATTACCTTGTATATTCATTAGACTAAAAATTGAGTATGAATTTAATTATGGTGTAAAAAAAAAATTTGAGAAATTTTTTTTTACAAAGAAACATAAAAAAATTTGGGTGAAAATCGTTTACACCCTCGAATTTTGCTTTAAAAATCAAACACCTCCCTCAACTTTGAACAATAATCATTCTTCCCCCTTTATCCTAATTGAATTTTTTAAATGCCTATTTTGCTCTTGTATTATCAAGCTTCATATTTTTTTTTAAAACTTTTTTATAATCACAATTTTTATTTTTTAAAATATATATAACATATGTTGTATAAAAAATAAATATATTATTTCTTAGATGAAAAAAGAAAAGTAAAAAATACTAATTGAGTATGTAAGTTAATGACATTTCATAATGAAATAAATGAGCAAATAAAAAAATATATTAATAATAATCTAAACTCTAGTATCTAATTATACAAGTAAAAATAATATGTAATTATAACTTTATAAATATATTTCAATGCATATATATATATATATATATATATAAAATAAATTAAATAATTGTTGTTTATAAATTTTAAATTATAATTTTGAAAATATTTTATTATTGACAACCAAAACTCGTTTATCTATATAGACATTAGAGAATAACATAGAGAGAACTAAAATAACATGCATCTATATACATAATTACATATATACATACATGTCCGTTTGGCCATAAGAATTTTTCACTATTTTTCAAAAAATTATTTCACTTTATATTATTCAAAAAATATTGTTTGTCCATAAAAATTTCAAATACAACTTGAAGTTGTATTTGAAAAAGTGAAAACACCTAAATACTTATTTTCACTTTTTTCTATTTCACTTTTTTAATTGTATTTAACACTTTGAATTCTAAAAAGTCTTTCAAAAAAAGGTATTGCCAAACATAACTCCAACTTCAATTTTTTTAAATAAAGTAATTTTTTTATATTTTTATGACCAAAACTCACTTAATGCATATAATATAAAACTATCAATCACAAAAAATAGCATTAGATTTTGTGATTAGTTTGTAAAAGAATTATTTTATTAATAATGTTAATGAATTTAACTAAAAATGATAAATATCTAGGTTAAGAAATATATATATATAATATAAAAAGATACTACATAAATAAAAAATTAAAAATATTAAGGGTAAAATAGATATTGCATAGGATAAAGGGGGGAGAACGATTATTGTTCAAAGTTGAGGGAGGTGTTTGATTTTTAAATCAAAGTTAGGGGGTGTAAACGATTTTCACCCAAAAATAATTTAAAAAAGAAGAAAAAAAGAGAAGAAATAGAGAAATAAAAATGAAAAGAATTAAAAAAATAAATAACTAAAGTTACAATGGAAGGGACATTTTCTATAATTAGTTAGAGTGGTATTTTATGTAAAAAATATTTAGGTGTAAATAGTTTTCCTATGAGACATGAATGTACTTTTATTTTTTAATTTTTTTTTAAAAGGACTTTTATAGGCCATTTTCAAAAACTTGGTGATAATCAGGGAAATAACTTTCCTCTAACCTAACATTTACCCACGTATAAAAGATCCTTCCCAACAGAGTGTAAATTCACCAACATTGCGACGCTAGTCAATCTCTCCGACAAAGGCAGAACCGAAAGAATTGAAAACAATCCATTTTCAGCTGACAATTGTTTCTATCCATGGCAGTTCTCCTGTTGCTCAAACCTTGAAGTGAGAGTATTTGTTCAGTGTTTAATGCTTACTATGAAGGGAGCAATCCATGAAGAATCAAATAACAAAATTGGTAGCCAATGGACTTTACAAAGAAGCCATTAACTTGTATTCCCATCTCCACTCCTCTTCTTTCTGTCCCACTAAATTTACCTTCCCTTGTCTCTTCAAAGCCTGTGCCAAGCTAAGGGCTATACCACAAGGCCAAATACTCCATACCCATTTGATAAAATATGGGTTTGACACCGATGTATACGCAGCCACATCTCTTACCGATATGTATATGAAACTCGCATTAGTGGAAAATGCATTAAAGGTGTTCGACAAAATTCCTCAACCCAATATTGCTTCAATAAATGCTAGCATTTCCGGGTTTTCCCAAAATGGGTATCATGTTGAAGCTTTTCGGATGTTTAGGTTGTTTAGTGGTTCATTGTTTAGGCCGGATTCGGTTACTATAGCTAGTGTTTTATCAGGGTGTGTGAATATTAATTATGGTATTCAAATGCATTGCTGGGCTATAAAGATTGGTGTGGAAATGGACATATATGCAGCTACTTCGCTTTTGACTATGTATTTGAATTGTCCTGATTGTGTTTCTGCTACGAAGTTGTTTGAATTGGTTCAGAATAAGAATGTGGTGTGCTATAATGCATTTATTTCTGGGCTGTTGCAAAATGGAGTGGAGGAAGTGGTTTTGGATGTGTTGAAGCAGATGTTACTAGACGAAGAACCGAATGCAGTGACTTTAATATCTGTTCTCTCTGCTACTGCTAATCTTAAGAATGTGAAGTTCGGTAGGCAAGTTCATGGATTTATTGTGAAAATTGAGTTACAATCTCATACAATGGTGGGAACTGCACTTGTAGACATGTATTCGAAATGCTGTTTTTGGTTATGTGCATATGAAATCTTCAAAGAGCTGGGTGGCAACAGGAACTTGATAACTTGGAATTCGATGATTACTGGAATGATGTTGAATCAGCAAACAGAGAAAGCTGTTGAGCTTTTCGTGGAATTAGAATCAGAAGGATTGAAACCAGATTCAGCAACATGGAATTCAATGATCATTGGGTTTTCGCTCCTGCAAAAAGAGACTGAAGCCTTTATGTTCTTCAGGAAAATGCTTTCCGCCGGTGTGGTTCCCAGTGTGAAATCTATTACTAGTCTTCTGACGGCGTGCTCATCTCTATCTTCACTCTGTTGCGGCAAAGAGATTCATGGATATATTTTTAGGACGGAAAACATTATTGATGAATTTATTATCACCGCAATCATTGATATGTACATGAAGTGTGGACAATTTCCTTTGGCACGGAAGGTTTTTGATCAGTTGGAAGTAAAATATGATGATCCTGCTGTCTGGAATGTAATGATTTCAGGGTATGGAAGGAACGGGAAAGGTGAAGCTGCTTTTGAGATGTTCTCTCTGATGCTAATGGAGAAAGTACAACCAAATTCAGCAACTTTAAATTGCATGTTGTCTGTGTGCAGCCACATCGGAAACTTGGAGAAAGCATGGCAAGTTTTTAGCTTGATGATCACAGATTTTGGCTTAACCCCAACTCTAAAGCAACTTAATATTATGGTTGATCTACTTGCTCGATCTGGTCGGCTGGATGAAGCTAGAGAACTACTACAGCTCATTCCAGAACCTTCTGCATCTGTTTTTGCTTCTTTATTAGCAGCTTCTGAGAATTTCTCTAATGCCAAGATGGGAGAAGAAATGACCAAAACGCTCTCAGAATTGGAGCCAGAAAACCCTGTTCCTTTTGTGATTTTATCCAACCTTTATGCTGGACAAGAAAGATGGGATGATGCTGAAAGAATCAGAGAAGCAATTGATGAAAGGGGACTCGAAAAACTACCAGGCTACAGTACTGTAGCAGTGACATAATATGCTAAAACTGGCCGAACAGACTACTATTGGATCTTATGCCTGATCTGCATGAACTGGGTCTCGCTCTTATTTTTTACTCCAATCATTTCCCCAACATTCCTTGTGCGAGAAAATACAAAATCGATGTTACAGATGTTGGTGGTTCAAAGATGAAGCAAGGGATGAGATCCCCAAGTGCAACAGGAAACATTGTCACTTGTCGCAGATCCTGTGAACTAACTTGGAAGCCAGGCAGTTCGAAGAGTTGGATCAAGCTTGCGTGCTATTAGTGTGGCAACCTTCATGGCCCATGTGTTGCCGAAGCAATTGTCTGTGAAGTCCGTTCTGGTCAGCTTCCTTCAATTAGGATGGGCAAATTCAAATGTTGACACAGAAAGTAACAGGAAACATCTACAAGCTTATATGATAAAGGTCAAATCACTGTGACGTTGAGTATTGATTTGAATGTGATTTATTATGGTCAGTATTTTCTGATATTTTTCTCTAGATTAACCATGAGATTAATTTAACTTTAATGCTTAGCTCAACCATGAGAAAGTGTGTTATAATTTCAATTCTAATGATCCTGGAAGTTGTCCAATTTTGTTATCATATGCTTGCATACTAGCTGAATCTGTTTATCGCTCTGGGTGCCAATAACCTGGTGCAGATGTGGAAAACCTTGAAATTAGAATCATCTACTTCTGTAATCTCAGGATAATATGAACTTATCAGTAGCTAGGAATAGCTGGCCTCCTCGGGACACAAAAGGCGGCCAAGCTCTGATGTGGGATAATCAGAAATGCAGTCAAAGCCAATCCCTCCCTTTGCAACTGGTCTTATAGTGAATTCACTTGTGAAGCTCTTAATCAATGGTAAACTGTTCCAATCACAGTTACTTCGCAGACTATATTTTTATTGCAGTAGAAGCCTATCAACATGGAAGCATCCACACTACTGGAATGAAAGGTGACCATTCATAGTTATCTTAGATAGACCTCACATTATGTAGGTTATCATTTGTCTCAAGAGGATGACTGTAAGTTCAGTTGAAATTCTCTCCTTATAGTACATCTTTTCATGTACTCAAACTGAAGTGTCGGACCAAGCGTTTTTTTGTTTTTGTTTTTGTATACTAACAGTCAGTACTGTTAAAAGTCATCACTTTGTCACTTAAAGCAATGAATGGAGTTTCAGCAAAGCAACGGTTCTACTACTCCTGTAAAGAGAACATATAGCTGTAACTTGTGCTTAGAGAAGGAGCACTATGCTAGAACATGTTTCCATAGAAAAAAAATATTATCCAATAACACATAGTTCTTGTGAGGACAACCGCTGAAAATCTGACTTGGTCTCTGACTTGACTGATCCAATATACTGGTATTTTTTCTTTCAATTTCTCTGCTTTCCAGTTTTCAACTGAAATCTGTATTTTCTTTACCAATTGATGAAACAGAGGCCTTATGGAATGAAATCCAGTTTTTACTTCTTTTAGCTCTTCTTCTGTGTCAACGTGAAAGCCTTATAAACAAACTCCTACGAAATAGAGAACAAATTCCACAAGTGGTATCCAACATTGAACGTCTCCTCTCAATGTTTAAAACACTCCACCCCATCCCCATCCCCACCTCTCCATGTTTAAAAACACTCCACCCCCATCCACATAGCTAATTCAAAAAAATTGTACAATGTTAAAAAAAAATATGTTAATTTTTAAATTTAAAATATTAATTGCATTTTGTAACACCTATAAAGTATCTTAAGTGACATGTATATTAAAATTTTAATTGCATCGAATTAGTTAAGGAAGTACAAAATTATAAATAATTATCATAAATAATGATTATTGAATTGACATTTTACTAACTTAATTAAGACTAATGAATAACTTTTAGTCTTAAAATAATAATTATATGATCAAAGCGAGCCAATTGAGTTGAACCGAGTCTGAGCTTCGAGGCGGCTCTACTCTATGCCCAGGCCTAGTATTAAGGATGTGGCCTAATAGTCAATGAAGTGAGTTGAGAATCATGAAGTCTCATGTTCGAATTGCAGCATAGGCAATTTTTTTTAGGTAATTTCTTCTCATCTATCCAAGTCTTGATACATATAGTTACTTGAACCTTTGCTCAAGATGGGTGGATCAATTTAAATTAGATAAGGAAAGGGGTCAAACATGTTTCCCGTTAATAGTTTGGTTAAAAAATATCCTTATCATCAATAGTTTAGCCCAAAATGCCTCTATTGTTACTTAATTTGGTCAAAAAGATCACTTTTCGATAAATATATTGTTTCTTTTATTTTTAAACACATTTTTTGCCTAATAAAAATACTATTTTTAAAAAACCCTGTTTTTTTTTTTTAAATTCTCTGTTGCATCCAAATACACACGCAAGTGCAAGCGGTCGTACAAGTAACATAGGATTTTTAAGTTCAGATATTGCTCACAGTGACTTGCCGATTAACTGTTTTACTAAATTAAACTGATGCTGATTATTTATTCAAGCGGTAGATCTCAAAGATGAATATATGAATTAATTAAACTAAAAATAAAAGAAAATAACTAATGAACAATCAACCAAATAAAGAGCAGGTTTTTATGTAATCAATGTAATGAAATCGATCTAGGATTGTGAATTCGCTAACAATCTGTTGAGTAGGAAATTTCATCGACTTGTTTGTTTATTTAGTTATTGATTTACGGGGTTAATGACATAATTATGGTCTTCCAAGCCTCTAGTCGTCTATCCAAAATGACCTCATAACTACATTATTTAGCGGGGATGTGATATCCCATTCCGAACGCATTTATATGTCTTCTCATTTTGTAACCAAGTAAGGCGATCTAGTTATAATCCTATCCTAGTCGCAAATCAACCCTTTATTTTACTAAAGAAAAGATCTTACTGCCTTTATTCTTCGTTCTATACCAATGATTCTTCTTTCAAGTTCACACTGAGAATATAGATTTATTTCAATGGTCGCTAAGTATTAAAATAGTAAGCTCAAGAATATAAGAACAACTAATATGATAATCTTCACAAATCAAATCAAGAGTTTACTACAACAATCATGAAGCTACTATAATCCTTGAACGAGAAGTTTAACTCCATATGGACATGGAGCAATTACAATAAATCATCCAAAGAAAAACGTACAAAATAAATAATAAAAGAGAAAAAAAAAACTAAAATTCTCCTGCCTCTACGACGGCTCCTAACTCTTCCTAGGTTCAAAGTTGTGTTAAAATCATGATTGAGATGTATTTATAGATGTAGGAAATAACCTTCAATTCTTATCGAACTAGGATTTGGACTTGGTGAAAATTCTGTCGCGCAGTTTAGTCCCTAGTGCAGAGTGCCATCCATAGCACCAGACTGATTTTTGTTGTTCTAACCTTGGTGCGGTGCGCCAACTGTAGCTCCAACCTGCAGAATGTCGTTTCTCTAAAGTTTGTCGCACCAATAGTATCACCAACCTGCTAACTCGTCTGAAAGTGTCCTATGCTCGTTCCAAAGCTCCAACCTTTCATACTTAGCTCTTTTGGATTGCTTTTCTCCACTTTTTTTTTCTGCAATGCATCTAATCACATATGTTATCTCACTAACACAAATAAGTACAAAATGTAAGAAATATGTGAATTTACTCTTTAAAACTTAAGCTCAAACATGGGTAAAATACGGCTCTTGGGTGTATAAATATGCCCAAATTTACTACACTACACTTAAACCTTTTTTCATCCTCGAACAATATACCATACACCCTACAAACCTCACACCCTAAGATGCCAATCAAACAGGTCTACTCATGCCCAAGTTAACTACACAATTTAATCATGACCCATAATCCACTCAACATGCATATATCAATCATATTTTCACAGGTCCTTCATTAAGATCACACGACCTCTAAAAGTAACTCTTCATGGAAAATAAGGCCAACATGATTATGTGTAAATGTAGCAATCATTAGTACATTTAATTCTCACCATTTTGTGCCCTAATAATTCAAAACAGATGTCTCTCACTCACATCATACATATATATTCAATCTGGAGGCATATAGATAAGAAATTTGCTCACTCTCTCAAAGAAAGTTCCATGCATACAAGACACATCATATGCTTTCCCTTAGTGTAATACTCAATTAACAAAACGCCACAATCATAGGATCAAAGGACTTTTAAGGGTTGTAGTCTCGGTTAAGGGATGAGTAGGAAATATTTGGCCAATAGTGACTACTCTCCCGACACTTTAAAAGAATTCACTCTCTTCTCATATTGCCTCACTTCAACTTATGTTCATGTTTTCCTTCAAACTCCCCTCTTTTATTTTGATTTTTCACCCTATCCTTTATTCATTTATTATTACCAAGGAGATTTTTCTAAACTTTTTTTTTTCTTTTTAATTTTTTCTCTCCTTACTAACAACATACAAATTATTTTTCACAAGGACACTACATCTAATTCTCATTCTTACCACACCAACCTTCCTCTATCTTACCCCTTATCTTTTGTTCCCCTTTCCTCTAAGTCTTTCAACTATACAGTGCATTAGGGACTCTTTGAATCAAATTATCATAAGGTAATCAAATAAAGAAAAATAGGCTCATTATGCGGCTAGTCAAAGAAATATGTTAAAAGGCTCAAAGGATCTTAACTAAGGATAATGTCAAGGTGGCACAAACAATAGTCAAAAAGAATTGGCTCACAAAAAAATATCTTGATCATATCCTATAATTCCACACTATGTTTTATTTCATGCACACACTGAGCAAGTTCTAGATATACAATAAACACAACAAACACTCACCACACATGAAACAACTGTTCGAAAATGACTTTCTAAGACTTCATATTTGAAACACAATCAAATTAAATAGATTAACATTATTGAGCCTATTTTTATATTTTTGAGTCAAGTTAAAGAGCCTATGCGTCTCTAAACGAAGTTTACTATTTTTTATGCTTCTTTTGAGTGAATTACCCATGACGTCTAGTGTATACCTAGGCGAAGTACCTGACATTCAAAAGACGATGGTTCCTAATCTTTCTTTCTCCTATGACTAATGTTCCCTCAAGACGGTCTTCACCCATCAATCATCGAAAAAAATCTCTACCTATGACTAAAAAAATAAATATAACTACTCCTAAAAAATAAAAGCTTACCCGATTCAAAGGACCCCCTCTCGAAAAGAACTGAGTCCATAAGAAAATCCAAGAGGTGGATGAGATATGTCTCTTAAGAAACTAAAATAAAAACAAAAACAACAAAATTTTCTTATATTTTTTTTTACTTAAATAAAATAAAATTTTATGCCATACTCACCTTAACACATAATTATTAGAAAATATCCAATCCTACAGCTAAAATCATGCTTTATCCTCAAAATAATTTATAACAAAAGATGAAGAACAATCGTGAGAGATACTCCCTGAGGCTCTCTAGGGCGTAGTTAGCTGCATGTTTTCTCACTTTCCATCAAGGGTTTCCTGACCCCACACTAGAGCAACCATGCTCCTTAGTTTCAAATTTGGATACTCAGACTTTTCCTAATCTGTAAAAATAAAAACAAATAAAATGTAACACTATAAAAATAAAAATAAGAAGTTACATTACAAATTGGATTGTCTTCCAATAAATACCTAATTTAACATCGTATCACAATGCCATCACTTCACCACTTTTTTTTTAACTTAGAATTTATGAATTGAACCCCTAATTTCTTTTTCAGTTTTTTACTTTGCTCAAAGAATTGTGGTATAAAGATAAAGGAACCAAGAAATATGTGTCGCATCTTGCACTTCTTGGTCTTTAAGTGAGGAATGTAATTCTCAAGTTTGTCACTATAAATTCAAGAATATAGACACATTGTTTCTTATCCTTAGACTCTTTCACAGGCTCAGATGACTCGATTAATATTTCACTATCTAAACATAATATAGAAAAATGATTAGAATGAGGCCCAATGCGTCCTAACTCATGAATTGTATCATTATTTACATCCTCATATGACTGACAACATCAATAAAAGTATGATTGAGTAGTTGACCCTCTAATTTTAGCTCCTTAATTTGGCTTATAAACATCTTTTCTTTCTCACACAACTCATCACTACCTTGTTGTGCGTTAAACGCATCAGCCTTTGCACTCAAATCATCTTTTAAGTTGTGACTATCCAAGCTAAATATGTCAACCTCTTGAATGAGCTTCACCCATCCTTCAATAAAGTGTATCATTCCATATGTCATTGTCTCATAGAGACCCCCAAGTTGATCTAATATTTTTTTTACAATGATCCATACAATAAAAAATACAAGGATTATTCGAAAGTTCATTATGAAGACTTGGGTTCATTATGAAGACTTGGAGCAGGGTAACAACATTTGAACACTTAACTAATGACCACTACAACAATTACAAGATTAATATGGTGCATATAATTTACCCTCGAGAATATATTGATAATGTTATCATAAGTGGAGTCCTCTACAATAAGGACAAGAATCAATAAAATAGGAATACCTATCACTCCACACTTTTTCAGATATCATCTCAAGAGAAGGAGTAAAATATAATGACTTGTTCAGTCGTTATTGAATCTTCCGTGATACGAATGTAAGAATTAAAGTTTTACTGGTATGAGATTTTATTTTGAGATATCATTCAAATAATATATTTTGAAATAACATGTATAATTTTTAAACAAACATCAAATAAGATAGATTTAAAATAAAGTAGACCGGTCAAGTGAGTTTCATCGTACCTGTCACGCCCCGAGGCTACCCCTAGACGCAACACGGTGCTCAGTGTTACATGTGACCCCAAGCTAACCCATGGCATGACATATCTATACAATTTCAAGTTAAAAGCATATATTGTGCAGAAGCTAAAAAACAAAAAAAAGAAAATAGTTTAATATCCAAAGTGGGAAAAGCCCAAAATATGTCTAAATATAAAATAATATAAATAGTATAGTGATGACTGAAAATAATAGTAACAACTCAAGCTGAATCTAGTCTATGTCTGAAAGCCTTTAACTGATACGAGTTGCTTTGACATGCCCCCAGCTAACTCTAATAATCTGAAACTGAAAAGTAAAGACTGGAAAGTAAAGCATGTCTATCATCCTCTAACTATGAGGACTCACCAATGAAGCTGCTGAGTACGGACTGAAAGTCGAACTAAGCGCAGTATGAATGCTGAGCGCCTGAACCTACATCATAAAATGATGTAGCCAAAAATTATGCGTCAGTACTTTGAATGTACTGAGCATGCGAGATATGGGCTAAGCTGAACAACATAATAACTGAACATGGAAATATATATATACTGAAGCATAAACTGAAAGCTAAGCTGGATATAATGACAGAGTACTAACATGAATATAATATGCTGAACTGAATACTGAAACAGATAATGAGTACATGGTCAATGCACTATGAGTCTGACTATGAGAGATACTATTAACCGACATACCCCAAGCTGAGCTAACTATGGGGCCAACCTGTAACCCTGGATGGAAGGGTGTTCATATCTTTCCAAAGGTACAAACAAGTCTGACATGGATCCACTAAACTGATGTCCACAAGGGACAAAGGTGACCAGCCTAATCTGATAGTTGACCCCTTTCTGACCTATGATGGCGTCGTAGTTTTGGGACTTAGGGACTGCTACTAAAGGTCTCAGCCTAATATGACAGCTAAGCCTTCATCCCCTCACCCTCTTGGTACTAAGTCTACTCCTAACTGAATATAAATAATAAAAATACAAGCTGAGATGCTGGATAGCTCAAATACTGATAATCGTCTGAGAATGCAACATACAAATACTGAAAGTTTTGGCATTCAAATTTTGATGCATGATTGTCTATCTAGGCTGCCTAGTAAGCATAATTTATGAAATACTAAAATTGACACAAGTTAGAGTTTCTGAGTTCTATACATGAAACTATACTAATTCTCCAAGAATTATGTAATTAATACCATGAAAACTATAGCAGCTAAATTACAATGAATCCCTAAGATTTAGGAACCCTAGGTCTAAATATAGCATGGAGAAACTAAAGAAACTGACTAAATTCTAGGGACCTAATGGGTGAAAGGAACCCGCTAGTGAAATCCTACATACCTTTTGAAGAACTACGGAGAAATCCTTTGGATTTTTGGGGCTGAACTTGAAGAAGACCTCTGCTTGTCCTTTAGAGAAAACTGTAGCCTCTTTTTTTTTTCTAAGTCTGATGATTTTTAGAGAATAGAGGTTTTAGGTAGTTTTTGACTAATAAACTAGAATTAGGGTAGTCAAAACGTCGTAGCTTAGGCATTAAAAGAGGTAGAAAAAGTCTGAAATGCCCCTGAAAAATTTAAAGAAAAATTGCTGAAATTCGTGACTCAGGTTCCACGAATGGGATCTACGGCTCGTGGAAACTTTCATGGCTCGTGAAACCCTATCGTGGTTACTGAGTCTGAAAATATTGGCTACTGGAGTTGGGTCCTACGAGTGTGGTCCACGACTCATGGAAACTTCCAAGGGTCGTGGATCCCACTCTTGGATCCTGGCTGGCTGTTGACCCTCAGGTCAGGGCTACTAGAATTGGTCCCACAACTTGGGTTTACGACTCGTGGATCCTTCCACAGGTCTTAGAACCCAATCGTTGTTCTCAGAGGCAAGTCAAGCCTCAGAGCTGGTTCCACGACTTGGGTTCATGACTCATGGATCCTTCCACAGGCTATAGAACCCAATCGTGGTTCTCAGAGGCAAGTCAGGCCTTAGATCTGGTTCCACGACTTGGGTTCACGACTCGTGGATCCTTCTATGGGCCGTAGAACTCAATCGTGGTTCTCAGAGGAAATATTCAAGCTTCTGATTTAATTCCACGGGTCTAATTCACGACTCGTGGAAACCTCCATGAGTCGTGCATTCAACTCGTGATTCCGGTTGACAGTTGGAAAAATTATTTTCTTCTGATTTTCTGAGCTAGTCTAGGCTTGAAAATTCTGGGGTGTTACAATATCTCCCCCTTGGGATCATTCGTCATCGAATGAAGGCTAAACAAGTTGAGTTTGGAGGAAGGAGCTGCAATCCCTACCAATTGAGTACTAGAAACTGATTTCTAACCGAATCAAGTTCCATGAACATGCAAATATGCTGAAATTCAAGGATAACTAATGGAACAAGGTACTGAGACTGAATTACACAAGAGTAAACTGAGAGACTGAAGAGGAACTATTACCTTAAGCTGAAGCTGAATCGAAAGAAAAAAGGTGAGGATACTTGGCCATTATTGTTGCTTCTCCTTCCCAAGTAGCTCCCTCTACGGATTGATTCCTCCACAAGACCTTCACTGAAGCGACTTCCTAATTTCTCAACGTACGAACCTGATGGTCAAGAATCTTAACTAGGACCTCCTCATAGGTGAGGCTATCCTTCACAACCACACTTTCTAAGGGCACAATCGATGTCGGATCACCAACACACTTCTCCAGTAATGAAATGTGAAAGACTGGATGAACCGCTGCTAATTCTGCTGGCAACTCTAACTCATAAGCCACATTACCAATCCTCTTCAAAATCTTGTAAGGGCCTACATATCGGGGACTGAGCTTCCCTTTCTTGCCAAATCTCATCACACTCTTCATGGGTGATACTTTCAAGAAAACTCAATCATCGATCTCAAACTCTAAGTCCCTTCTTCTCACATCTGCATAGGACTTCTGATGACTCTGAGCTGTTTTCAATCTCCCTCAGATGAGCTGAACTTTTTCCATAGCCTTATGAACCGAATCTTGCCCAACCAAGGCTGCTTCACCTACTTTGAACCAACCAACTGGAGACCTACATCTACGCCCATAGAATGCCTCATATGGGGCCATCTGAATGTTGGAACGGAAGCTGTTATTATAGGTGAACTCTATAAGAGTTGGGTGATTATCCCAACTACCCTTGAAATTGATCACGCAAGCTCACAACATATCCTCTAAGGTCTAAATGGTACGCTCTGCCTATCCATCCGTCTGCGGATGAAATGCTGTATTGAAATTCACTTGAGTACCAAGACCTTTCTGAAATGATCTCCAGAAATAAGAGGTAAATTGGGGACCTCTATCTGAGATGATAGACAAGAGGACCCCATGTAACCTGACTATCTTGCTGATGTAGAGTCTAGCATAGTCCTCTACTGAATCTGTAGTCTTGACAGCCAAGAAGTGAGCTGACTTAGTGACTCTATCCACTATTACCCAAATGGAGTCATGCTGTCTGCGAGTACGAGGTAAACCCGTAATGAAATCCATGTTGACCACTTCCCACTTCTAAGTAGGAATGCTAATCTCCTGAGTCACACATCCTGGTTTCTGATGTTCTACTTTAACCTGCTGACAATTGGGACACTTAGCCACAAAACTACGATGCCCTCTTTATGCCGTTCCACCAATAGACTTCCCATAGATTACGGTACATCTTAGTGGCACCCGGATGAATGGAATATATGGAATTCTATAAGGATCTGCTGCCTCAACTCACCCACATTAGGTACACATAAACGGCCCTGATAGCGAAGCATGCCATCTCCCCCTTGGAAGAAAACCTCTGCTCTCTGCTGATGAACTGCACCTTTCAACTGAAGTAATATGGGATCACTATCTTGTTTCTCTTTAACCTCCGCTACCAATGAAGATTCTGATCCATTATGGACTATCACACCACTATCTGATGTGTCCATAAGGCAAACTCCTAAACGAGCAAGCCTATGAACATCCCTGGCTAATTCTTTCCTCTTTTTCTCAAAATGTGACACACTACCCATGGACAGTCTGCTGAGGGTATCAGCCACTACATTGGCCTTACCCGGATGGTAGAGGACATTCATATCATAGTCTTTGAGAAACTCAAGCCATCTTCTCTGAAGAAGATTCAACTCTTTCTGGGTGAAAACATACATGAGGATCTTATAATCTGTGAACACATCAACATGAACACCATACAAGTAGTGTCTCCAAATCTTTAGGGCAAACACAATAACTGCAAGCTCGAGGTCATGAGTTAAGTAGTTCTTCTCATAGACCTTAAGCTGTCTGGAAGCATAATCTATGACCTTACCCTGCTGCATCAATACACAACCTAGGCCTACCCTAGATGTATCGCAATAAACCACATAGCCGTCTGAACCCTCTGGTAAAGTCAAAATGGGAGATTTAGTCAACCTGGTCTTCAGTTCTAAGAAGCTTTTCTCACACTCGTCTGACCACCGAAACTTGACCTTTTTCTGAGTCAACTTGGTCAATGGGGAAGCTATGGATGAAATTTTTTCAACAAACCTCCTATAGTAACTGGCCAAACCCAAAAACCTTTTGATATCAATTGGAGAGGTTGGTCTGGTCCAGTGCTTTACTATCTCAATTTTCTGAGATTCCACTCGGATCCCTTTACTGGATACCACATGACCAAGGAAAGAGATAGACTATAACCATAATTCACATTTGCTGAACTTAGCGTATAGCTGGCAATCTTTAAGAGTTTGCAGAACAACTCTCAGGTGAGTCACATGCTCTTCCTCATTCCGAGAATAAACGAGGATATCATCAATAAAGACAATGATGAACAAGTTCAAATAATGTTTGAACAACCTGTTCATTAAGTCCATGAAAGCTATAGGAGCATTGATTAGTCTAAAAGACATAATAACAAATTTGTAGTGACCATACCGAGTCCTAAAGGCTGTCTTCAGGATGTCACTATCTCTGACTCTGAGCTGATGATAGCCAGATCTGAAGTCTATCCTTGAAAAATAACAAGCACCCTGAAGCTGGTCGAAGAAGTCATCAATCCTGGGGATGGGATATTTATTCTTGATTGTGACTTTGTTCAACTGATGGTAGTCAATGCACATCCTGAGAGAACCGTCTTTCTTATGCACGAAGAGTACTGGAGCACCCCATGAAGAGATACTAGGTTTGATAAAGCCCTTATCTAGAAGGTCTTTCAACTATTTTTTCAATCCCTTAAGCTTAGCTAGTACCATTCTGTAAGGAGGAATCGAAATAGGCTGGGTACCTTGAAGGAGATCTATTTCGAAGTCGATTTCTCATTCAGGAGGAACTCCGGGAAGATCTTCTGGGAACACTTTTGGAAACTCATTCACCACTGGGACTGACTCAAGAGTAGGGGTTTCAGAGTTTGAATCCTTAACCCAAACAAGATGATAGATATACCCTTTGGAAATCATTTTTCTGGCCTTAAAGTAGGAGATAAATCGACCTACAAGCACTGAGCTACTATCCTTCTATTCTAAGGCTGGCTCATTTGGAAACTAAAATTGAATGATACTAGTTCTACAATCGACTGAGACATAATAGGAATGTAGCCAATCCATGCCTAGAATGATATCAAAATCAATCATTTCTAACTATACAAGGTCTGTTGAGGTGACTTTCTGGGAGTCTGTAACAGGGTAATTTCTGTATACTCTTCTAGCTATAACTGGGTTACCAGCCAGAGTAGAGACTGAGAAGGGTTCTGGGAGAATTTCTGGACTGACCCCAAAATTTACTGCTATATATGGAGTTACAAAAGAAAGCATAGCCCCTGGATCTAACAATGCATAAACATTCAAATGGAAGACTTGCAACGTACCCGTGACCACATCGGGAGAATCCTCCTGGTCCTGTCGAGCCTGAAGAGCGTATAACCTGTTCTAGTGTTGACCACCACCTGTACCAGACGAGGCACCCTACTGAGTGAGGCGACCTGCTGGAGCTTCTGCAGAGCTGGCCTAATTCTGTGGGCGAATATCCTTGCCCCTTTGAGAAGCTGCTGGACAATCTCTCATCATGTGGCCTGGCTTACCACACCGAAAGAAATTCCCACTACCTGCCATGCACTCACCCTGGTGGTTCCTACTACACTTCTCACACACTAGATGGGTGCGCCTGCTAGTAACTGTACCTTGGAATTTAGAGCCAGGCGCTCTATCCCATCGATCCTTCTTAAATTTAGGTACTCGAGCACTGGCAGAAGATGGAGCTGGAGCTGAAGTCTTTAGATGTAACTGAGAGCAGTTACCACCCTTTGACCTCTGCTGAGAGTAGCTAAAGTCACCTTCCTAGCCCTCTTACTATCTCCTCCCTTTTCCTTTTTCTTCTCCTCCTCAATCTGTTGGGCATAAGTAACCAATCTGGAGAGGTCCATTTCCTTAATAAGCATGGCCGTCTTGCATTCCTTGACCACATCATCGGACACACCAGATACGAACTTACTCATACAAGCTCTGGAGTAATCTACTATCGCTGGAGCATACTTCAATAGCTGTGTGAACTTGAGAGCATAATCCTTCACACTCATGTCATTATGCTTCAAGTTGATAAATTCCTGTACCTTGGCTTCCCTAATCTCAAGTGGAAAAAACCGATCCAGAAAAGCAGTCTTGGAAAGATTCTAACTCATCGGACCTGCACTAGTACCCCTAGACTCCTTCCACTGCTGGTACCAAGTATAAGCCATTCCCTTCAACTGATAAGACGCTAAATCTGCACTCACGACTGGATTGACACCCATAATACGTGCTACCTTCTGGATGTCATCGAGAAACTTCTGTGTATCCTCTTCTGACTTAGACCCATGAAATTCCAGAGGGTTCATCTGAGTGAAATCCAGGATCCTTGCTGTAGCAGTATTAGTCTGAGGTGAAGCTGGTGCCGCAACCTGCTGATTAACCTGGGCGGTCATGGCCTGAGCAAGCACTTGGAAAGCAGCCCTAAATTCAGCATGCGTGACTTGCTCATTCAATGGGTCTACTGGAGCTGCTGGCTAATTCTTGGCATTAGCTCTTCTAGGAGGCAATTTTCTAAAACACGAAGAGCAAGAGTTAGAAGGAGATTAAATAGGGTTTACACTCTATAACACGAGCTGGAAAAGAATGAAAGGAAGTTTTTTCCTAATGACATCTCATAGCTCCTCCCTTATAAGTGTGGCACACTTCACACCCATGAAGAAGTCTCTACTTGACGCGGCTTTCATACACCCTAGGACACTTAACCTGATGCCCTGATACCAAGTTTGTCATGCCCCGAGGCTACCCCCTAGATGCAACACGGTGCTCAGTGTCACAAGTGACCCCAAGCTAACCCATGGAATGTCATATCTATACAATTTCAAGTTAAAAGCATATATTGTGCGGAAGCTAAAAAACAAAAAAAAGAAAATAGTTTAATATCCGAAGTGGGAAAAGCCCAAAATATGTCTAAATATAAAATAATATAAAGAGTATAGTGATGACTGAAAATAACAGTTCGAACTATGAGAACTCACCAATGAAGCTGCTGAGTACGGACTGAAAGTCGAACTAAGCGCGGTATGAATTCTGAGTGTCTGAACCTACATCATAAAATGATGTAGCCAAAAAGTATGCATCAGTACTTTGAATGTACTGAGCATGCGAGATATGGGCTAAGCTGAACAACATAATAACTGAACATGGAAATATATATATACTGAAGCATAAACTGAAAGCTAAGCTGGATATAATGACAGAGTACTAACATGAATATAATATGCTGAACTGAATACTGAAACAGATACTGAGTACACGGTCAATGCACTATGAGTCTGACTATGACAGATACTATTAACCGACATACCCCAAGCTGAGCTAACTATGGGGCCAACCTGTAACCCTGGATGGAAGGGTGTTCATATCTTTCCAAAGGTACAAACAAGTCTGACGTGGATCCACTAAACTGATGTCCATAAGGGACAAATCTGACCTGCCTAATCTGATAACTGACCCCTTTCTGACCTATGATGGCGCTGTAGCTTTGGGACTTAAGGACTGCTATTAAAGGTCTCAGCCTAATATGACAGCTAAGCCTTCATCCCCTCGTCCACTTGGTACTAAGTCTACTCCTAACTGAATATAAATAATAAAAATACAAGCTGAGATGCTGGATAGCTCAAATACTGATAATCATCTGAGAATGCAACATACAAATACTGAAAGTTTTGGCATTCAAATTTTGATGCATGATTGTCTGTCTAGGTTGCCTAGTAAGCATAATTTATGAAATACTGAAATTGACACAAGTTAGAGTTTCTGAGTTCTATACATGAAACTATACTAATTCTCCAAGAAACATGTAATTAATACCATGAAAACTATAGTAGCTAAATTACAATGAATCCCTAAGATTTAGGAACCCTAGGTCTGAATATAGCATGGAGAAACTAAAGAAACTGACTGAATTCTAGGGACCTAATGGGTGAAAGGAACCCACTAGTGAAATCCCACATACCTTTTGAAGAACTACGGAGAAATCCTTTAGATTTTTGGGGCTGAACTTGAAGAAGACCTCTGCTTGTTCTTGAGAGAAAACTGTCGCCTCTTTTGTTTCTTTTCTTTCTAAGTCTGATGATTTTTGGAGAATAGAGGTTTTAGGTAGGTTTTGACTAATAAACTAGGCGTAGGTAGTCAAAACATCGTAGCTTAGGCATTAAAAGAGGTAGGGAAATTCTGTAATACCCTTGGAAAATTTAAAGAAAAACTGCTGAAATTCATGACTCCGGTTCCACGGATGGGTTCTACGGCTCATGGAAACTTCCACGGCTCGTGGAACCCTGTCGTGGTTCCTGAGTCTGAAAATCTTGGCTAATGGAGTTAGGTCCTACGAGTGTGGTCCACGACTCATGGAAACTTTCACGGGTCATGGGTCCTATTCATAGATCATGGCTGGTTGTTGACCCTCATGTCTGGGCTACTAGAATTAGTCCCACGACTTGGGTTTAGGACTCGTGGATCCTTCCATGGGTTGTAGAACCCAATTGTGGTTCTCAGAGGAAGTCAGGCCTCAGATCTGGTTCCACACTTGGGTTCACGACTAATGGATCCTTCCACGGGCCGTAGAACCCAATCATGGTTCTCAGAGGCAAGTCAGGCCTCAGATCAAGTTCCACGACTTGGGTTCACGACTCGTGGAACCTTCCACGGGCCGTAAAACCAAATCATGGTTCTCAGAGGAAGTCTTTAAGCTTCTGATTTAATTCCATGTGTCCAGTCCACGACTCATGGAAACTTCCACGGGTCGTGGATTTAGCTCGTGATTTTGTCTGACAGTTGGAAAAATTATTTTTTTCTAATTTTCTGAGCTAAGTCTGGGCTTGGAAGTTCTGGGGTGTTACCGTAGCGGTCAGTGGGCCACCATATTAATTCCACTGCAGTGAAGGTGGTGACTGCTGCAGCAAGTGACTCAAAGCAGAATTCTGTGTTTAAGTTTATTTCAGAGTTCAACCCTTATTCTAAGAAGGGTTTCCTCCTAAAAACATCCCTAGGGTAATTTTGAAATAGAACACCCAAGAGTAGAGAGGAGTATCTCTTTAAGAACATGATTCCACCATCTCTCTTTCTGATTCTACATCATGAATTCTGAATCAAGAGCAAGGAGTGAAGTTCCACAGATGCTATGAAAGTTGTTTGACATCGAGGTAGATTATGGTTTATTTGAGTTTAGACATTTATTAGTGAATTGTATATGATTTATAGAATTGACGGGAGAAGAATGACTTGGCCTTCAGTTATGGTGTTCAGTTGGATGTCACCTAGCATAATGTAGAAGGGCTGCACGACTAGTGATTTGTGTAAACTTATCAAAATATAATCATAATTTGGACAAGATTAATGTAAAGAGGATGGATCGATTGGGTGTTAATTTAACTATAAAATCCAAATTAATTATATTGAGGGTGGGAAGAAATGGTGCAATTAATAATGCTTGTTTACACGCATTTCTAATGGTGTATTTGCTTTATGAAAATTATATCTTTGTTATCTTAATATGGAGTGTAAAGTGGTGACTAGTAGTCACGATATGATTGCCTTAAGATGAACTTAATGGGAGGAAACGTAGCTATTAGGGCATGATATGTAATAAAAGATTTATGAACTAAGAAATGTGCCTTAACTAGAGCGTTGACGAATTATCTTGTAAAACTGCTAATGATGTGATGCTTTATAAAATTGATAACAATGTGTATGTTTGGATTTCACACTTAAAATGGAATTTAATGTTTCTTAGCATTATAATGCTTGTTGAGTAATTATGGTGAATTGACTGGTCTTCGAACATAAACTGTGATTGATACTTGTTAACTTGACAATGCTTGTATGAATAAACTGTTAAATTATTGAAGCCTATATTAATACGACTTATGATTTGGTGTGAACTTGTGATTATCAATGTGTACTTGTATTCATTATCTCGTGAGATAACTGAACAAAGAACATACTAAGATATGTTGAGAGGAATAAGAAATGTATAATTATTCTGAGATGAGTGATTCGAGTTTGATGTGAGCTTAATGAAGAGTGATTATGTAATAGATGGGGTACCATGCTGATATGGAATATAGTTCAGATATAAATGGCTTGAGTCCGATATGAGCATACGGACAAGCGGATGTATGGTGGATCGGGTACCACGTTAGTACAATACATGAACACCTAGGGTTCCCTGCAAGTCATGACTAGTTGAGAAAGAATAAGACCCTTTAGTATGTGTGTACAGATGAGTAACATATGTGTATTCAGATATGATACAAAGTGAGATTGATGAGATATAGAGGCTATTCAACATTGATTCAGTATGGATATAATTCTATAATTGCGTTGTGATTGCATTATACTTGCAGAGTTTTTTGATGACTTCTTATGTCTGTTATTGGTGACTTTTATGTACAACATTAATTGACATTGATCTGTCCGTATTTAGTTTACTTATCAGGTCATTGATTAACTACTTAATTCCTGAGGTTAAGTGTTTATATGTTGTTGTGCCTTTTATTGCTAGGCGGATTATGATTGTGGGTGATGTCTCTATAAAAAATGATAGGTGTCATGAATGTAATATCTCACGACAGTTAAATATTGAATAGATGGTAATGAGCGTGTGTAATCACAATGGTGCTAAGTATTAGTAATTGTATTGGTGATCTTTGTAATTATCAAGTGAAAAGAAATGTCTAAGGATCATATCTAGAGACTAATTTAAAAGATAAAAAGATAATTCAAATATTATATTGAGTTATTGAGGTAATATGGTGAAGTATGAATAAGTGGCATAAAATTACTGTATAAAATTATTTGTTGATTCTCTGATTTTATATCATATTGTGTGAACTAATCTTAGTCGGTCGATGATGTCTATCAATACGTGTGTTGTGCTGATACTACTCTTGGTACATCATTTTTGGGAAGTAGGTGTGTTACAGATTGTTAAAATTTCTTAGCTGAAGTGACGAATATTCATCATCAGCTTCTGCGTATCTCATTCCTCAGACAAAAGTTGTACTTTTTATTTTATCATTACTCTTTATTAGAAGCTCTTGTACATGTCTAGACTAGGTCCTTGAAAAAAATTGTATTGTCTTGAAAGAAAGAAATATGATATAGCATTTTCAATTAATAATGCTTATTATGATTATTTTTCTTCTTAAGAACTGACGTTTCAAAGGGAAGGGGATGGATGGTAAGGGTTTCTCCTATCGAGCTAAAATCAAGTAGGTGCCCGCAGGATAACGTAAATTGATCGTGACATAAAATATTACAAAAAAAAGATTGATACAACAGATAAAATATATACAAAAATTCAAATAAATAAAAAGAAAAAGTCTGCTCTAGATAAACAGTTAATTTCAAAGTTCCCGACAATAGTATCAAAAACGTTATTGCATTCAAACGCACATGCAAGTGCATGCAGTCGTACAAGTAATAATAGATTTTTAAGTTCGAATATCATACCCATAGAGACTTGTCGATTAACTATTTTACTAAATTAAAACTAATGCTGATTATTTATTTAAGCGATAGATCTCAAAGATGAATTTATGAATTAACTAAATAAAAAAGAGAAAATGCATAAAATACCCTCTAAAGTTGGACGTGATTTGAAAGTAGACACCTAAACTTTACGGGGGTCCTATTACCCCACTCAATAATTTTAAAATAATACAAATATCACATTTTTAGTTCAACCTCAGTTATAAGAAAAAGAGAAAAATCACGCACCAATCATTGTTTGTCACGTGTCAAATTGATTTAATTTACATTTTATTTATATTTTTGTACTTTATTTCTTTCTTTTTTTAATTTTTTTCTCTCTCCTCTTTTATTCTTCATCCCCTTAATTTGCTATTCTAGTAGAACCCATTTTCCCCGCCAATCAACCTTCTTCTCCATTGTCATTCAATCTCTGATGAAATCATCAATATTTCACTTAATTTTATCTTCTAATAAACTCTTAACTTTTTATTATCGTAGTTAAAATCAAATTATTATCAGATTTAAATTTAAAAATTAAAATTACTATACTAATTATAGGATCAGAACTCCATTAAACTTGAGCTTTATAACCTTCTTAACCAAAAAGATAAATAATAACTCCAAAATGAAAAAGAATAAACCTTTTTGGGAATAGAATCAAGGAGGAAAGAATTTTAAAAAATAGAGTAGAAAGAAGATTTGAGGGGAAAAAAAGCAGTAGCTAACAGGGAAAAAGAAGCAAAGGAAGTGAGAATGATGAGGAGTACAATTGAAGAAGATAAAAGGTGGGGTGAGGGTGAGGTGGGGGGATAATTGAAAAATTAAATTAAAATAAATAAAGTTAAAAAAGAAAATTTATAAAAATAAAATTTAATTTTTTTTCGGTTCCTCACTCTCCTTTAGAGAGTGCACACACTCTCTATGACAGATGAAAAAAAAAGAATACAATAATATCAGTTTAAAATTGTTGAGTGGGGTAATAGGACACCCGTGAAGTTTAGGTGTCTACTTTCAAATCACGTCCAATTTTAGGGGGGACTCTGTGTATTTTCTCAATAAAAAATAAAAGAAAAAACCTAATGAACAATAAACCAAATAAAGACCAAGTTTTTACGTAATCAATGTGATGAAATTGATCTAGGATTATAGATTCGTTAACAATATATTGAGTAAGCAATTTTATCGACTTGTTTGTTTATCTAATTGTTAATTTACGGAGTTAATGATATAATTATGGTCTTCTAAGCTTCTAATCGTCTATCCAGAATGGCCTCACAACTACATCATTGAGCGGAGATGCGACATCTTATTCTGAATGCATTTATTTGTCTTCTCATTTTATAACCAAGTAAGGTGATCTACGTATATTCTTACCCTAGCTACAAATCATCCCTTTATTTTACTAAAGGAAATATCTTACTCCTTATATTATTCATTCGATCCTAATGATTCTTCTTCCGAGTTCACATGAGAACATAGATTCATTTCAATAGTAGCTAAGTATTAAAATAGTAAGCTCAAGAATATAAGAACAACTAGTATGATAATCTTCACAAATTGAATCAAGAGTATACTACAATAATCATGAAACTACAATAATTCTAGAACGAGAAGTTTAATTTCACATAGACATGAAGCAATTAAAATAAATCATCCAAAGAAAAATGTAAAAAATAAATAATAATTAAAAGAAAGATGAAACCAAAATTCTCCGACCTCCACGGCGACTCCTAGCTCTTCCTAGGTTCAAAGTTGTGTTAAAATCATGATTAGAATATATTTATAGATGTAGAAAATCACCCCCAATCCTTTTTGAACTAGGATCTGGACTTGGTGAATATTATGTCACGCAATTTAGTCTCTGGCACGGAGCGCCAGCCATAACACCAGACTAATTTTTGTTGTTTTAGCCTTGATGCGGCGCACCAACTATAGCTCCAACCTGCAGAAACTCATTTCTTTGAAGCTTATGGGCTGGGGCGCCGCCCCAGCTATTGCATCAGCCTGCTAACTCGTCCAAAAGTGTCCTACACTCGTTCCAAAGCTCCAACCTTTCATACTTAGTTCGTTTGGATTGCTTTCCTTTTTTTTTTTCTTCTTGCAATGCATATAATAATATATGTTAGCTCACTAACACAAATAAGCACATAACATAAGAAAATATGTGAATTTACTCTCTAAACTTAAACTCAAACATGGGTAAAATGCGACTCTTGGGTGTATAAATACACTCAAGATCAATCTCTTTAACTAATAAAAAGCGGGAGGTAATTTTTTTCTTCTTAATGTTGTTTAATCAATTAAAATAGAATAACTGCATATGTATTTTTAACTGATAATATATGTCATATATAAGATCATAGTAACCCATTATTAATTTTATTTACATAACAATAAAAAAAATTCTAATAAAAAAATATTTTATTTTTTATATTTTTTGAATTAAAGAAGGATAAGTATTTGCTAATATAATCCTTGATTTTAAAGTTAAGATACAACAATCATAATGTTATAAAACATGAAAATTAATTACATTACTTTAAATCACAAAATATCTTTAAAATATCATCGATGAAGTTATTATTCACCCTTTTTCATTTTGACTTTAAAACCATAAACATTAAAATCAAGAAATACATTAGCAAATGCTTATACTACTTCAATTCGAAAAATATTACGAAATAAAAAAATTCATAGTTTATTATTAATTATTTTATGGAAAAAGATTAAAAATGTCCTTAACGTATTAGAAAAGTGTCACAATCCGATTTCTCGGTCATGATGGCACCTACAACCCCCAGTAGGCGAACCAAATCTCGTAGTCCAGAACGGTCAGTAATGAGCTACTATCTAACAGTCTAAGAGGAAGCACAGTTTAATAAGCAGAAGCAAGGGAACAAGGTAAAGAAAATAGATGACAGGAGTAATATCGCAATGCGGAATCTAAATCGAACCCAAAACCTGGTATCATAGCGCATAAGAGCCCAATCTACATAAAGAATACAAATGATCCAAAAGTAATATATACACAGCTGTCTCCGAGTAGTAATAGAGTATAAAATATACAGATAAACTAAAAGCTAAGCTCCGGTCGCCAAGAGCTCACCCTCAGTCTGGACGGTCCAAAACATCACCTCGCACGAGTCTCTGATGAGCTAACGGCGATGACCCATACTAGGATATGCACCAGAAGTTGCAGTGTGTAGGGTGAGCACCAAATGCGAAGCATAAGGTACCCGGTAGGTATCATAGGCCGACTGGGCACATATAAGATAAAAGAGTAATAACAGACAAAGTAGAAATAAGCAGTCACGGAAATGAACAAAAAATTACACAGGAACTAGCCCAGAGGGAAGATAACAAGGACAACATACAAGGCTAGCAAGTGGAGTATATACAAAACAGGCACATGTGAAAGTAAGAAAAGATGCACCTAGCATCTTTGCAATAACAACATATACATAATTTTTTTTAGAAATGGACGGTATACCGGTAACCTCAAGTATAAGGAAAAGGGGCGAAGAGTAAAGGTAGACATGCTCGGAAAGCAGGAAACAAAAATTAAACTAATCATATCACTTTCGAGTCCAGAAACTAACAGCCTAGCAAATATCCAACTCCACACTTATAACAGTAATGGGGGAACAATTCTGTAATAAAATAACAAGAGTCTACCTACAGTCCCCTGGCCGCCCATACAACCGACGAACACAAACAAGTGAAAATAAACCATCCGGCATCCCATACTACCGGAGCGTACAATCAACAAACAACAAACAATAAACAAGGGTAGTACTCCACACAAATGAACGACATGCTATGAAATGCCAAGATCATGCAATCTCAGTGTCAGTATGTTACCCCTTCCGGTGTCCCAAAGGTCCTGTAAAGGCGGGATCCATGGAAGGACTTCTCCCGAGTACATCTGCTCCGCCGTAAACCCCTACCCCCGGTCACCCTTTTTGCCCGAAGCACTTGGTCCAGAGCGACAGGGTCCATGGAGGTCTACTCGTAGACCACATACTACACTATAACCTCACAATATCGTCTGGAGTACCACCAGATCCAAACTAGTCATCAATGCTCAAAATGAATGCCTAAATCCTATCCAGGTCTAAATCAATGAAATAAATGCAGTAAATCACCTCCAAGGGTGCCCGGGCATCTTCGGGTCTAAAACAGTAGTAAAAGATGTCTGTCGCTTGGCTTTACCGAGTCTAATCTCATTTCTTTATAAATAGCAGAAATCAATCGGGAACCTCAGTCTACCCGAGTCCCATATAAGATACAAAAACTGAGACATCTCTCTCTTTTAACCTTTCTTACCCTAAGAAAATCCATAAAGGGATATCAAACCATTTAATAACATATTTTACCAAAAATGGGCCCCCGAGGCCATGGAAGGGTTGGAAATCATGACTAATGGGCCCGACGCCAAAACCGTAGTAAAATCGAGTAGAAAATTCTTTATATGCATGATAAATGATATGCTCAATCACAAATAGTGGCCCTACGGCTCACAATCAACCTATCGGCCCTGCACAGGCTCCACAGCTACTCAGCAAGCATAACCAGCCTAGAAGGATATTTCTATGTTCGGGATTCGCGAACATTCCCATTAATCGCACCATCTATGTTCCAGAGTCAACAAGGCCTCACAGGACCACAAGAGTGATAATATCAACTACTAAGAATACTACACACAACGGAGGAAAGAAATGGAATGAACCATGGAAAAGCGGTCAGGGTCTGTGGTACCAACCTAATAACCCAATCCAAGGATACGAGCTAGTACAATTTTATCCGATATATGCTAAGTCTAGGGAGTTAGACTGTAACCTACTTGTCGTCCAACGACAAGCTGCCCGAACAACAACGTCCAAGCCCGAATCTCTCTGAGAGATCCCGAATGACAATTAAACTATCATAAACATAAATAAAACTTTAAAACAAGTCTAACGATACCCATATTGCTACAATTATAGCCGGGTTAAAATCCGGGTAAAAACTGGGCCCGCGGAGCCCATAACCCAAAACCAAAAATGAAAAGAAGCATGATGACCCCAACGATGCCAAGGAGGCATGCTCCAAAATTGAGCACAATTGGCCAAGAGAAAGGCGCCAAAACATCCTGCTCAAGTTGGGGTTTAAAGATAGAATTTTAAGAACTAAAAATGGAAATTAGGCAAGAATTACTTACCAAAAAGAAGGAATTTCAGCCCAAGATGGATAATTCACCACACCCACGAATATGCACCAGCTAGAAGGAAGCCACCACAACAATTTCCAAGCTTGAGATGAGCATCAATGGTGGATTTTAAGGAAAGAACAAGAGAATTCAAGGAGGAAGAAGGCTGACCAAAAGACGAAGTACTACAGAAAATCAACGAACAAACGATTCCCCAAGGTTTAGGATTGATATAGGAGCAATTTAGGAGAGTATTTTAGGAGTTCGAGTTGAGAAGAGTTGAGAAAATAAGCTGCAAAAATGAAAGCAACAAAATATATAGTTGCTGGAAATTGGGCTGCGCCATCGACGCTCAAGACCTGCCACAGGCTAGAGCGATCGCACTGCCTGGGGGCCGTTGGCGCTGAAGGCCAAGCTTGCAACTATTTTTTTGCATTTTTTGAAAACTCTACGGGGCATTCCGGGCACAATACGAAACCGATATTCAAAAAACAATAATGCTAATAGAGTGGAAATGAGGTTTCAGACTCAACGGAATCGACGAAACTTCCATACTAGGTCAGTTCAGAGAAATGTTGACCCAAGTCAACACCAACGAATAAGAACCCAAAGGCTCGAAATGAGTCCGGCTCAACCGAAACCCAAACCAAACACCTTCCTAACCCAAACTCAACATTCCAGAGCTGATAGAATTGTCAGATTTTGAATCCAACACTCCGATCATCAAAAGTTACCCCAAGTTACACTTTCAACTCCAAATGGTTTGATAACAGAGAAAACAATACCAAACCCACACCGGAAGTCCTCAGGCTTCAACTAAAGGTCCAACTAGACCAAAATTCATTACTACGGAGCTAATAAAACTGCCAGAATTTGATTACGAGCATATTAGCTAAGAATGTTGACTAAAGTCAATGATATTCTAAGTTAAAGCTCTAAAATAGGAAAAAGGGAAAAACAACCAAACGAACGGCCAGGGCACCAAACTACCGGTCCCAGAAAGCCATAAATGACTTGGGGACACTACAAGAAAGCTCTAACAGTGCAATGAATGCGTAAATGTAAAGATGATCGAAAGGGTCATCATAACATCCACTACTAAAAAGACTTTTGTCCTCGAAAGTCAAGAAGAAGGGAGTACTTGAAGGCTCGAACAACTGCGGATACTGAGCACTTAACTCACTCTCGGTCTCCCAAGTAGTTTCCTCGACCGGACGATGTCTCCACTGAACTTTCACAATCGGAATCTCCCTGGATCTCAATCTCTTGATTTCTCTGGCCAGAGTAGCGATTGGCTCCTCAACAAATGAGAACCTCTCGTCTAACTGAACCGAATCCCAATGCAACACATGAGACTCATCTGGAACGTACCAGCACAACATTGAGACATGAAAAACTGGGTGAACAACTGAAAACATCGGAGGCAAAGAAAATATGTAGGCAACACTACCAACCCTCTGTAGAATCTCAAACGGCCCAATAAACCCGGGGATAAGCTTGCCCCATCAACCAAATCTCATCACGCCCTTCGCGAGCGATACAAGAAGGAAAACCAAGTTGCCAACACTGAACTCCAAGGCACGAAGTCTACGATCAGCGTAGCTCATCTGCCTAATCTGGGCTGCTCTAAGTCTGTCCTGAATCAAAAGGACTCAGTCCAAGGAATCTCTAAGCAAATCTACACCCTGCGGTCTGGACTCTAAAATATCAAACTAACCAATCGGCGATCTGCAATACCTACCTTACAGAGCCTCAAACTATGCCATGACAATGCTCAAATAGAAACTATTATTATACGCAAACTTGGCCAATGGCACAAACTGATCCCATGAACCTCCAAAGTCAAGAACATAAGCCCGAAACATGTCCTCTAGGACCTGAATAGTCCTCTCGGACTGGCCATCTGTCTGAGGGTGGAAAGCAGTACTAAGCTGAACCTCTGTACCCAAATCTCGCTGAATAGCCTTCCAGAACTGAGATGTGAACTGAGCGCCGCGGTCTGAAATGATAGAAGCTGAGACCCCATGCAATCAAACAATCTCACGAATGTAGATCTGAGCTAACCTCTCTGCCCCGTAAGCAGTTTGAACTGGCAAGAAGTGTTGCTGACTTAGTCAGCCTATCAATAATCACCTAGATAAAATTAAACCCATCAGAAGTACGAGGCAAACTAACCATGAAGTCCATAGTAATACCTTCCCACTTCCACTCAGGAATGGGAAGCCACTGCATCAAACCACCGGGCCTCATGCGCTCAAACTTAACCTGCTGACAGTTCAAGCACCAAGATACAAACTCTACCACGTCCCGCTTCATACCACTACACCAGTAAAGCTGTCTCAAATCATTATACATCTTGGCTGCGCCAGGGTGAATGGAGTATCTGGAATAATGTGCCACACAGAGTACCAACTGAATCAACTCACCCTCAAAACACAAAGTCGACCATCAGAACCCAAACTGTGCCATGACAATGCTCAAATAGAAACTATTATTATACGCAAACTTGGCCAATGGCACAAACTGATCCCATGAACCTCCAAAGTCAAGAACACAAGCCCGAAGCATGTCCTCTAGGACCTGAATAGTCCTCTCGAACTGGCCATCTGTCTGAGGGTGGAAAGCAGTACTAAGCTGAACCTCTCTACCCAAATCTCGCTGAATAGCCCTCCAGAACTGAGATGTGAACTGAGCGCCACGGTCTGAAATGATAGAAGCTGGGACCCCATGCAATCGAACAATCTCACGAATGTAGATCTGAGCTAACCTCTCTGCCCCGTAAGCAGTTTGAACTGGCAAGAAGTGTTGTTGACTTAGTCAGCCTATCAATAATCACCTAGATAAAATTAAACCCATCAGAAGTACGAGGCAAACTAACCATGAAGTCCATAGTAATACCTTCCCACTTCCACTCAGGAATGGGAAGCCACTGCATCAAACCACCGGGCCTCATGCGCTCAAACTTAACCTGCTGACAGTTCAAGCACCAAGATACAAACTCTACCACGTCCCGCTTCATACCACTACACCAGTAAAGCTGTCTCAAATCATTATACATCTTGGCTGCGCCAGGGTGAATGGAGTATCTGGAATAATGTGCCACACAGAGTACCAACTGAATCAACTCACCCTCGAAACACAAAGTCGACCATCAGAACCCAAACTGTGCCATGACAATGCTCAAATAGAAACTATTATTATACGCAAACTTGGCCAATGGCACAAACTGATCCCATGAACCTCCAAAGTCAAGAACACAAGCCCGAAGCATGTCCTCTAGGACCTGAATAGTCCTCTCGAACTGGCCATCTGTCTGAGGGTGGAAAGCAGTACTAAGCTGAACCTCTCTACCCAAATCTCGCTGAATAGCCCTCCAGAACTGAGATGTGAACTGAGCGCCACGGTCTGAAATGATAGAAGCTGGGACCCCATGCAATCGAACAATCTCACGAATGTAGATCTGAGCTAACCTCTCTGCCCCGTAAGCAGTTTGAACTGGCAAGAAGTGTTGTTGACTTAGTCAGCCTATCAATAATCACCTAGATAAAATTAAACCCATCAGAAGTACGAGGCAAACTAACCACGAAGTCTATAGTAATACCTTCCCACTTCCACTCAGGAATGGGAAGCCACTGCATCAAACCACCGGGCCTCATACGCTCGAACTTAACCTGCTGACAGTTCAAGCACCAAGATACAAACTCTACCACGTCCCGCTTCATACCACTACACCAGTAAAGCTGTCTCAAATCATTATACATCTTGGCTGCGCCAGGGTGAATGGAGTATCTGGAATAATGTGCCACACAGAGTACCAACTGAATCAACTTACCCTCGAAACACAAAGTCGACCATCAGAACCTAAAGTAGCCCAGCTGGCCTTACCCCAAACTACCTGATCACGAAGGTCACACAAACTCTGATCCTCAAACTATCGGCTTTGAATCTGATCAACTAGAGTAGGACGAACCTCAACATTGACAAGAACTCTGCTGGGATTCGATAAGTCAAGCCTAACCAAATGGTTAGCCAAGGACTGGATGTCCAAAGCCAACGGTCGCTTAGAAGCTAAAAGTGAAGCTAGGCTTCCCATACTCACCGCCTTCTGACTCAAGGCATCCGCCACCACGCTTGCCTTGCCCGGATGGATAGAATAATGAAATCATAGTCCTTCACCAACTTAACCCATCTCTGCTGCCTCGAGTTTAGCTCTTTCTTACTCGTAATATACGTAAGACTACAATGGTCGATGAATATCTTACAATGAACTCCATATAAATAGTGCCTCTAAATCTTGAGCGCGAAGACTACCGCCGCCAACTCTAAGTAATGAGTGGGGTACTTGTGTTCGTGAACCTTCAGCTGTCTCAACGCATATGCTATCACTCGACCCTGCTGCATCAACACACAACCAAAACCGACCCCTGAAGCATCATAATACACGAAGAAACTCTGACCCTTAACCGACAAAGTCAGAACTTGAGCTGAAGTCAATAAGGCCTTAAGCCTCTGAAAGCTATCCTCGCACTGATCTGGCCACTAGAATTGTACATCTTTCCTAGTCAGCATAGTCAAAGGTGCATCTATGGAAGAAAATCCCTCAACAAAACATCTGTAGTACCCGGCTAACCCAACAAAGCTACAGACCTCAGTAGGAGTAGTACATCTAGGCCAATCATGAACCACAAAAATCTTACCCGAATCAACTCTAATACCATCCTTAGACACCACGTGTCCTAGGAATACAACTGACTCAAGTCAAAACTCATACTTTGAGAACTTGGCGTAAAGCCGATGATCTCTCAAAGTCTGAAGTACAGTCCTCAAATGCTGCTCATGCTCGTCCCTACTCCTCGAGTATATCAGAATGTCATTAATGAAGACTATCACGGACATATCTAGATACGGGCTAAGCACCCTATGCATTAAATCCATAAAGGCTGCGGGGGCATTAGTCAACCCAAAAGACATCACCAGGAACTCGTAGTGGCCATAACGTGTCCTGAATGCTGTCTTAGGGATGTCCTCCGCCCTAATCCTCAACTGATAGTAGCCGGGCCTCAAATCAATCTTCGAAAACACGACAGAACCCTGAAGCTGATCAAATAAATCATCAATCCTGGGCATCAGATACCTATTCTTCACTGTTACCTTATTCAATTAGCGATAGTCAATACACATCCGCATTGACCCATCCTTCTTCTTCACGAAGAGAACATGAGCACCCCAAGGAGACACACTCGGTTTAATGAACCCCTTAGCTAACAAATCCTGGAGCTGCTCCTTAAGCTCTCTCAACTCAACAGGAGCCATAGGGTAAAGAGGAATAGAAATGGGACTGGTGCCCAGCTCTAACTCAATGGCGAAATCAATATCCCTCTCAGGTGGAAGGCCTGGCAGGTCGGTAGGAAATACATCTAGGAAGTCTCTAACCACAGGAACAGACTCATGAGATATAGGGTCAGCACTAGCATCTCGTACATATGCTAGATAAGCTAAACACCCTTGGGGAAATTAAATTCCTAGCTCGAAGACAAGAGATGATCCCAGATGGTGCATGGCTAACAGAACCCTGCCACACAATCGAGGATACCCCGGGCACGGCTATTGTAACGATTTTAGCATGACAATCCAAAACTGCACGGTGAGGGGATAACTAGTCCATGCCCAGTATCACATCAAAATCTAGCATACCGAGTATCATTAAATCAACCCAAGTCTCCAAATCACCAAAAAATATCACACAAGATCTCACCATTCGATCCACTACTAAAGAATCTCCTACTGGGGTCGAAACAGACACAAGCACATATAATGGCTCACTAGCCAACCTCAAAGAAGGCAAAAAGTAGGCAGATACATATGAACAAGTGGATCCGAGATCAAATAAAGCCATAGCAGAGTGACAACATACATAAATCATACTTGTAATCACGGTATTTGAGGCCTCTGCCTCCGGTCTCCCAGAGACTGCATAGAACTGACGATGACCTCTACCTGCCTAACTATAATCCCTACTACTTGCTCTGCCACACAGGGCACTAACCCTAGACTGACCCCCCCTCTAGCTGGAGGCTGAACTGCTCGCAAAGGCTCTACCAGTGGAGCGGATGGCTGAACTGTACCCCTCTGGCGGCAATCTATCGCATAGTGATGCACCACCCCACACTCATAGCAAGGCCTTGATGGCCTAAAGTGTCGAGCTGGACTGGCAGAACTCGAATGGCCATCACGGCCTGATGCCCTGGAAGATGCACCCCTCGAAGACTGACCGCTCTGGCCCTGATGGCTACTCTGACCCTGCTCAAATGGAGTGCCACCCATAGCCTGAAGTGAAGCCTGAACCAGTGGGCTGGATTGACCCTGATGCTGCTGTGGCTGATAACCTCGGCCCCACTAGCCTGAACCTCTACCCCTCTAGCGAGAACCACTATAGCCACCCTGATATCGAAACCTCTTATCTCTGGCCTCGGAGTCATAACGATGCATATCCTCTACCATGCGAGCATAATCCGTAATGGACTGAAATGATATACCATTGGCTACCAATATCTTGACTGGCTCTTTAAATTCTAACCTCAATCCCTAAACAAACCTGCGAATCTTGTCCGGCTTAGTACGAATGATCATAGCTCCAAATGGTGATAACTAATGAAAATGGGTCACATACTCTGATACTCGGAAACAGCCTCTCTACCTCACTCTGAGGTAGTGGTATGGTCTGCGTACACTCTACCCTCCCCAGACCCCACGATGTGGGAATACACTGGGTATGTTGTTGTTGTTGTTGTTGTTGTATACTCTGATATGGTTATAGACCCCTGCATAAGCTGAGTAAAATTCTCCCTGTGACGCTCACGATCACTCTGAGGCAAGAACTTGTCCATAAAGGCCTCATAGAACTCAGACCAGGTCAAAAGAGGCGATGTAGAAGTTCTGTAAGCAACCTGTGCCCTCCACTATAACTTCGCTGGGCCCTCCAGCTGATAGGTAGTGTAGCCAACCCCGTGAGTCTCCAATAATCCTAAATGGTGCAACATCTCCTCACAGGTAGTGATAAAATCATGGGGGTCCTGACCTAGTGTACCAATAATTCTCGGCGGTGCCAATCTCAAAAACCTACCCAAGGCCTTCTGATCCGTCTCTGTCATAGCAGCGCGAGGAGCAAGAGGCTGGGCAACCGATTGGACTAGAACAACCTCAGCATGGGGAGATGCAGTAGTAGGCTGCGCTCCTGAACTCGGAACACCCAGGGCTGCCCCCTGAGTGGATGTCTGGGCTATCTCAGAAGGACGCTCCCCAATCATACCTAAAAGCTGAACAAGTAAACCCCGAATATCTAAAGACTGAGCTGGGGCTGAAGCCGGCACAAAAACTGGTGCTGGAACTGGTATGGGAGCTGGTGGTACCTGGGCTATCCGCGGGTCCACATGCTACTACTTTGGAGCAAACTCTAGCTCGTAATCATACTCTGGATCTACCTCAACTCTAGAAGCTCTAGCAGGTGTCGCTGCTTTGGGGCACCCTCGACCCCTACCTCTACCCCGGCGACCACCCCAACCCCTAGCTGGAGTCAGAGGTGCAGGGGAAGGAGGCTCTCCTCCGCCAGAAGCTGAAGATCTCGTACCAACCATCTACGGAAGACTGAACTAGAATAAGTGAGACTTCCAGAAACTTTCAAGGATACTATGCACGAGAGAGAAATAAGAAAAGTCCATTTTCCTAAGATGTCACTATAGCCTCCCAAAGATTGAGTATGGACATCTCCGCCCCAATTTGCAGGATTCTACTAGACATTGGCTCCTATACCGATGACACCAGTGAACCTAGGGATCTGATACCAAGCTGCCATGACCCAATTTCTCGGTCATGATGACACCTACAACCCCCAGTAGACGAACCAATCCCCATATCCTAGAATGATCAGTAATGGGCTACTATCTAACAGTCTAAGCGGAAGCACAGTTTAATAAATGGAAGCAAGGGAACAAGGTAAATAAAATAGATAACATGAGTAATATAGCAATGCAGAATCTAAACCGAACCCAAAACCTGGTATTATAGCGTATAAGAGCCCGATCTACATAAAGAGTACAAAGGATCCAAAAGTAATATATACACAGCTGTGTTCAAGTAGTAATAGAGTAAAAAATATACAGATAAACTAAAAGCTAAGATCCGATCGCCAAGAGCTCACCCTCAGTCTGGACAGTCCAAAATAATACCTTGCACAAGTCTCCGACGAGCTAACGGCGATGGCCCACACTAGGATCTGCACCAGAAGATGCAGTGTGTAGGGTGAGCACCGAACGTGAAGCATAAGATACCCAGTAGGTATCATAGGCCGATTGGGAATATATAAGATAAAAGAGTAATAACAAACAGAGTAGAAACAAGCAGTCACGAAAATCAATGAAAAACTACACATGAACTTGCTCAGAGGGAAGACAACAAGGATAACTACAAGTCTAGCAAGTGGAGTATATACACAACAGGAAAAGGTGAAAGTAAGAAAAGACGCACCTGGGATCCTTGCAATGACAACATATACATAACAAGTTTTAGAAATGGATGGTATACCGGTAACCTCAAGTATAAGGAAAAGGGGCGAAGAGTAAAGGTAGACATGCTTGGAAACCAGGAAACAACAATCAAACTAATCATATCAATTTTGAGTCCAGAAACTAACAGCCTAGCAATATCCAACTCCACACTTATAACAGTAACGGGGGAATAATTCCGTAATAAAATAACAAGAGTCTACCTATAGTCCCCCGGCCGTCCATACAATCGAGGAACACAAACAAGTGAAAACAAACCCTCCGGCATCCCATACTACCAGAGCGTACAAGCAACAAAGAGCAAGCAAGGGTGGTACCTCACACAGATACTACACTATAACCTCACAATACCGTCTGGAGTACCACCGGATCCAAACTAGTCACTAATGCTTGAAATGAATGCCTGAATCCTATCCAAGTCTAAATCAATGAAATAAATGCAGTAAATCCCCTCCAAGGGTGCCCGGGTCTAAAACAGTAGTAAAATAGGTCTGTTGCTTGGCTTTGCCGAGTCTAATCTCATTTCTTTATAAATAGAAGAAATCAATCGGGCACCTCGGTCCACCCGAGTCCTATATAAGATACAAAAACTGATACATCTCTCTCTTTTAACCTTTCTTACCCCAAGAAGATCCATAAAAGGGATATCAAACCGTTTCATAACATATTTTACCAAAAATAGGCCCCTGAGGCTATGCAAGGCTTGGAAATCATGGCTAATGGGACCGAAGACAAAACCATAGTAAAATCGAGTAGAAAATCCTTTATATGCCATATAAATGATATGCTCAATCACAAATAGTGGCCCCACGGCTCACAATCAACCTATCGGCCCTGCACAGGCTCCGCAGCTACTCAGCAAGCATAACCAGCTTAGAAGGATATTTATATGTCCGAGACTCACAGACATTCCCAATAATCCTCCCATCTATGTTCCAGAGTCAACAAGGCCTCACAAGACCACAAGGGTGATAATATCAACTACTAAGAATACTACACACAACGGAGGAAAGATTTGGGACGAATCATGGAAAAATGGTCAAGGTCTGTGGTACCAACCTAATAACCCAACCCAAGGATGCCAGCTAGTACAATTTTATCTGATATATGCTAAGTCTAAGGAGTTAGACCGTAACCTACCTGTTGTCCAATGACAAGCTGTCCGAACAACAATGTCCAAGCCCAAATCGCTCCGAGAGATCCTGAATGACAATTAAACTATCATAAACATAAATAAAATATTAAAATGAGTCTAACGATACCCATATTGCTATAATTATAGCCGGGTCAAAATCTGAGTAAAAAATGAGACTGCAGGGTTAACAATCCGAAACCAAAAATGAAAAGAAGCACGATGACCCCAAAGATGCCAAGGAGGCATGCTCCAAAATTGAGCAAAATTGGCCAAGAGGAAGGTGCCAAAATAGCCCGCTCAAGTTGGGGTTTAAAGATAGAATTTTAAGAACTAAAAATGGAAATTAGGCGAGAATTACTTACCAAAAACACGGAATTTCAGCCCAAGACGGATAATTCACCACACCCACGAACATGCACCAGCAAAAGGCAACCACCACAACAATTTCCAAGCTTGGGCAGCCACCACAACAATTTCCAAGCTTGGGATGAGCATCAATGGTGGATTTTAAGGAAGGAACAAGAGAATTCAAGTAGGAAGAAGGCTTACCAAAAGATGAAGAACTACGGAAAATCAACGAACAAATGATTCCCCAAGGTTTATGATTGATATAGGAGCAATTTAGGAGAGTATTTTAGGAGTTGGAGTTGAGAAGAGTTGAGAAAATAAGCTGCAAAAATGAAAGCAACGAAATATATAGTTGCTGGAAATTGGTCAGCGCCATCGGTGCTCAAGGCCTGCCACAGGTTAGCGCGATCGCGCTGCCTGGGCGCCGTTGGTGCTGAAGGCCAAGCCTGCAACTATTTTCTGCAATTTATGAAAACTCTATGGGGTATTCCGGGAATAATTAAAAACCGATATTTAAAAACCAATAATGCTAATAGAGTGGAAACGATGTATCAGACTTAACAGAATCGACAAAACTTCCATACGAGATTGTTTCGGAGAAATGTTGACCCAAGTCAACACCAACGAATAAGAACCCAATGGCTCAAAATGAGTCCGGCTTACCCGAAACCCAAACCAACCACCTTTCTAACCCAACTCAACATTCTGGAGATGATAGAATCATCAGATTTTGAATCCGACACTTCGATCACCGAAAGTCACCCCAAGTTACACTTTTAACTTCAAATGGCTCGAAAATGGAGAAAACAACACCAAACCCACACTGGAAGTCCTCAGACCTCAACTAAAGGTCTAACTAGACCAAACTCATCGCTACAGAGCTAACAGAACTATCAAAATTTGATTCCGAGCACGTTAGCTAAGAATGTTGACTAAAGTCAACGATATTCTAAGTTAAAGCTCTAAAACAGGAAAAAGGGCAAAACAACCAAACGAACGGGCAAGGCACTGAATTACCAGTCCCAGCAAGGCATAAATGACTTGGGGCCACTACAGAAAAGCTGTAACAGTGCAATGAATGTGTAAGCACGAAGATGACCGGAAGAGTCATCACAAAAAGTCTCAAAATGCCATTATTTCACCTATTGGAATTTTCCCTTCCTTTCACATTTTAGATTAGAAATTTCCTTATTACTAAATTTGAGTCTAAAATTACCCCTGCTTTACATGGAAGCTGATGTGAAATATATAGTTTTTTTAAAAATTAAATATGTAACATTAATTTTATTGATACGCATATAATTAAACCCAAATTCATTCACAATCAACCCATTAACTCAAATACATTCTTAAAAGACCCACACTTTCCTCTTCATCCCACATCCAAGGCATGTTGGTGGTGGAGAAAAAATCATCAAAAATGAAGAACAAACGTCTGATATTCCAATACATGAACAAAGAGGACTTTACATCTATACCATCTTAAAAATGATATAACTTTTTTAGCACAAAAATTGATATATATAAAAAATAGTCAAAAAAATTTAACTTCTAATAACACCTCTTAAAAGTCATAACTTATCCCTAATAAATACCGTCTTTCTCTCCACCAATTAATTTGTTAAAAACAGTTAGAAATTGTCATTCAAAATATTAGTACTCTTTTCCTTTTTTTTTTTTTTTTTTTTTTAAATCTTATGTTTTTCTTCTTATTTTCTTTTTATATTAACATACTTCTTTACTTTATGTTGTTTTGTTATTTCCTGTTGTTTCTTGTTCTTATATAATGTCCTTTTTATAGACTATTTTATTCTTGAGCCGGGGGTCCATCGAAAATAACCTCTCTACCTTACTTCTGAGGTAGTGCGCTCTACCCTCCCAGACCCCACTTTATGAAAATATACTGGGTATGTTATTATTGTTGTTATTGTATTAATTTTTTTTTATTTGTTTCCTTTATTACAAAACACTGTATTAACATATTGCAAATTGGATTCATTGTGTTTATGTATATTTCTATTTTAATGATATATTATAATGACCTGTTTCATCATTATAGTAAGTTAGGGCATAAGTACCCGGCTAGAAAAGTCCCTAAGATGAGAGTTGATAAAATCTTCGGCTAGGGTGAGTTTTGACAAAAATCTGGTGTTATGTACTTATGTGGCGATTCTTGATTCGTGATTCGAGGTTTGATGTTGTGCTATATATTTATGGATAGTCGACTAATGCAGTACAAAGTTTCAGAACAAAAACTTGGTTCATAAAACTCCTATTATGGTGGTTATTGTCATGCCCCGAGGCTACCCCCTGGACGCAACACGGTGCTTAGTGTCACAAGTGACACCAAGCTCATCCATGGCATGGCATATCTATACAAGTTCAATTTTGAAAACATGCACTGTGCAGAAGCTAAAAACAATTTAATAACTGGAATGGGGAAGAACCCAATTATCTGAATATATGAAATATATAAATAGTATAGTGCTGGCTGAAAACAACACCAACAACTGCTGAAAACTATTCTATGTCTGAAAGACTCTAACCGATATAAGTTGCTGGGACATGCCCCCAGCTAACTCTAACAATCTGAAAACTAAAATAATAAGACTGAAAGGTAAAGCATGTCTATCGTCCTCGAACTAAGAGGACTCACCACCGCATATGCTGAGTACAGACGGTAAACTGACCTAAGCGCGATATGGATACTGAGCACCTGAACCTACATCATAAAATGATGTAGCACAAACGTATGCGCCAATACTTGGAATGTATTGAGCATGCGGGATATGAACTAAGCTGAACAATATAACAACTGAACATGGAAATATATATACTGCAGAATAAATTGAGAAGTGAGATGAGATGCAATGACCAAAGAAATATCATGAGTATATCACATGCTGAACTGAGTAACTGAATATGAGGTCAATGTAATATGAGTCTGACTGTGGGAGATACTATTAACCAACATACCCCAAGTTGAGCTAATTATGGGACCAACCTGTAACCCTGGATGGAAGGGTGTTCATACCTTGCCAAGGGTACAAACAAGTCTGACATGGATCCACTAAATTGATGTCCACAAGGGATGAGGGTGACCAACCAAATATGATGGGTGACCCCTTTAGAACCTACGGTGGTGCCGTAGTTCTGGAACTCAGGAATTGCTACTAAAGGTCTCAGCCTAAAGCTGACGGGTGAACCTCCATCCCTTAGTTCACTCGGTGCTAAGTCTACTCCCAACTGAATGTAAGCTAACATGCTACTGTAATACTGGATAGCTCAAAATACTAATATAATTTGAGAATGCACATAAACATCTGAAGGATATGACATTTAAATTCTGAAGCATGATTTTCTGATTGATCTGCCTAGCAAACATAATTTCTCAAGTACTGAAAATTATCATAATCTAGGGTTCTGAATTCTATACATGATTTATAGTAATTCTCCAAGAAACATGAACTAAGCATCATATAAATTATAGCATCCGAATAGCAAAGAAAAACTCTAAGGTTTATGAACTCTAGGTCTAATCAATCATGGAGAAACTGAAGGACTGGCTGAATTCTAGGGACCCGATAGTTGGAAAGAACCCAATAGTGAAATCCCACATACCTTGAGAAGAAACTATGGATAATTCCTTTGGATTTTGGGGCTGAACTTGAAGAAGACCTCTGCCTGTTCTTGAGAGAAAACAGTCACCTCTTTCTCTTCTTTTCTTTCTAAATTTGATGATATTTAGGAGAATAGAGGTTTTAGGTAGTTTTTGACTAATTAAAATAGTCTTAGAGTAGTCAAAACAATGTAGCCTAGGCATTAAAAGAGGTAGGAAAAGTCTGGAATGCCCATGGAAAATAATTAGAAACACTGTCTGAAATTCGCGACTCAGGGATCACGACTTGGTTCTATGGCTCGTGAAAAGTCCCACGGGTCATTGAACCCTGTCGTAGTTTCTTGGTCCTGAAAGTTAAGCTATTGGAATGAACTCCATGAGTTGGTTCACGACTCATGGAAACTTCCATGAGTTTCCACGGGTCTTGGAATCCCACTCGTGGTTCCTGAGCTGAATTTCTTAATCTCTGAAGTTTGGTTCCATGGGTTGGGTTCATGACTCATGTAAACTTCCACGAGTCATGAAACCAATCGTGGTTCCTGGGAGTCATCTGCTGGGAGGATTCCATGGAAAATTTTTACGGTCCGTGGAAACTTCAATGGTCCGTTGACTCAAGTCGTGGGATGAACTTCAGAGGAGCATTCCTCTGATCTTTGTCCCACGAGCCCAGTCCACGACTCATGGACTATTCCACAGCTCATGGAAGTGACTCGTGGTTCTGCTGACAGTTGAAATTTTTTATTTCTTCTAGTTTTTCTGAGCTGAGTCTGGGCTTGGAAGTTTTGGGGTGTTACAATATCTCGCCCTTGGGATCATTCGTCCTCGAATGAAGACTAAATAAGCTGAGTTTGGAGAGAAAGAGCTGCAATCCCTACCAACTGAATACTAGGAACTGATATCTAACTGAACTGAGTTCCATGAACATGCAAATATGCTAAAATGCAAGGATAACTGAGGGAACAAAGTACTGAGACTAAATTACACAAGAGTAAACTGAGAGACTGGAGAGGAACTATTACCTTAAGCTGAAACTAAATTAGAAGAAAAGAGGTGAGGGTACTTGGCCATCATGGCTGCTTCTGCTTCCCTATTATCTCCCTCTACAGACTAATTCCTCCACAAAACATTTACTAAAGCGACCTCCTTATTTCTCAACCTACAAACCTGATGGTCCATAATCTCAAACCAGAACCTCCTCATAGGTGAGGCTATCCTTCACAACCATACTCTCTAAAGGTACTATTGATGCCGGATCCCCCCCACACTTTTTCAACAAGGAAATGTGAAAGACTGGATGAACCGCTTCTAGTTCTGCTGGCAACTCTAACTCAAAGGCCACATTACCAACCCTTTTCAGGATTCTGTAAGGACCTACATACCTGAGACTGAGCTTCCCTTTCTTGCCAAATCTCATCACTCCCTTCATGGGTGACACCTTCAAGAAAACCCAATCATCAATCTCAAACTCTAAGTCCCTTCTTCTCACATCGGTAGAGGACTTCTGATGACTCTACGCTGTTTTCAATTTTTCTCTGATGAGCTGAACCTTCTCCATAGCCTCATGTACCGAGTCTGGCCCAATCAAGGTTGATTCACCTACTTTGAACCAACCTACCAGTGATCTGCATCTATGCCCATAAAGTGCCTCATACGGGGCCATTTAAATACTGGAGTGAAAACTGTTATTATAGGCGAACTCTATGAGAGGTAGGTGATCATCCCAACTACCTTTGAAATTGATCTCACAAGCTAACATGTCCTCTAAGGTTTGAATGGTACGCTCTGCCTGACCATCCGTCTGCAGATGAAATGTTGTGCTAAAATTCACTTGAGTACGAAGACCTTTCTGAAAGGACTTCCAGAAATGAGATGTAAACTGATGACCTCTATCTGAGATGATAGACAGTGGAACCCCATGCAACCTGACTATCTCGCTGTTGTAGAGTTTGGAATAATCCTTCGCTGAATCTGTAGTCTTGACTGCCAAGAAGTGAGCTGACTTAGTGACTCTGTCCAATATCACCCAAATAGAGTCATGTTGTCTGCGAGTACGAGGTAAACCCGTAATGAAATCCATGTTGACCACTTCCTACTTCCAAGTAGGAATGCTAATCTCCTGAGTCACACCTCCTGGTTTCTGATGTTCTACCTTAATCTTCTGACAGTTGGGATACTTAGCCACAAATTTTTGCGATGTCCCTCTTTATGCCATTCTACTAATAGACTTCCTATAGATCACGGTACATCTTAGTGGCACCCAGATGGATGGAATATCTGGAATTATGGGCTTCTGTAAGGATTTGCTGCCTCAACTCACCCACCTTAGGAACACATAAGCGACCCTGATAACGAAGCACACCATCTTTACCTTGGGAGAAAACCTCAACTCTTTGCTGATAAACTATACCCTTCAGCTGAAGCAATATGGGGTCACTATCCTGTTTCTCCTTAACCCCTGCAACCAATGAAGATTCTAATCCATTCTGGACTATCACACTACCATATGATGTGTCCATAAGGCAAACCCCTAAGCGAGCAAGCCGGTGAACATCTCTGGCTAATTTTCTATTCTCTTCCTCAACATGTGATATGCTAGCCATGGACAGTCTACTGAGAGCATCAGCCACTACGTTGTCCTTACCCGGATGGTAGAGCATATTCATATCATAATCTTTGAGGAACTCAAGCCATCTCCTCTGACGAAGATTCAACTCTTTTTAGGTGAACACATAGTGGAGGCTCTTATGATCTATGAACACATCAACATGAACACCATACAAGTAGTGTCTCCAAATCTTTAGGGCAAACACCACTGCTGCAAACTCTAGGTCATGAGTCGGGTAGTTCTTCTCATGGACCTTAAGCTGTCTGGAAGCATAAGCTATGATCTTACCCTGCTGCATCAAAACACAACCTAGGCCAACCTTTGACGCATCACAATAAACCACATAACCATCTGAACCCTCTGGTAGAGTTAAGACCGGAGCTGTAGTCAACCTAGTCTTCAGTTCCCAGAAACTTTTCTCACAGTCGTCTGACCACTGAAACTTGACCTTTTTCTGAGTCATCTTGGTCAATGAGGCAGCTACGGATGAAAATCCTTCTATGAATCTCCTGTAATAACCAGCTAAACCCAAGAAACTTCTGATATTTGTTGGAGAGGTACGTCTGGGACAGTGCTTTACTACCTTGATTTTTTGATAATCCACTCGAATCCCTTTGCTGGATACCACATGACCAAGAAAAGCAACTGATTTCAACCAGAACTCACACTTACTGAACTTAGTGAATAACTGGCAGTCTTTGAGAGTTTGTAGAACAACCCTCAGATGAGTCGCATGCTCTTCCTTATTCTGAGAATAAACAAGGATATCATCAATAAAAACGATAACGAACAAGTCCAAATACATATTGAACACCATGTTCAAATCCATGAAAGCTGCAGGAGCATTGGTTAGTCAAAAATACATAACTACAAATTCATAGTAACCATAACGAGTCCTGAAGGTTATCTTTGGGATGTTACTACCTCTGACTCTGAGCTGATAATAGCGGGATCTAAGGTCTATATTAGAGAATCAACTAGCACCCTGAAGTTGGTCAAACAATCATCAATCTTGGGGATAGGATATTTATTCTTGATTGTGACTTTGTTCAACTGACGGTAGTCGATGCACATCTTGAGAGAATCATCTTTCTTACGCATGAACAATACTGGAGCACCCCATAGAGAGATGTTGGGTCTGATGAAGCCCTTATATAGAAGGTCTTTCAACTGTTCTTTCAATTCCTTAATCTCAGCTGGAGCCATTCTGTAAGGAGGAATCTAAATAGGCTGGGTATCTGGAAGGAGATCTATTCCAAAGTCGATTTCCTTTTTGGGAGGAACTCCGGGAAGATCTTTTGGGAACACTTCTGGAAACTCACTTACTACTGGATCTAACTCAAGAGTTGGGGTTTCGGAGTTTGAATCCTTAACCCAAATAAGGTGATCGATATACCCCTTGAAAATCATTTTTTTGGACTTAAGGTAGGAGATGAAACGACCTACAGGCACTGAGTCATTACCCTTCTATTCTAAGACTGGATCGTTTGGGAACTGAAACCAAATGACCCTAGTTCTACAGTTGACTGAGGCATAACAGGAATGTAACCAATCCATGCCTAGAATGATATCAAAATCTACCATTTGTAACTCTACAAGATCTGCTGAGGTGACTTTCTGGGAAACTGTGACAGGGCAATATCTGTATACCCACCTAGCTATAACTGGGTCACCAACTGGAGTAGAGACTAAGAAGGGTACTGGGAGGATTTTTGGACTGACACTGAAGCTTACTGCTATATTAGGAGTTACAAAGGAAAGTGTAGCACCTAGGTCTAACAGTGCATAAATATCTAAATGGAAGACTTGCAACGTACTCATGACCACATTGGGAGAATCCTCCTGGTTTTGTCGAGTCTGAAGAGCATACAACCTGTTCTGGTGCTGACCACCACCTGTACCAGATGAGGCACCCTGCTGAGTGGGGTGACCTACTAGAGGTGCTGTAGAACCAGTCTGAGTCTGCGAATGAGTATCCCTGCCCTTTTGAGATTTTTCAGGGCACTTTTTCATCCTGTTTCCTGGCTTACCACACCCAAAGAAATTCCCACTACCTGCCATGCACTCACCTTGTTGGTTCCTACCACATTTCTTACACACTAAATGAGTACGCTCGCTAGTAACTGTAACTTGGGACTTAGAGCCAGACGCTCTATCCCATTGATCCTTCTTGAACTTAAGCACTGGGGCACTAGCAAAAGATAGAGATGGAGCTGAATTCTTCTGATGGAACTTAGAGCGGTTGCCACCCTCTAACCTCTGCTGAGAGTAGATAAAGTCACCTGTCCTAGCCCTCTTAGTATCTCCTCCCCTTTCCTTGATCTTCTCTTGTCACGACCCGATTTCTCAGTCATGATGGCGCCTACAACCCCCAGCAGGCGAACCAATTCCCGTAGCCCAAGACAGTTAGTAATGGGCTACTGTCTAATAAACAAGCGAAAGAATAGATAACAGGAGTATATATATATACATATGCAGAAATTAAATCAACCCCAAGACCTGGTATCATAGTATGGAGCCAAACTACATACATGGAGTGCAAATAAACCAAAACTATATATACAGATGTCTCTGAATGGTAATAGAGTACATGAAGCAAAAGATAAACTAAAGCTAAGCTCCGATCGCCAAGAGCTCACCCTCAGCCTGAAGTAGCCTCCAACAGATCTCCAAGCACGATTCACAACGGTCTAACGGTGATGGCCCCCGCTAGGATCTGCACCCAAAGATGCAGGGGGTAGGGGTGAGCACCAAATGCGAAGCATAAGGTACCCAGTAGGTATCATAGGCCGACTGGGCACATATAAGACAAAAGCGTAGTAATAGACAGAATAGAAGCAAGTAGTCACAGAAATCAACGAAAGATACACAGGAACTAGCCCAAAGGGAAATCAACAGAACCACATATGAGGCTAGTCAGAAGAATATACACATCATATGCACAGGTGAAGGTAAGAAATAACGCACCTGGGGTCCTCGCAACAACAGTGTATACAAAATAAGTTTACGAAATGGATGGTATACCGATAACCTCAAGTGTAAGAAGAAGAGAGAAAGAGTAATAATAGGCATGCTCAGAGACATGAATCAAACCCAACTAATCATACCAATCTCATACTTATCCATAATAGAGAACAATTCTGTAAGTAAAAAGCAAAAGTCTACCTACAGTCCCCCGGCCTCCCATACAACCGAGGAACACAAACAAGTGAAAACAAACCCTCCGGCATCCCATACTACCGGAGCGTACAATCAGCAAACAGCAAACAAGGGCGGAGCCTCAAACAATGAATGATATGATGCATGAAGATCTCAAGTGCCATGGTATCTCTGTATGTACCTCCTCCGGCGCCGATCCGGCCCAGCAGGTAGGTTCCATGGAAGGACTCTGCTCGTATATCTCTACTCCACCATATACCCCTCCTCCAGCACACGCAGCCCGTAGCCCCTGGCCCGGATGGCAAGGTCCATGGAGGTCCCAGACCCCATACTAAACTCAGTATCAGAATAGAGACCCAGTCTCGAATATGCAATGCCCAGACCCTGTCCAGGACTAAAGTAGTAGGAAAATGTCTCAAAAACCCCTCCAAGGGTGCCCGGGCATAACCGGGTCTAAACAGTAAAAAGTCATCTCAGGTGCTCGGTCCGACCGAGGCTAAAATCATCTCAAGTAGCAAGAAAACTCAACTAGCACTCCGGCCCTGCCGAGTCTAGCGTTAATCGTAAAATTGGTGATTTAAATCATAATTTTACTTTCTTTTACCCAAGAATATTCACAAGTTTAAATCAAACCATTTTCAAATTATTTCCATCAAAATGGGCCCCCCGGGCCATGCAAGGTTTAGAAAATAGTGCCAGTAGGCCCGAAGCCAAAACCATAGTAAAACATGGATAAAATCTCTTCATATGCATGGAAATGGTATGATCACACACAATAGCTGCCCAGCAGCTCACAATCAACCTATCGACCCTGCACAGGCCCACAGCTACTCAGCAAGCATAACCAGCCTAGAAGGATAATTCTATGCCCGGGACTCGCGGACATTCCCAAAATCCCACCTTCTATGTTCCAGAGTCAACAAGGCCTCACAGGACCACAAGGGTAAATAAAATATATCGCAAATACTACAAGCAACGGAGGAATAAAAATAGGCGGACATGAATAAAGCGGTCAAGGTCTGTGGTACCAACCTAATAAACCAACCCAAGGATGTCCATTAATACAATTTTATTTTATATATACGGAGTCTAGGGAAAATAAACCGTAACCTACCTGTCGTCCGATGACAAGCTTGAACCTCTCCGAAAAATCCAAAACTAAATCATAATCGGATTTGGGCTTGAATAACTTGACGTAGATAATTGATTTTCTTCAGAAAATTTAATATAACGCCAACATTTAATTGGTTCCACCAATCCCCTTCTCTGTATACGTATGAATGTATATGGAGCAGCTATGTAATTGATGTGTTTGTTGAGAGAAATCAAATCACTCTTCCAGTGAATATGTTCAATCCTTAATTATATAGTGTAAAGCAAATGTAAGTTAGGCAGCACTATTCCAATGCAATCTCAACATGCTGCCACCTTTTATCACTTGGCTGGCCACTCCCTCCACCTACACGTGGAGTGGAGGTGGCAATTACAAAGGACAAAAAGGGATTTCTTATCCCGTTATTTATATATTCGGGTATTGCGTAAATTCGTGGTATAATAAATATAATTTTTTAAATATACCATAATTCATAGAAAATTATTTCAAACAAAACCTACTATATTATATTAATAAATTTTAACATAATTAGGTTTACTATCTCCGTTAAAATAATACAATGTATAAAAACTTTATAAAATAAATACATATACAATTATAACGTTTCAAAAATATTTCCCATAAACCTTTAAAATATTTTGAAAAGGCAATACTAATATAGTTTTTACCAAATTCAACTTTTAAATAAAATATTTTCAAATACACGCACGATGCTAATAAAATTCTTAAGTTTAGGCTCGTAATTCGCCAACGCACGATTTTGATACTCAAGAATTCTCTCGGGATCCTCCCTTATGTTTTATTACTGTTTCGGAACTGAAATGGCGTTTTAAAACGTGAAGTCGAGGCTTAAATCGAGTTTAACCCGACCCGGTTCGCGACCCGGTTCGCAACTCATTTTCTGCCAGACAGTCTGCGGTAAAATAGTCATAACTTTTTACTCCGAGATCAGTTGGACGTGAGGTTTTGTGCGTTGAAACTAGACTCGTAGACCTTCGATTTGGTATTTCGGGGGATTTCTAACTCTTTATATATTGAGAGAAAAGCCCTGATACATTTGACCCAAAGTTCAGAAAATTTGTTAAAGGTCTTACGATATCTTTTGTCGATTTGCTTGACTTCAAAACTTAAACGTGGAAATGACCGGAAGGGTCATTACATCATCCACTACTAAAAAGGGCTTTCGTCCTCGAAAGTCAAGGTCAAGGGGGTACCTGAAGGCTAAAATAGTTGCGGATACTGATCCTGCATATCTCTCTCGGTCTCCCAGGTAGCCTCCTTGACTGGACGGTGCCTCCACTGAACCTTAACAACCAGGATCTCTCGAGACCTCAATCTCCTGACATCTCTGGCCAAAATAGCTGCCGGCTCCTCAACAAAGGCTAAACCCTTATCCAACTGAACTGAATCCCACTGCAACACATGAGACTCATCTGGGACATACCGATGCAACATCGAAACATGAAATACAGGATGTGTAGCTGAAAACATCGGAGGTAAGGCTAACTGATAGGCAACGCTACCAACCCTCTGCAGAATCTCAAACGGCCCAATGTACCTGGGGCTAAGCTTGCCCCGCCTACCAAATCTCATCATGCCTTTCATGGGCGATACCCGGAGAAACACCAAGTCACCGACACTAAACTCCAAGGCACGAAGCCTACGATCAGCATAACTCTTCTGCCTGCTCTGAGCTGCCCGAAGTCTGTCTTGAATCACTTAGACTCGGTCTAAGGAATCTCGAAGCAAATCTGTGCTCTGTGGCCCAGCACTAAAACCGTCAAACCAACCTACTGGTGATCTGCAACGCCTGCCATACAAAGCCTCAAAAGGTGCCATGCCGATACTCGAATGGAAGCTGTTATTATAAGCAAACTCTGCCAAGGGAACAAACTGATCCCAAGAACCTCCAAAGTCAAGAACACAGGCCCGAAGCATGTCCTCCAAAATCTGAATGGTCCTCTCGGACTGGCCATCTGTCTGAGGGTGGAAAACGGTACTAAGATGAACCTCTGTACCCAAATCTCGCTGAATAGCCCTCCAGAACTGAGATGTGAACTGAGTGCCGCGGTCTGAAATGATAGAAGCTGGGACCCCATGCAATCGAACAATCTCACGAAGGTAGATCTGAGCTAACCTCTCTGCACCATAAGAAGTCTGAACCGGAAAGAAATGTGCTGACTTAGTCAGCCTATCAACAATCACCCATATGGAATCAAACCTCTGAGAAGTACGAGGCAAACCAACAACGAAGTCCATAGTAATCCCTTCCCACTTCCACTCAGGAATGGGAAGTCGCTGCATCAAACCACCAGGTCTCATGTGCTCGAACTTAACCTGCTGACAGTTCAAGCACCGAGATACAAACTCCGCTATATCCCGCTTCATACCACTCCACCAGTAAAGCTGCCTCAAGTCTCTATACATCTTTGCTGTGCCAGGGTGAATGGAGTATCTAGTGCAATGTGCCTCATGAAGTATCAACTGAATCAAATCACTAATCCTCGGAACACATAGGCGACTATCAAACCTCAGAACCCCATCTAAATCTAGAGTAGCCTGGATGGTCTCACCCTGAACAACCCAATCACGAAGGTCACACAACTGCTTATCCTCAAACTGACGGCTCTGAATCTGATCAATCAAAGTAGAACGAACCTCAATACTGGCGAGAACTCTGCTAGGATCCGACAAGTCAAGCCTAACCCAACGGTTAGCCAAGGACTGGATGTCCAAGGCCAATGGTCGCTCTGAAACTGAAAGAGAAGCTAGGCTACCCATACTAACTGCCTTCCGGCTCAAGGCATCCGCTACCACGTTTGCCTGCCCAAGATGTCAGAAAATAGTGTAAGTCATAGTCCTTCAGTAATCGAATCCATCTCATCTGTTGCGGCGTTTCAACTCCCGCTGACATCGTGATAATACTGAAGACTACGGTGATCGGTGAAGATATCACAGATGAACTCCATATAAGTAATTGCCTCCAGATCTTGAGCCGAGAAAACTACCGGCCGCCAAGCTCTAAGTCATGAGTGGGGTAGTTGCGCTCTGTGAACCTTCAGCTGCCTCGACGCATATGCTATTACTCAACCCTGCTGCATCACCACACAACCAAGACCAACCCCAGAAGCATCACAATACACGGAGAAGCTCTGACTCTCAACCGGCAAGTCAAAACTGGAGATGAAATCAATAAGGCCTTAAGCCTCTGGAAGCTATCCTCACACTAATCCGACCACTGATATGGGACATCCTTCCTAGTCAGCATAGTCAAGGGTGCTGCTATGGAAGAGAATCCCTCAACGAACCATCGGTAGTAACCTGCTAACCCAATAAAGCTGCGAACCTCAGTAACAGTATGTAGGTCTAGCGCCACTCCAAACCGCTGAAATCTTTCCCGAATTCAAACCTAATCCTCACCTTAGACACCGACGTGCCCTAGAATTGCAACTGACTCAAGGCAAAACGCACAACTTTGAGAACTTGGCATAAAGCCGATGGTCTCTCAAAGGTCTGGAGTAAATACCCTCAGTGCTGCTATGCTCATCTCTACTATATCGCGAGTATACCAGCATGTCCGTCTAAATAAAAGACTATCACAAAACTTGAGTCCAAATACGGGCCAAGAACCATGTGCATCAAATTCATAAAGGCTGCGGGGGCATTAGTCAACCCAAAAGACATCACCAGGAACTCATAATGGCCATAACGTGTCCTGAACGCTGTCTTAGGGATGTCCACCGCCCTAATCCTCAACCGATGGTAGCCGGACCTCAAATCAATCTTCGAAAACACGACTGAACCCTGAAGCTGGTCAAACAAATCATCAATCCTAGGCATCGGATACCTATTCTTCACTGTCACCCTATTAAGCTTCCGATAATCAATACACATGCGCATCGACCCATCCTTCTTCTTCACGAAGAGAACAGGAGCACCCCACGGCGACACACTAGGCCTAATAAACCCCTTAGCTAGCAGATCCTGGAGCTGCTCCTTAAGGTCCCTCAACTCCGCAGGAGCCATACGGTAAGGAGGAATAGAAATGGGCCTAGTGCCCGGCTCTAACTCAATAGCGAAATCAATATCTCTCTCAGGTGGAAGGCCTGGCAGGTCGGTAGGAAACACATCGAGGAAGTCTCTAACCACAGGAACGGACTCAGGAGAAGTAGGGTCAGCACTAACATCTCGAACATATGCTAGATAAGCTAAACACCCACGGGAAATCAACTTCCTAGCTCGAAGACAAGAGATGATCCCAGATGGTGCATGGCTAACAGAACCCTTCCACACAACCGGGGATACACCGGGCACAACTATGGTAATGGTCTTGGCATAACAATCCAAAACCACACGGTGAGGGGATAACCAGTCCATGCCCAGTATCACATCAAAATCTAGCATATCAAGAATCATCAAATCACCCCAAATCTCTGAATCACCAATAGATAGCATACAAGATCTCACAATCCGATCCACTACTAAAGAATCTTCTACTAGGGTCGAAACAGAAACAGGAACAGATAATGGCTCACTAGCCCAACCCCAAAACAAGGCACAAAGTAGGCAGATACATATGAAAAAGTGGATCCAGGATCAAATAAAGCCATAGCAGGCTGATGGCACACAGAAATCGTACCTGTAATCACAGCATCTGAGGCCTCTGCCTCTGGTCTCCTAGGGACTGCATAAAACTGACGACGACCTCCACCTGCCCGACCGCCATCCCTACCACCTGCTCTGCCACGCGGAGCACTACCTCTATTCTGACGACCACCCCCTCTAGCCGGGGGCTGAACTACCCGTAAAGGCTCGACCAACTGAACTGTACCCTGCTGAGGGCAATCCAGCTAAAATTGACCCATCGGCACCACAATAACAAGCAAGCCCCCTACGGCCTACTACCAGTCGCAGATGAACAAGCAAATCCCGTATGACCACTACGGCCTGATGCCCCAGCACTGTACCCTCGAGACTGGAACGCTTAATAGCCCTGATGGCTGCCTGACCCTCTCGAACTGGGTAACTACCAAAAGTCTGAAGGAGAAAGCTGAACCGATCGGGTCTGGCTGACCCTGGTACTGCTATGGCTGTATAACTCCGGCTCCACTGGCCAGGACCTCTACCACCATATCTGGAACCACTATAGACACCCTGATGTCGAGGCCTCTTATCTCTGGACCCCTGATCATGTCACTGTAAGTCCTCCACAGTGCGGGCATAGTCTATAATAGCCTGGAATGACCGACCACTGGCAATCAATATCTTAGCTGGCTGCCTGATCTCTGGCCTCAAACCCCATACAAATCTGTGAATCCTATCTGCCTCAGTAGGAAATATCATAGCTCCGAACGGTGCTAGCTGATGAAAGTGGGTCTCATACTCCGAGATAGTCGTAGACCCCTGTACAAGGTGAGTAAACTGCTTCCTGTGACGCTCCCGATCACTCTGGGGTAGGAACTTGGCCATAAAGGCCTCGTAAAACTCAGACCAGGTCAAAGGAGGTGACGACAATGGTCTACAAGCAACCTGAGCCCTCCACCATAACTTCGCTGGGCCCTCCAACTGGTAGGTAGTATAACCAACCCCATGAGTCTCTAACAAACCCAGATGATGCAACATCTCCTCACAGGTAGTAATAAAGTCATGTGGATCCTGTCCAGAAGTACCAGCAAATCTCGGAGGTGCTAACCTCAAAAACCTACCCAACGCCTTCTGCTCTGACTCTGTCATAACTGGGCGAGGGCCAAGAGGCTGTGCAACAGATGGAACCGGAATGACCTCCGCACGGGGAGACATAGTAGCCGGCTGCGCTCCTAAGCTCTGTGCACCCAGGGCTGCCCCCTGAGCGGATGTCTGCGCTACCTCAGAAGGCCGCTCTCCAATCACACCCAAAAGCTGTAATAGTAGTCCCCGAATATCTGGAGACTGAGCTGCGGCTGGAGAAGGCACAAAAGTGGGCACTGGAGCTGGTACTGGAGCTGGTGGTACCTGGGCTGCCCCCTGATCCACATGCTGCTCGGGGCTCTATCTCCACCCTAGCAGCTCTAGCAGGTGCCACTGATCGAGGGCGTCCTCGACCCCTAGCTGGAGTGGGAGGCTCATCTTCACGTGATGCCGATGATCTCGTACGAACCATCTGCGGAAGAATAAAGTAGAATAAATGAGATTTCCAGAAACTTCAAGGTTGTACGCACGACACAGAAGCAATGAAAGAGTCGAATTTCCTAAAATGCCACTGTAGCCTCCCAAAGATTGAGTACGGACGTCTCCGCCCCGATCCGCAGGACTCTACTAGACATTGGCTCCTATACCGATGACACCGGTGAACCTAAAGCTCTGATACCAAGTTGTCACGACCCGATTTCTCGGTCATGATGGCGCCTACAACCCCCAGCAGGCGAACCAATTCTCGTAGCCCAAGACAGTTAGTAATGGGCTACTGTCTAACTAATAAGCGAAAGAATAGATAACAGGAGTATATATATATATACATATGCGGAAATTAAATCAACCCCAAGACCTGGTATCATAGTATGGAGCCAAACTACATACATGGAGTGCAAATAAACCAAAACTATATATACAGATGTCTCTGAATGGTAATAGAGTACATGAAGCAAAAGATAAACTAAAGCTAAGCTCCGATCGCCAAGAGCTCACCCTCAGCCTGAAGTAGTCTCCAATAGATCTCCAAGCACGATTCACAACGGTCTAACGGCGATGGCCCCTGCTAGGATCTGCACCCAAAGATGCAGGGGGTAGGGGTGAGCACCAAATGCTAAGCATAAGGTACCCAGTAGGTATCATAGGCCGACTGGGCACATATAAGATAAAAGTGTAGTAATAGACAGAATAGAAGCAAATAGTCACAGAAATCAATGAAAGATACACAGGAACTAGCCCAGAGGGAAATCAACAGAACCACATATGAGGCTAGTCAGAAGAATATACACATCATAGGCACAGGTGAAGGTAAGAAATAACGCACCTGGGGTCCTTGCAACAATAGTGTATACAAAATAAGTTTACGAAATGGACGGTATACCGGTAACCTCAAGTGTAAGAAGAAGAGAGAAAGAGTAATAATAGGCATGCTCAGAGACATGAATCAAACCCAACTAATCATACCAATCTCATACTTATCCATAATAGAGAACAATTCTGTAAGTAAAAGCAAAAGTCTACCTACAGTCCCCCGGCCGCCCATACAACCGAGGAACACAAACAAGTGAAAACAAACCCTCCGGCATCCCATACTACCGGAGCGTACAATCAGCAAACAGCAAACAAGGGTGGAGCCTCAAACAATGAATGATATGATGCATGAAGATCTCAAGTGCCATGGTATCTCTGTATGTACCTCCTCCGGCGCCGATCCGGCCCAGCAGGTAGGTTCCATGGAAGGACTCTGTCCGTATACCTCTACTCCACCGTATACCCCTCCTCCGGCACACGCAGCCCGTAGCCCTTGGCCCGGATGGCAAGGTCCATGGAGGTCCCAGACCCCATACTAAACTCAGTATCAGAATAGAGACCCAGTCTCGAATATGCAATGCCCAGACCCTGTCCAGGACTAAAGTAGTAGGAAAATGTCTCAAAACCCCTCCAAGGGTGCCCGGGAATAACCAGGTCTAAACAGTAAAAAGCCATCTCAGGTGCTCGGTTCGACCGAGGCTAAAATCATCTCAAGTAGCAAGAAACTCAACTAGCACTCCGGCCCTGCCGAGTCTAGCGTTAATCGTAAAATTTGGTGATTTAAATCATAATTTTACTTTCTTTTACCCAAGAATATTCACAAGTTTAAATCAAACCATTTTAAATTATTTCCATCAAAATGGGCCCCCCGGGCCATGCAAGGTTTAGAAAATAGTGCCAGTAGGCCCGAAGCCAAAACCATAGTAAAACATGGATAAAATCTCTTCATATGCATGGAAATGGTATGATCACACACAATAGCTGCCCAGCAGCTCACAATCAACCTATCGACCCTGCACAGGCCCACAACTACTCAGCAAGCATAACCAGCCTAGAAGGATAATTCTATGCCCGGGACTCGCGGACATTCCCAAAATCTCACCTTCTATGTTCCAGAGTCAACAAGGCCTCACAGGACCACAAGGGTAAATAAAATATATCGGCAAATACTACAACCAACGGAGGAATAAAAATAGGCGGACATGAATAAAGCGGTCAAGGTCTGTGGTACCAACCTAATAAACCAACCCAAGGATGCCCATTAATACAATTTTATTCTATATATGCGGAGTCTAGGGAAAATAAACCGTAACCTACCTGTCGTCCGATGCCAAGCTTGAACCTCTCCGAAAAATCCAAAACTAAATCATAATCGGATTTGGGCTTGAATAACTTGACGTAGATAATTGATTTTCTTCAAAAAATTTAATATAACGCCAACATTTAATTGGTTCCACCAATCCCCTTCTCTGTATACGTATGAATGTATATGGAGCAGCTATGTAATTGATGTGTTTGTTGAGAGAAATGAAATCACTCTTCCAGTGAATATGTTCAATCCTTAATTATATAGTGTAAAGCAAATGTAAGTTAGGCAGCACTATTCCAATGCAATCTCAACATGCTGCCACCTTTTATCACTTGGCTGGCCACTCCCTCCACCTACACGTGGAGTGGAGGTGGCAATTACAAAGGACAAAAAGGGATTTCTTATCCCGTTATTTATATATTCGGGTGTTGCGTAAATTTGTGATATAATAAATATAATTTTTAAATATACCATAATTCATAGAAAATTATTTCAAACAAAACCTACTATATTATATTAATAAATATCAACATAATTAAGTTTACTATCTCCGTTAAAATAATATAATGTATAAAAAATTTATAAAATAAATACATATACAATTATAACGTTTCAAAAATATTTCCCATAAACCTTTAAAATATTTTGAAAAGGCAATACTAATATAGTTTTTACCAAATTCAACTTTTAAATAAAATATTTTCAAATACACGCACGATGCTAATAAAATTCTTAAGTTTAGGCTCGTAATTCGCCAACGCACGATTTTGATACTCAAGAATTCTCTCGGGATCCTCCCTTATGTTTTATTACTGTTTCGGAACTAAAATGGCATTTTAAAATGTGAAGTCGAGGCTTAAATCGAGTTTGACCCGACCCGGTTCGCGACCCGGTTCGCAACTCGTTTTCTGCCAGACAGTCCGCGGTAAAACAGTCATAACTTTTTACTCCGAGATCAGTTGGACGTGAGGTTTTATGCGTTGAAAACTAGACTCGTAGACCTTCGATTTGGTATTTCGGGGGACTTCTAACTCTTTATATATTGAGAGAAAAGCCATGATACATTTGACCCAAAGTTCAGAAAATTTGTTAAAGGTCTTACGATATCTTTTGTCGATTTGCTTGACTTCAAAACTTAAACGTGGAAATGACCGGAAGGGTCATTACATATCCTCTTCAATCTGCTGGGAATAAGTAACCAACTTAGTGAAGTCCATCTCCTTAATCAGCATGGCAGTCTTGCACTCCTTGACTACATCATACAATACACCAGATACAAACTTTCTCATACAAGCTCTGGAGTTAGCTACTATCACTGGAGCATACATGGATAGCTGAGAGAACTTGAGAGCATAATCGTTCATGCTCATGTCATTCTACTTCAGATTGATGAATTCCTGAACCTTGGCCTCTCTGAGCTCTAATGGGAAGAACTGGTCCAGAAAAAATCTCTTGAAAAGATTCCATGTCACTGGTCCTGCATTGGCACAATGAGATTCCTTCCATTGCTGGTACCAAGTGTAAGCCACTCCCTTCAACTGATAGGCGACCAAATCTGCACCCTCGACTGGAGTAACACACATAATGTCTGTCACCTTCTAAATATCATCTAAGAGCTCTTGGAGATCCTCTTCTGACTTAGACCCATGAAACTCGAGAGCGTTCATCCATGTGAAATCCCGAATCCTGGTAGCAACAGTGTTAATCTGAGGCAGAGCTGGTGCCATAGCCTGCTGATTGACCTCGGCGGTCATGGCCTGGGCAAGCACTTAGAAAGCAGCCTTGAATTTGGCATGTGTGACTTGCTCATTCAAAGGGTCTGCTGGAGCTGATGGGGATGGCTGATTCCTAGCGTTAGCTTTTCTGGGAGGCATTTTTCTGAAATGCGAAGAGCATGAGTTACAATAGAAGGAAATTAAATAGAGTTTATACTCTATAGAACGAACAGGAAAATAAAGAAGAGAAGTTGATCCTAATGACATCTCATAGCTCCTCCCCCATAGGTGTGGCACGCTTCACAACCATGAAGAAGGCTCTACTTGACGCGACTTTCAGAAACCCTAGGACACTTGAACCTGACTCTGATATCAAGTTTGTCACTCCCCGAGGCTACCCTCTGGATGCAACATGGGGCTTAGTGCCACAAGTTACCCCAAGCTAACCCATGGCATGGCATATCTATACAAGTTCAATTTTGAAAACATGCACTGTACGGAAGCTAAAAACAATTTAATAACTGGAAAGGGGAAGAACCCAAATATCTAAATATATGAAATATATAAATAGTATAGTGCTGGCTGAAAACAACACTAACAACTACTGAAAACTAGTCTATGTCTGAAAGCCTCTAACCGATTTGAGTTGCTGGGACATGCCCCCAGCTAACTCTAACAATCTGAAAATTGAAATAATAAGACTGAAAGGTAAAGCATGTTTATCATCCTCAAACATAGAGGACTCACCACCGCAACTGCTGAGTACAGACGGGAAACTAATCTAAGCGCGATCTGGATACTGAGCGCCTGAACCTACATCATAAAATGATGTAGCACAAAAGTATGCATCAGTACTTGGAATGTACTGATCATGCGGATATGAACTAAGCTGAGCAACATAACAACTGAACATGGAAATATATATACTAAAGCATAAACTGAGAAGTGAGCTAGATGCAATGACCAAATAAATATCATGAGTATATCACATGCTGAACTGAGTAACTGAATATGAGTTCAATGTAATATGAGTCTGACTGTGGGAGATACTATTAACCAACATACCCCAAGTTGAGCTAACTATGGGGACAACCTGTAACCTTGGATGGAATAGTGTTCATACCTTGCCAAGGGTACAAACAAGTCTAACATGGATCCACTAAACTAATGTCCACAAGGGACGAGGGTGTCAAGCCTAATCTGACGGGTGACCCCTTTAGAACCTACGGTGGCACCATAGTTCTGGAACTTAGGGATTACTACTAAAGGTCTCAGCCTAAAGCTGATGGGTGAGCCTCCATCCCTTAGTTCACTCGGTTCTAAGTCTACTCCCAACTGAATGTAAGCTAACATGCAACTATAACACTGGATAGCTCAAAATACTAATATTATCTGAGAATGCACATAAACATACTGAAGGATATGGTATTTAAATTCTGAAGCATGATTATCTGACTGATCTGCCTAGCAAAAATAATTTATGAAGTACTGAAAATTATCATCAGCTAGGGTTCTGAATTCTATACATGAACTGTAGTAATTCTCCAAGAAACATGAACTAAGCATCATATAAGTTATAGCATCTGAATAGCAAAGAAAAACTCTAAGGTTTATGAACCCTAGGTCTAATCAATCATGGAGAAATTGAAGGACTGGATGAATTCTAGGGACCTAATGGGTTAAAGGAACCCACATACTTGGAGCAGAAACTATGGAGAATTCCTTTGGATTTTGGGGCTGAACTTGAAGAAGACCTCTGCCTGTTCTTGAGAGAAAACAGTCTCCTCTTTCTCTTATTTTCTTTCTAAGTCTGATGTGATATTTAGGAGAATAGAGGTTTTAGGTAGTTTTTGACTAATTAAAATAGGCTTAGAGTAGTCAATACAATGTAGCCTAGGCATTAAAAGAGGTAGGAAAAGTATGGAATGCCCTTGGAAAATAATTAGAAACAGTGTCTGAAATTCACGACTCAGGGATCACGACTTGGTTCAATGGCTCGTGAAAGTCCTACGGGTCATGGAACCCTGTCGTAGTTTCCTGGTCCTGAAAGTTAAGCTACTTGAATGAACTTCACGAGTTGGGTTCACGACTCGTGGAAACTTCCACGAGTTGTGGAATCCCACTCGTGGTTCCTGAGCTGAATTCCTTAATCTCTGAAGATTGGTTCCACGGGTTGGGTTTACGACTCGTGTAAACTTCCATGGGTCATGAAACCCAATCATGGTTCCTGGGAGTCATCTTCTAGGAGGATTCCATGGACGATTTCTAAGTCCGTGGAAACTTCAACGGTCCATTGACTCAAGTCGTGGGATGAACTTCAGAGAAGCAGTCCTCTGATCTTTGTCCCATTAGTCCAGTCCACGACTCGTGAAATATTCCATGGCTCATGGAAGTGACTCATGATTCTGCTGACAGTTGAATTTTTTTATTTCTTCTGGTTTTTCTGAGCTAAGTCTGGGCTTGGAAGTTCTGGGGTGTTACAGTTATCATGTCATAATTAATATGTGATGTCCAAAAACTGATGTTATATTGTGAATGAGGGGTTTTGAATGAGTTCCCGATGTTTTATTTTTGCACTCGCCATAGTAAGGTGGACTCCCGCTGTAGAGAGCCCATCATAGTGGTCCTGATGAATCATTAGATACCATCATAGCAAGCCCAATTCCACTACAGCAGCTCGCCATAGCAAGGAGCGACCGACCATGATGAAGGACGGGGTAGATTCCTGACTTAAAGTTCATTTTTCAGAGTTTATTTCTCAAAAACACTAAGTACCATGAGAGAGTAGTGGAGAAACAATTTCCCTCTTGAGATAGGCAATTTTTATCTGTTAAGGTTAGTGATTTCTCTTTCTTATCATTGTTTAATTCCTTGTTGATCACATAATCATAGAAATGAAGGATTATGGGAAATTATGGGTCTAGAGCCCCGAATATATGAAAAGTGGAAAAAACCTGTTGGGTAGGTGTAGTTTCACCTAGAATGGATCCTAGGATGTTCTTTTATAATTTTTAGCATGAATTTGATAGTTCTAAACATGATTAGGACTAATGGGAAACCTTGGGTTTCATAAAAGTATGGCCTTCTAGTATACAAATGGCTATAAAGGGGAAATTGATAAGAAACCTCTTGAATGTCAGCCATATAATTATTATGGAACTAGTTGGTGAATAAGTAACCTTTGGGGAACGCTACAGACCTCGAATAAAGGTAGAATAAGTGAGTTAAATTTCCAAGACATGAAATAAAGTGTAAATGATTAATAACTCTTGTATTTGTTACTTATAGATTTTGAATGCTCTGAAGCATTGAGGAAGGGCAAGACTATTACTAAGTAGCTTGTGATTGAGAATTCAATAGTCGAGGTAGGTTACAATTTAAATTGGAGTTGAAATTTATTTTAGTACATTTATGTGGTTGAATTATATAACTTATGATTGGTCTTCGAACATGTTTGAATGATGATTATTTTCATGTTGTGCTTGAATAAATAAGCTGTGTATACATAAAACTAAATAATAACCTTGAAATAATTAAGTGCATATGTAATTAGTGCACAGTGGCGTATGCTAAGAGATAGTCTTGAAACCATAGGTTCACTATTGTTAATTGGAGCAAATACCACGAGCCGGTATGGTTATTATTGTTGACTATTATTAGTTAAAGTGGGTACCATGAGCTGGTACAAACTTGACATTATTTCCCTGTTATGGTTCGAGTACCACAAGCCAATATGGCACATAGACTCTGGTGCGTCCCCTGCAGGTTATGACTAGTTAAAATGAAATAAGATCCTTTAGCATGAGTGTACACACTTTTATATTAATTTTTCCCATGGTTAACTATTGTGAATTGAATTATAAGCTGACATGAGACTAATGGTAATAAGTACATTTGTGAAGGTTAAATGGATATAGATTCCATGAGATATGACTGTTGGAAATGTTTATTCTTACTTTATTGTGGTGATATTCAGTTACTTATGTGAACTTGTCACAAATATTGATGACTTGACTTGAGATGATAATCTGTTGACTGAAATATATGCTAAGTGTTGAAGTGTATTTTTACTTGTTATTTGATTTGGCTGTATAATTATTCAAAATTGAGTCGACCTATGATAACTACCTATATATAGTGGTTTATACTGATACTATACTATACGCTTCTTTTGTTGAGTACAGACCATATTCCTGAGGCTCAAATGTGACCTCACCTTTAGCTAGACTGCATACTACGATCCAAGGATGAGCACTATATATCAGGCTGCCATGGATCCTCATTCGTGTCATTGTCCCTTTTTCATATGATGAAACTCTTTTATTATCACTAGTTTTTGGGATATCTTAGACATTTGGCTATTTTTAGAGTTCTCCTACGATAACTTTCAGTTCTTGTAGAATGTAATAATTAGTCAAATTATTCCGCATTTCTTTATTTATATCAGGTTTCGACTATCTTTTGTGTTTTAAAATTGGATTTTATATTATCTCTCTTAAAATTGGTTAAGCAAGGTTTGGGTTAGATGATTCTTCCATCGTAGAATTAGTGTGGGTGCTACTCACGGTCATTTTGGTCATAATAAAGTTGGTATTAGAGCCCCAGATTTGTTGATCTTATTGTACGAGAATGTGTCTAGTAGAATCTTACAAAATAGTACGGAGACGTATTTACTTTTCTTCAGGAGGCTACAAGATTTTAGGAAAAGTCACATTTTACTTTTTTGTGCTATTAATTGATTCCAGTTGGTATATGTTGACTCAAATTGGTATCTGACTGTTTCACTCTTATTCTCACAGATGGTAAGAACACATGCTTTGGAAGCAAGAACAGTAGCGCCCGCACCAGTCATTGAGGTTGTGGTTCACGGTAGAGATAAGGTGAGAGGAAGATCTAGAGGAAGGAGGGGCAAACCCTCTAAGGGTGGAGCTCGAGCCGCAGCTCCAACTTAAGAGAGGGAAGAATCTCCTCCCTCATATGAGGATCTTCCTGAGGTTGTCGAGGATAAAGCAGTACAAATTTAGGATAATGAGGTGGCAACAGTTCAGGAAGGTGCACCGCCAGTTTAAATGTCTTCAGACATAATCCAGCAGGTACTGAGTTTTCTGAGTGGACTGGCAGGGAATGAGATTAAACCTACAGTTCCCACTGTACAACGTCTGAGGGTGTAGCACATTGCTGCTGTAGCTTTTTGGATGGATGCGGCTTCTGAGATAGGTATTTTCCACGATCAGTGACAAGTCCGATAATGATCGGTGGTGAGCATGATCCTTTCTGCAAGTTTGTGAAAATTAAATCTCCGATATTTCATGGGTTGGAGTCTGCAGATGCTTATGAATTCATTATAGATTTCCATGAGCGACTATACATGATGGGTATAGTTGAAAGATATAGGGTTGAGTTTGTAACTTTCAGCTACTGATAATTCATTTAGATCTTATTTACGAATTATTGTCTTAATTTGATGTAATTTAGAAGGATCTTATGCCTTTATTCTTTTATATGTAGGCACTCTTGATCAATTCAAGGAAGAAAAGGATTTGAACCCAATTGAGCTAAAAATGGAAGCCAAGTTACAAAGATGACTAGAAGAGCAAAAGTCTGTCGTGATGTGTGAACTGGTATGTGCAGCGTATGATGGAACCTGCATTTTGTAGGTGCCAGCCAGAAGATAGATGAAACACTGCCTAACTGTCAAGCATCTACGTGCCATAAGTTGCCAAGGAAGATCGGCCATACCTTTGCAAACGAGGCCACAAGCGATAAAAAATTCATTATCTTGAAGAACTGGCACCTGTGCGCCGCAAGTTGCCATGGGCGACCATATGTACCTTCGCACATAGTTTCACAAGTGTCCTAAAGGGAAAAATGGTCCAGATTTGTTATGGCATAATGGAAAAGCTTCTAAGATCTTTTTTTGGGATCTGTGCAAAGAATATATGGCAGTTTTCAATTCCCAATTTGGAGGAGAAAGGAGAGTACACCTTAGAGTACAAGTTTTAGAGTTTTTCTTCTTCTTTGTATTGAAAAACAACATTATTGACATTGGCGCTTGGAATTTGAAGCTAGTTATTGAGGAATAAATGAAATTATTGAAAACTCAATTGGTATATTCTATTATTCCTTCATTATGAGTAGCTAAATTCAATTCTAAGGGTGTGTATAGGATGGGTGTTTGAATTTGAGAATGGGTGTTGCTTATTTGGGTTTATAATTGATTATTATGTGTGGGTCTATTGAATCTTTCATGTTTTCATTATAAAATTGATGGTTGCAAATATTAATTTAGCTTATTAATTGTGTACTTGCTTGAGGAAGAAGCTCATTAATCGGGTAAGGATTCAATAGTGGGAATTTGGGATTTCCACCATAATGTGAGGCCAGAAATAGCTTGATTTAAGAAATTTCCACCTAAGAGTTAAGAATAGAAATAACTTCACTCACCTAAGCCAAATTGGTTGGTTTGTTGTCCAACTATGGGGTTCGAAAGAGACCATAGTATACATGCTTAGTGGGTTGAAAAAACTACTAAGTATAATTGAAACCAAGGCTACCCGCACTTGTAATTGAGAATTTGCTTAAATAATCAACCCCTATCCCATTGCATGACCCCATCGAAAGCACACCCCTAGCCTTCTAATCTTGATTAAAACAAGTGTGTTTGCATTGTTAATTTGTTACAATTCAAATTTTAGTTCCCAAACCTTTTCCCCCATATTTATTTACTTATTTGAACACTTTGCTTACTCTCATGGATCAACATGACAATTAATGGCGAATCTTCGTACCAATTTCTATGGATTCAACTCCGACCTTGCATTGAGTTACTTATTGTTTTGCTTAATGATCATAGCCACCTCCTTCAGGAGAGTTATTTTGGACGTCATAAAAAATGGCTCTATTATCGAGGATTGGTTTTTGATTTTCCATTTATTGTCTATTGATTTACTTTAGTTGAGCATTTTGTTCTCTTTTACGTTTTTGTTGTTTTTGGTGCTGTGATTAGGTGATTTATGAGCCATGCTAGCTTGCACGACAATATGGATGGATTTATGGATATGGAGGATGAACTGGTTGTTCATGGTGCCATGGGTTCCATCCAACTACCTCCCATTGTTGGAAATGCAGTCTTCCACTTGACGAGCATGATGCTGCATTTAATACAAATGATTTTTTTTGAGAGGCTTGCCAATGAGGATTCAAACTGATATATTCAAACTTTTATTGAGATTTGTCAACCCTTTAACATTCAAAACATTAGCCAAGAATCAATTTGACTTTGACTGTTTTCATTCTCCCTCACAAGAGAGGAAACCACATGGCTAGAAGAGATCCCCGAGGGCTCTATCACATCATGGAATGAGTTAGTCAAAGATTTCTTGGACTAATTTTCCCACCTTCAAGGATGTTGCAATTGCGCGATGAAATCACAAACTTTTAACAATTTCCAGATGAACCATTGCACGAGGTATGGTTAAGGTTCAAGAAAAAGTTATTGCTATGTTTGAACCATGGTCTACCGGATGGGGTTCTACTCTAAAACTTTTATCGGGCACTTGATTCAATGAACAAGTCAGTGGCTAACAATATTGCAGGTGGATCTATCATAGATCAAACTTATAGTCTTGCTTCAGCTCTTTTGGATAGAGTGATGATAATAAATAGAGTGTGGAACACTAGAGAGGTCGAGGTGCCATCAGGTGTCACTTCCTCCATCATAACCAATAAAATAAGGAGGAAAGAGGAAAAGCAAGATGAGTTCATGGCTAAGATGATGACCCAAATTGAGTTTTTAACCAAGCACATGATGGGTGTCGTAACAAGAGCGTGAATGTCATTGGAGCTTATGGTGCTAAAATCTATGATGAGAGTAGTGTCTATACATCAATGGATAAAAAAGCTTGTTATTTGATGAAGGGTTCTCATCCAGGGTACCAAGGTGAAAATCAAGGCCCTTGGTGACCTCAGGATGAGAATCAAGGTTGGAACCGAGAGAGAGGTAACCAATGGAGAGATCGAGAGCAAAGTAGAGACCGTGATAGTCCTTGGAGAGATAGTGAAGAAGAAGGTGATCACTATAATCACCAAAGTGCCAACCCATATGTACCTTCACCTAAGATAGATGATTCTCCATTCCAACCAAGTGTTAGTGATCCCGCTAGCTCTAAGATTAAAGATATGTTATCATGTGTATTGAAAAAGGTTGAGGCTATAGACAATAGGGTGAAAAACTTGAAGAGAAATGTGTCTACCCTTCAACAAACCATGAGCTCACATTAAACATCGATCAAACACTTAGAGGCTCAAATGAACCACCTATCAGCCCAAATGAACCCCTGGTTGAAGGGCACCCTTCCTAGTGATACTCATGCAAAACCGAAAAATAATGGACATATGATGGCAATTATCACAAGAAGCGAAAGGATGTTCAATGGAGTAGACAAACCAACCAAGGAACTTATGTTTGAAAAGAATGAGAAGATAGTAAAGGAGGCCGAGATTGAAAAGAGTTGTAATGCGAATCCGGAGATCAGGGTGAAACTTAGTGCACCGAATGTGATTGTTGATTATGAAAGCCCGAATAAGGAAAGGGAAAGGATCGAAGTGCCTCCTCAAGTTGCAATTGATATAGAGGAGGATAAAGAGGAGGTAATCTCTAGTGAGCCAAGGCCATTTCCTAAAGGTCCCCCTCCGTATCCTCAGAGGTTAATCAAGAAAAAGAAAGATAATCAATTCAAGAAATTTGTGGACATGTTCAGCAAATTGTCTATAGATATTCCTTTGGTTGACGCTCTAATGCAAATGCGGGGCTACGTAAAATTTATGAAGGAGTTGTTAAAACAGAAGAGAGTGATTGATATGGGATGGTGGAAGTGTCTCACAATTGTAGTACAATCATGATGAGTAATTTGGCCCCCAAGAGAGAAAATTCGGGCGCTTTTACCATTCCTTGCACTATTGGCATTTATTTGTTCAAAAAATCCTTATGCGACCTTGGGGCAAGCATTAACTTGATGCCTCTTATGATCTTTAAGAAGTTAGGTTTGAGGTATCCTAAACCAACACCGATGAGGTTGCTAATGGACGATCATTTGATAAAATGAATGGTAGGTATCTTATTTGACGTATTAGTAAAGGTGGACAAATTTATGCTCCCGGTGAATTTTCTAATGTTAGATTGTGACGTGGACTTGGAGGTGCCTATAATTTTGGGGCACCCATTTTTGGCCACCAGAAGGGCTCTTGCTGATGTGGAGCTAGGAGAACTTAAATTCTGAGTGGGGAGCGAAGAAATCACGTTCAATGTATATCAACGTATGAAGCCCCTGAATGAATATAGGGTCGTGTCAATGATTGCCACAAAGGACGAGTTGGTTGAAGGTACTTGGGAAGATGAGATTAAAGGTGTGCCACTAAATAATCAACTTGTTCTTTATGATGGTAGAGGGAAGAAGGACCTTGGAGAAGTTATCATGCCTAAGTGTCATACCCGAGGCTACCCCCTAGATGCAACAAGTGATCCTAAGCTAACCCATGGTATGGCATGTACCAAGCATTTTTGAATAAAATACAAACTATGCGGAGGCTAAACTGGTTTACTGAAATAATCTTGGAAAGTTAATCCAATAATCTCTGAAGTATAAATATATGTAAAAGTCTGAGATAAATACTTACTGCAAAATCTGAAACTAATACTATGTCTGAAAGCCTCTATCTGAAGTGAGTAGCTGGGACAAGCCCCCAACTAACTTTAATAGTCTGAAAACTACAAATGAATACTGAAATAAATAATCATAAATATCGTCCTTTAACCATGAGGACTCACCACTGAGCTGTTGAATAGAGACTGGAGAATCACACTAAATAGGCCTGGATGCTGAGCGCCTGAACCTATATCATAATAGGATGTAACACAAAAGTATGTGTCAGTACTTTGAATATACTGAGCATGCAAGATATGTACTAATCTATATTATGTATATATTGAATTATGATACAATAATTTGATCATGAAGAGTAAGCTGAAACCTGAGCCTGAAAGATAACTGATGCAATGACCAAGTATTTGACATGTACTGTAAAATGCTGAATTGAACTGAATAACAACCAATTGAATACAAGGTCAATGCAGGTATTGAATCTGAACTGTGGGAGCTACTGTTAACCGACATACCCCAAGCTGAGCTAACTATGGGGCCAACATGTAACCCTGGCTGGAAGGGTATTCATACCTTGACAAGGGTACAAACATAAACTAGCGTGGATATACTAATCTGATGTCTAACAAGGGACTAAGGTATCAAGCTTGATCTGACGGGTGACCCCTTTAGAACCTACGGTGGTGCCGTAGTTCTGGGAATTAGGGAATTTTACTAAAGGTCTTAGCCTAAACTAATGGGTGAGCCTTCATCCCTTCATCCGCTCGATGCTAATTCTACTCCCAACTAAATATGCAAGTAATACATACAAACTGATATGCTGAATAGCCCAAATACTGATTATTTTTAAAATGCATAATAATACTAAAAACTGATAGCATTCTAATCATGAAGTATGACTGACTAAGATATCTGACTAACATGAATGAATCTAAAGTACTAAAATTAACAACATGCTAGGGCTGTAGAATTCTGAGTATATGACTATCCTTGATTCTCAAGAAAACATATAGTGAATGCCATACACAACAATGGAAACGGAGATACAACAGGTTCATAGAATTTAGGAACCCTAGGTCTGAAGAATTAACTAGAAACTGAAGATAATGAATTTCTTAGGGACTCAATGGGTGAAAGGATATCCATTGATGAAATATCACATACCTAGAAGTAATGTTCATAGAAGAATCCTTGGATTTGGGACCTGAACTTGGGAGAACCTTCTACTTGTTCTTGAGAAGAGGGAATGCTTCTTTTCTCCTAATTTACTAAGTGTCGACTTAATCTTAAGGAATGAGGGGGTTTGGGTAGTTTTAAGCTTAAAATCATACTTAGGCTAGTCAAAACATCATAGCTTAGTCTTTAAAAGGAATAGGAAAAGTCTAGAATACCCGTCGAATCAAATTAGAAAACTGTTGGAAAAATTTACGACCTGAGTTCCACAAGTGGGAATCACAGTTCGTGGATGCTTCCAAGGCCTGTGGAACTCTATCGTGGTTCCTGTTCTTTTGTCAGGCTACGGGTGTGATAATCACAGACAAGGTTCATGGTTTGTGGACCCATCCATGGCTCGTGGAACCTGTCCGTGGTTCCTGAGGTATTAATGACCCTCAGGTCTGATTTTGACGACAAAAATCCACAGTCCATAGATCATTCCATGGTCCATGGAATCTGGTCATGATTTCAGACTCAGAGAAGGGGTCTGTAGGTATGATTCTATGGAGGCCTTCCATGATCCATGGAAACCATCCGTGGTTTCTATTTTGACTTGGACAGTTTCATTTCCTTATTTTTCTGAGCTAATTCTAGGCTTGGAATTTATGGGGTGTTACAATATCTCCCATTTGGGATTATTTATGCTCGAATAAAGGCTAAATGATTTGAGTTTAGAGGGAAAGAGCTGCAATCCCTACCAGTTGAGTTCTAAAAGCTGATTTCTAACTGAATTTAGTTCTAAGGACATGAAGCAGGATGTAAAGAAAGAATAGCTGAGTGAACATTGTGTTGATACTTAAATGCACATGAGCAAATGGAGAGGAACTATTACCTCAAGCTGAAACTGAGTCGGAAGAAAAGAGGTGAGGGTACTTGGTCATCATAGATGTTTCTGCTTCCCAAGTAGCTCCCTCAACTGATTGATTTCTCTACAGAACTTTTACTGAAGCGACCTCCTTATTTCTTAACCTGCTAAATTTACAGTCAAGAATCTCAACTGGAACCTCTTCATAGGTGAAACTATCTTTCACACTCACACTCTCTAATGGCACAATCGATGCTGGATCGCCAACACACTTTTTCAACAATGAAACATGGAAGACTAGATCAATCGCTACTAGTTTGGCTGGTAATTCTAATTCATAATCCACATTACCAAACCTTTTCAGAATTTTATAAGGACCTACATACCTAGGACTGAGCTTCCCTTTCTTACAAAATATCATCACACCCTTCATGGGTGATACTTTCAGGAAAACCCAATCATCAATCTCAAACTCCAAGTCTCTCCTCCTCACATCTGCATAGGACTTTTAATGACTCTGAGTTGTCTTCAACCTTTCCCTAATGAGCTAAACTTTCTCCATACCCTCATGGACCGAATCTGGCCCAATCAAGGTTGCTTCACCTACTTCAAACCAGTCAATAAGTGATCTACACCTATGCCCATAAAGTGCCTCAAATGGGGCCATATGAATACTAGAATGGAAGCTATTATTGTTGGCAAACTCTATGAGGGGTAAGTGATCATCCCAACTACCTTTGAAATTGATCACACAAGCTCTCAACATATCCTTCAAGGTTTGGATGGTACGCTTTACCTGACCATCTATCTGTTGATTAAATATTGTGCTTAGGTTTACTTGAGTACCAAGACCTTTATGAAATTATATCTAGAACTGAGATGTAAACTAAGTACCCCTATCTGAGATGATGGACAAGGGAACTCCATGCAACCTAACTATCTCAGAAATATAGAGCCTGGCATAATCCTCTGCTAAATCTGTAGTCTTGACAGCCAAATAGTGAGCTGACTTAGTCACCCTGTCTACTATCACCCAGATGGAGTCATGCTTTTTGCGAGTACGAGGTAAACCCATAATAAAGTCCATATTGACCATTTCTCACTTTCAAGTAGGAATTTTAATATCCTGAGTCACACCTCCTGGTCTCTGATGTTCTACTTTCACTTGCTGACAATTAGGACAATGAGCCACAAAATCTGCGATGTCCCTCTTTATGCCATTCCACCAATAGACTTCCTGTATGTTATGGTATATCTTGGTGGCATTAGGATGAATAGAGTATCTGGAACTATGACCCTCTATCAGGATCCACTGCCTCAACTCATCCACATTAGGAACACATAAACGACCCTGGTAATAAAGCACACTATCTCCCCCTTGGGAGAAAACCTCTACCCTCTGCTAATGGACCGCACCCTTTAACTGAATTAAGATGGGATCACTGTCTTTCTTCTCCTTCATCTCTACCACAAAAGAGGATTCAGACCCATTCTAAACTATCACACTGCCATCTGCTGTGTCCGTAAGGCAAACTCCTAAGTGAGAGAGCCTATGTACATCCTTAGCTAATTCTTTCTTCTCTTCCTCAACATGTGATACACTACCCATAGACAGTTTGCAGAAGGCCTCAGCCACTACATTAGCCTTACTCGGATAGTAGAGCACATTCATATCATAATCCTTGAGAAACTCTAGCCACCTTCTCTGGTGGAGATTTAACTCTTTTTGGGTGAACACATACTGGAGGCTCTTATGATTTATGAACACGTCTACATGGACACCATACAAGTAGTGTCTCCAAATCTTCAAAGCAAAAACAACTACTGCAAGCTCGAGATCATGAGTCGGGTAGTTCTTCTCATGAATCTTAAGCTGTCTGGAGGCATAAGCGATGACCTTACCATGCTGCATCAAGACACAACCCAAGACAACTCTGGATGCATCACAATACACAATAAAACCATCTAAACCCTCTGGTAGAGTCAAAACTTGAGCTGTAATCAATCCAGTCTTCAATTCTAGGATGTTTTTCTCGCATTCATCTGACCACTGGAACTTAACCTTTTTTTGGATCAATCTGGTCAGTGGGGCAGCTATGGATGAAAATCTTTCAACAAATCTCATGTAGTAACCATCCAAACCCAAAAGCTTCTGATATCTGTCAGAGAAGTGGGTCTAGGCCAGATCTTCACTGCCTTTATCTTCTGGTGAGTCAACTCAGATGCCCTCACTAGACACCACATGATAAAGGAAAGCAACTAACTTCAACCAGAATTCACACTTACTAAACTTAGGAAATAACTGGTGATCCTAGAGGGTCTACAATACAACTCTCATATGATTTGCATTCTTTTCTTCACTCTGAGAATATACAAGTATATCATTAATGAAGACGATGATAAACATGTCCAAGTACTTCTTGAACACCCTGTTCATCAAATCTATAAAAGCTGCAGGATCATTCGTTAGTCCAAAAGACATAACTACAAATTTGTAGTGACTATACCAAGTTTTGAAGGTTGTCTTCGAAATGTCACAATCCCTGACTCTTAGATGATGATAGCCGGATCTGAGGTCTATCTTAGAAAAGCAACTGGCACACTGAAGTTGGTCAAATAAGTCATCAATCCTAGGAATGAGATACTTATTCTTGATTGTAACTTTGTTCAACTGATGGTAGTCGATGCACATCCTGAGAGAACCACCTTTCTTTTGCACGAAAATAATTGGAGCACCCTATAGAGAGATGTTGAGTCTGATGAAACCCTTATTTAGAGGGTTTTTTAGTTATTCCTTCAACTTCTTAAGATCAGCTGGAGCTATCCTGTGTGGTGGAATTGAGATAGGTTGGGTATCTGGGAGAAGATCTATTCTGAAGTCAATTTTCCTTTCGGGAGGAACTCTGGGAAGATCTTCTAGAAATACTTCTGGAAGCTCACTAACTACAGAGACTGACTGAATAGTTAGGGTCTCGGAATCTGAATCCTTGAACTGAACAAGATGATAGATACACCCTTTTGAAATTAATTTTTTGGCCTTATGGTAGGAGACAAATTGACTTACAAGCATTGAGGTATTACCCTTCCATTCTAAGACTGGTTCATTTGGAAACTGGAATCAAACTATCCTGGTTCTACAATCAACTGAGGTATAACAAGAATGTAACCAGTCCATGCCTAAGATAATATAAAAGTCAGTCATTTCTAACTCTACAAGATCAACTGAGGTGACTTTATGAGAAACTGTGACTGCGCAATTTCTGTATACCTTTCTGGCGATGAATCAATCACCAACTGGAGTAAAGACTGAGAAGGGTTCTGGGAGAGTTTCTGGACTGACACTGAAGTCTACTACTATATATGGAGTTACAAAATAGAGCTTAGCTTTGGGGTCTAATAATGTATAAACATCAATATGGAACACTCGTAATGAACCCATGACCACGTTAGGGGAATCCTCCTAGTCTTGTTGAGTCTGAAGAGTATATAACCTGTTTTGGCACTAACTTCCACCTGCACTAGATGAGGCACCCTGCTGAGTCGGGTAACCTGCTGGAGCTACTATAGAGTTAGCCTAATTTTGCTGGCGAGTATCCCTGCCTCTCTGAGAATCCATTAGGCACTCTTTCATTCTGTGGCCTGGCTTACCAAATCCAAAATAATTCCCACTACCTGCCATACACTCACCTTGGTAGTTCCTACCACACTTCTTGCAAACTAGATGAGTGCGCCCACTAGTGACACTACCTTGGGACTTTGAGCCTGGTGTCGTATCCAACTGATCCTGTTTGAACTTGGGCACTGGGGCACTAGCAGAGGATGGGGCTGGAGCTGAAGATTTCTTGCAAAATAGAGAGTGGTTACCACTATCTGACCTCTGCTGAGAATAACTGAATCACATATTCTATCCCTTTTATTGTCTCTTCCTCTCTCTTTGATCTTTTCCTCCTCAATCTACTAGGCATGAGTCATCAACCTAGAGATTTCCATATCCTTTACCAGTATAGCAGTCCTGCACTCCTTCACCACATCATCAGAAATACCTGACGCAAACTCACACAAGCTCAGGAGTCAGCTACCATTACTGGAGCTTACTTGGACAGTTGAGTAAACTTGAGAGAGTACTCCTTCACGCTCATGTCATTCTTCCTTAAGTTGATGAACTCTTGAACCTTGGCTTCTCTGACTTCAAATGGAAAAAACCTATCCAAAAATACGGTCTTAAAATTATTCCAATCCACTAGGCCTGCATTTGTACCTGGAGTCTCCTTCCATTATTGATACCAGGTATAAGCCACTCCTTTCCGCTGATAAGCAGCTAAGTCTACACTTTCAACTGGGGTAACATCTATAATCTCTGTAACCTTCTGGATGTCAACAAGGAATTCTTGTGGACCCTCCTCAGTCTTAGAGCCATGGAATTCTGGAGGATTCATCTGAGTGAAATCTCAAACCCTTGCTGTTGTGAAGTTATTCTGTGATAGGATTGGTGCCACAGCCTGTTGATTCACCTAGGCAGTCATGGCTTGAGCCAGCACATAAAAAGTAGACCTGAACTCAGGATGAGTGACCTACTCATTCAAAGGGTCTGCTGGAGCTGGTGGTGCTTGCTGGTTTCTATTCCTATTTCCATTTCCCCTTCTATTCACTCTTCTAGAAGGAATTTTCTGTAACACGAAAAGCACGAGTTAGAAAAAGATTAAATAGAGTTCACACTCTATAGCATAAGATGGAAAACAAATAAGGGAAGTTTTCCTATAGGCGTCTCATAGCTTCTCTCTCATAAGTATGGCATGTTTCAAACCCATGAAAAAGACTCTACTTGACGCAACTTTCAGACACTCTAGGACTCTTAAACCTGGATCTGATACTAAGTTTATCACGCCCTAAGGCTACCCCCTAGATGCAACATGGTGCTTAGGGTCACAAGTGATCCCAAGTTAACCCATAGTCTGGCATGTACTAAGCATTTCTGAATAAAGTACTAACTGTGCGGAAGCTAAACTAGTTTACTAAAATAATCTTAGAAAGATAATCCAATAATCTCTGAAGTATAACTATATGTACAAGTCTGAGATAAATACTGACTGCAAAAGTTGAAACTACTACTATGTATGAAAGCCTCTATCTGAAGAGAGTTGTTGGGACAAGCCCCCAGCTAACTCTAAAAGTCTGAAAAACTGTAAATGAATACTGAAATAAATAAGCATAAATATCATCCTCAAAATATGAGGACTCACCACTGAGCTATTGAAAAGGGAATAGAGAATCACACTAAATGTAGTCTGGATGTTGAGTGCCTGAACCTACATCATAATAGGATGCTGCACAAAAGTATGTGTCAGTACTTTGAATGTACTGAGCATGCGAGATATGTACTAATTTATATATACATGTATATACTGAATTATGATACAATAATCTGAACATGAAGAGTGAACTAAAACTTGAGACTGAAAGAGAACTGATGCAATGACCAAGTATTTAACATGTATTGTAAAATGTCAAATGGAACTAAATAACTGACTACTGAATACAAGGTCAATGCAAGTACTGAATCTGAACTGTGGGAGCTACTGCTAACTGACATACCCCAAGCTGCGCTAACTATGGGGCCAACCTGTAACCCTGGCTGGGAGGGTGTTCATACCTTTTCAAGGGTATGAACATAAACTGGCATGGATCTACTAATCTGATGTCCAACAAGGGACTAGGGTGTCAATCCTGATCTGATGGGTGACCCCTTTAGAACCTATGATGGCATCGTAGTTCTGGGACTTAGGGATTTCTACTAAAGATCTCAGCCTAAACTGATGGGTGAGCCTTCATCCCTTAATCCGCTTGATGCTAAGTCTACTCCCAACATAATATGCAAGTAATATATACAAACTATTATGCTGGATAGCCCAAATACTGATTATTCTGAGAATGCATAATAATACTAAAAAGTGATAGCATTCTAATCATGAAGTATGACTGACTGAGATACCTGACTAGCATGCACGAATCTAAAGTACTGAAATTAACAACATGCTAGGGCTATAGAATTCTGAGTATATAACTATCCTAGATTCTCAAGAAAACATGTAGTGAATTCCATACACAATAATGAAAACTGAGATACAACAGGTTCATAGAATTCAGGAACCCTAGGTCTGAAGAATTAACTGGAAACTGAAGATACTAAATTTCTTAGGACACAATGGGTGAAAGGATACCCATTGATGAAATCCCACATACCTAGAGGTAAAGTTCACTGAAGAATCCTTGGATTTGGGACCTGAACTTGGGAGAACCTTCTACTTGTTCTTAAGAAGAAATGATGCTTCTTTTCTCCTAATTTTTTAAGTGTCGATTTAATCTGAGAGAATTATGGGGTTTGGGTAGTTTTAAGCTTAAAATCATACTTAGTCTAGTAAAAAAGTCATAGCTTAATCTTTAAAAGGGATAGAAAAAGTCTAGAATACCCGTGGAATCAAGTTAGAAAATTGCTAGACAAACTTGCGACCTGAGCTCTATGGGTGGGAACCACGTTGCGTGGATGCTTCCATGACCTGTGGAACCCTGTTGTGGTTCCTGGGCATTTTGTTAGGCTGCGGGTCTGATAACCACAGATAAGGTTCATAGCTCGTGGACCCATCCATGGCTCATAGAACCTATCTGTTGTTCCTGAGGGATTGATGACCCTAAGGTCTGATTTCCACGACAGAAATCCACAATCCGTAGATCATTCCATGGTCTATAGAAGTTGGTAATGATTTCATACCTTGAGGAGGGATCTACAGGTATGATTCCACAGAGGCCTTTCACGGCCCATGGACCCTTCCATAGTCTGTGGAAACAATATGTGGTTTCTGTTCTGACTTGGACAATTTAATTTCCTTATTTTTCTGAGCTGGTTCTAGGCTTTTTAATTTTTGGGGTGTTTCACTAAGCCACCAAGCTTTGTGGATTTGTACATGAGTTCTAATGACACTCTCCCATTACCCACATCTAAGATGTTATTTTGGAAAAAAGATGAGATGATGAAGATCTAGAAGAAGTACTTTTGGAGTTTTGAATGGGATTTTCCCAATCATATTGGCATGATCCTGGGAAATGATTATACTTAAGGTACTATCATCGTGTCATGACATAAAATTTAGTGCTTCTTGGGAGGTAAACTAAGTGTTTTTGATTTACTTACTTCACTTCTTTCTTTGTTTGCATTAGGAATGCATAGAGATTGGAAAAATGACTAAGTGTGAATTTTTTTCGGAGAGGATGTGCGCCACCACTTGTGTGTCATAGGTGCCAACTTATGGACATAAGTGGAATCGCACCCCATAGGCAGTGAACTGAAGAAGAGCAAAAAATAGCAAGGCACTTGCAAAGCAAGGAGCAAAATGCACGTGGAGACCCGCGGCTCGCACGTGCCTTTGCAGGTCCCAACCAGTGCACTGGCACTAAATTGGCTAAAAAAATGTTAGTTGTGGAACCACATGCAAAATGCAAGTGGACATGTGGCATCGCAGGTGCAAGTATGTTTTTTAAATTTTGTTGACCTACCCATTGACTGACCTAACCTGGATGTGACCCGCATCTCTTCCTCTTCTCTCTCACCCTTAAATCACCCTTTACTCTTCTTTTTCCACCATTTCTCTCCTAAAACCCATCAAATTCTCTCCCAAAACTCCTTCAATTTTCCCCAAATCCTAAACCTCTTTCTCCACTGCTCCACCACCAGCGAACCACCGCCGCCGCACTCACTTTTTGGCAAAGAAAATCATGGGTCATCATTGTAAGCCTTTAAAGCTTTAATTTTTCACTCCTCACTCCTACTTATTCACTTGTGGTATACTCTCATGTGTTAAATTATTATTTTAAAGTATTTTAGAAGTATTATTAGTGAAGCATGCTACTTAAATTCTACTATATTATATTTGCGCTAGAGATCTACTTTTTGAACCTAAATTTGGGGATTATTGTTGTTATGGTTGTAAAATATTTGGTAGATCTTGTTTTTAGGATTATGCATGTTGTTTGTGTTGAATTTTAGCCTAAAAGTTTGAGTTGGAGTGAAGTCTGAGTAACCCACTCATTGGTAATGCATGATTTGGCCCGATGACAGATTGGGTGACATCGTTCTTAAGGGAAAATTTTCATTGCTACGAGTTTGATTAAATATTTTTGTGTTAGGATAAAATTGTGAATCATAGTGCTCTTGTGTAGTTTAATTGATTATGAATTGTCCAGTGAGTGCTTTGGTTGAGTGATAGTGAATATTATCGCATTTGAATGTACTTTTCATGCTAATCGTATAGCTTGATGTTCCCGATGATAAATGGGGGTAACATCCTTATTAAAGGAAGTCATTGAGCATACGTAACTTGCTAATGTTAGGGTCTTGAATTATTGTAAAGTTTTTTGGGAAAGTCTGAGTACTCGAATAGCTTAAAAATTGGTCAACTGTTGAATTGCTATGCCTTAGTATTATTATAGTTTGTTTCTGACCTGTTAAGCACTTGTGTGCCATAAGTGTTGCCTGGTGAAATGCATGGACAACGCAAGTGAAAGCTAAGATTTTTGAAATTCTTACTGCTTCCCACCTGCGTTCCACATGCGTGTCACAAGTCTTCACTTGCAAAACACAGGTGGCAGCCAGGTGGAGACTGAAACTCCCAGTTTGCTGCTAAGCAGGGGCAAAAGCACATGTGTGCCGCATGTCTCCTCATGTGAAATGCATGTTCCATCGCATATGCAAAGTCATATTGTTGGTGTACTGCCTAATATGTGCGTGACCATATGCGATTCGCAGTTCTTCACTTACGAAACACATGTGACTCGCACATGCTGGCAGTTAACTTAGTCCCATTATTTTCCTTGTGCGTTTGATTTCTCTTTAATTCATTAACTTCTTGTATTATTTTCTTCCTTATTGAAAAATACAAAAAGATTTTTGTTTTGTTTTACTTGGCACTCACATACCTTTTTTAGATCATACCTTCCTGTAAGAATAACTCTAGTAGAAGCAGAAGACGACCCCTAGCTCCAACCACTTGAAAATGCAAAAGCAAAGGGAAAAAGAAAGTTCCCAAGGCTGCTCCTAAGGCTCCCCCAGTGCAAATCAATGCGGAGGAGCGCATTAAATTTTGTGTGGAGGGCATGAGGCCATTGTACATCAAATACAAAGCCAACTGATCCTTCACACCAAAGAAGAGCTTTAACTTAGAGGTCCTTAGGGATGAGTTCCCAAACATCACCAACCAATTTGCCCAAAAAGATTGGTTGCCATTATTGGAGGTTCCAGTAGGATATTACTTGGAAGCGGTCCTAGTGTTCTATACGACCTACCAGGCCAAACAAAATTCAATGAAACATCCTGGTAATGCTGAGGACTTCCCATGCTTGGACTCTGTAGTGGTTAGAGAGAAAGAGATTGATATCACCCCTGCTGCCATCAAGTCCATTTATTGGGGCACCCCAATCGCCTCAAGGAGATATTATATGGCTAAAGCTAAGAGTTTGCCTCTTGATTGGGTTGCAAAGATTATTGTCCCCAGTGAGCCTCTGCAGGCTAGGTTTGGAGGTGTCATTTCTCGTCAGGACCTTCACTTTGAAGCTAATCTTTGGTACGACTTCATTCTCTTTTGCTTCCTCCCATCCAAAAATAATCAGAAAGTCATTCATAACGGAGGCATCTTAGTTGCTTGCATAATGTCATGGGTGCATGTGAACTTTAGGGAAATAGAATCACTAGCGATCAAGAAAAAAGCACGTTAAGCCTCTAATTCAATGCCATGTCCAGTCCTTATTAGCAAGTTGTGTGCTTGAGCTGCCATCCCTTACTTTGACTATGATAAATCTATTGCTACAACTGGGGTGGTCAACATTAAAAAGAAGATGGATGAATATTCTCCTAAGATTAAGAAGAGGAAGTTGTAGGGCTTTCATGATTTGGGGACCTCTGAGACAGATTTTGACATGGCTACCTCTGAGACAGATTTTGACATGGGTACCTCTTCTCCAGCGTGGTTAGTGTCTAGCACTTCTACTCTCGCAACATCGGGAAATTCTCCAGAGGCTGCACCTCATAGGCCTTCACCATCTACTACATCCTCAGCCCCTCTGGCCTTTAAAAGCTAGTAAATATGACATACTCTCGCGAGTCCCAGTTTGACTCATTGGCTAAGTGTAACACCCCAAAACTTCCAAGCCAGACTTAGCTCAGAAAGCCAGAAGAAATTAATTTTTCCAACTGTCAGTCATTCCACGAGTCAGATCCATGAGCCATGGAATAGTACACAAGTCGTGGTCTGAACTCATGGAACTAAGATCAGAGGCCTTCTCCTCTGAAGTTTGGATCAAGACTTAAGATCACAATCCATAGAAGTTTCCACAGACTGTAGATACCGTCTGTGAAACCTTCCTTGCAGATGACTCCCAGGATCCACATGTGGGATCCACGACCCGTGGAAGTTTCCACGAGTCATGAACCACACTCGTGGAACCCATTCCAGTAGCTCAGATTTCCTGACACAGGAACCACGTCAGGTTCCACGACCCGTGGAAGTTTCCATGAGCCGTGAAATCTATCCGTGGAACCTGAGATGCGCGATTTTCAGTAGATTTTAAGTTAGTTTCTCAGGGGTAATTCAGACCTTTCCTTCTTATTTTAGCTCCGACTATAAATAGTCTTAGGCTTATTTTATTTAGGAAAAACCCCAAAACAAATCAGTTTCCTCTCAAGTCAGTTCTCAAGCAAGAAAGAGTGTTCTTCTCCAAATTTTCAGACCTAGGGCTTTATCCTCCAAGCTTCAACTTCAAATTTTATTGAAGAATCTCCTTCTACCAGGTATGTGGTAATCCAGTAAGGGCTTAGTTTACCCTTATGCCCAAAACCCTCAGACTCTTCCAGTGATTTTCATGAACTTAGAAACTAGGGTTCTTGTCTTTTTATGCAGATTGATTTAGAAATCCAAGCTCATGATTCACATATGATTTTCATACTATTTTAATGACATATACTTATTTTCATTGAATTGCTTAGACATTTACAAAGTTTTGGGAAATCAAAGATTTAGCCCAAAATTATAGCATTTTTCATAAAGTATTAGCTTTCTCCAAGACTTAACCTAAGGTTATCAGTATGAGTTCTAAACACAGAATTTAGTCAGTTTTTAGTCTACTATAGCATTTAAAAAAAACAGAGATTTTAGACTAGTCTAGTCCTGACTCAGGAACTCAGGATTCCAGTTTTAAAATGATCTATTAGTATTCAGTTTAGGAGTAGTGTTTAGCACCAAGTTAGACCAGAGTTCAACGTACCCTTAAGGTCCCAGAACTACGTGCCAACATAGATTTATAAGTCCCCTCTGTTGGGCATTAGATTTAGTGATCACGCCACAGTCATGCCTTTATATCCTGGCAAGGTATATTGGGTCCTCTTGATGGGGCGTATACATCATACTCCACATTTAGTTCACGTGGTTTATGTCGGTTTATAGACTCTCCCACAGTATTAGTTTCAGTAAGGTACCTCAGGCCAACAACTTATATTTATTCTCAGCTTTCAGCATGTTTTCAGTTCTCTCTTGCATTTTCAGCTATTTATGCATGCTTATATTTTGGCCCTATGTACTGCAGTTAGTTTAGTTTAATACATTTCAGTATTTTAGCATATTTATATTTCAGTCAGCCTTGCATATCCCTCATACTCAGTACATTCAAAGTATTGACGCATACTCTATGTGCTGTATCCTATCATGATGCATGTTCAGGTTCTTAGCTTCAACCTCATGATTAGCTCGCCCGATGCCATATCAGCAATAGTCAATGGTAAGTCCTCATCATCCGAGGACATATCTTTTACATGCTTTTTGAGTTAGACAATTTGTCCTTCCTTTCAGTATTTGGAGTTAGCTGGGGGCTTGTCCCAGCAACTCATCAGTAATAGAGGCTTTCAGACATAGAGTCAGAACTAAGCTTATGTAGTCAGTGGATTTTCAAACAGACTATCATTTTAGATATTTTTAGTATCATTATTCCTTACAGTTGTGATCAATTCAATATGTTTCTATTTTTTTAGAATTATATTCAGTATGCTTATGATCTGCCAGTTTCAAGGTTAGCTTGGGGTCACTTGTGATCCTAGGTCCCGTGTTATGTCTAGGGGCTACTCTCTAGGCATGAAAAACTTGGTATTAGAGCATTAGGTTCAAGAGTCTTAGGGTATCTGAAAGCCACACTAAGTTGAGTCTCTTTCATGGGTGTGAAGCACACCACACTTATGAGAGAGAGGCTACGAGGTGTTTTAAGAAAAACCTCACTTCTTTCATTATATTTATCGTGCGATGAAGTCTAGTTCAGTTTCTCCTCTCTAATCTATTTGTTATGCATTTCAGATTATGCCTCCTAGTAGAGCTAACTCCTGCAATACTAATGCTAATCCTCCAGCCCCAAACCATGAGGTTATAAATACAGAGTTTCGTAATGCAATCCAGCTATTAGCTCAGACCATAGCCAATTAGGCTAATCAGCAGGCCCTAGTTCCTGCAAACCCCACTGGTGGATCAACTGTAGCCTAGGTTCGAGATTTTATTCGCATGAATTCGCCAGAGTTTCTTGGGTTAATGGTTGGTGAAGACCCACAAAATTTCATTGATGAGATCAAGAAGATTCTTGAGGTGATTCAAGTGACTGGTACTGATAGCGTTGAGTTAGCATCTTATCAACTCAAGGATGTGGATCACATTTGGTTCACTCAGTGAAAAGACAATAGGGGTGTAAATGTAGCTTCTTCCATATGGGATTATTTTACTGGAGCTTTTCAGGACATGTTCTTCCCGAGAGAGTTGAGAGAGGCTAAGGCCCAAGAGTTTATAAATATGAGAAAGGGATCAATATCGGTCCAGGGTTGAAGTTCACTTAGCTTTCCAGGTATGCCCCATCTATGGTGGCCGATCCGAGGGTAGGCAAGTTCTTGTATGGGGTATCTGACTTGGTGAAAAAAGAGTGCAAGAATGCTATGTTATTAGGGGATATGGATATTTCTATACTGATGACCCATGCTCAGCAGGTTGAGGAAGATAATCTTAAGGAGATGTCTAAGGATAGTAAAAAGGCTAGAAAAGGCAATTATGAATATTTTCTGTAGAGGTCGGGCGGTGGAAATGGCTCACAGTTTCAGCAGAGGTCTTCAACCTCAGCGCCTTCATCATCTAGTGCTCCATCTCCCAGGCCTCGACAGGATCAGAAAAAGCGAGCACCAGTCTCTAAGTCTCAGGGAAGTATTTTAGGTAACCGCACTTTTCTAGCCTTCCCCAAGTATGGTAAAAATCATCCAGGTGAGTTTCTTGCTAGCAAAAAGAGGTGCTTTGGGTATGGTCAGCTCGGTCATAGGTTGAAGGAGTGCCTTTCTGCCAGGCAAGGACAAAGAGGTAACAGAGCTCAGTCTACCCCTTCAGCAGCTCCAGTAGGTCACACAACTCAACAGAGTACTACTCCTGGCACAGGTAGCAGTCAGCGTCAGAACCATCTCTATGCCATGTCTTCATGCCAGGATCAGGAGAGTTAACCAGATGTAGTCACTGGTATGTTATCAGTCTTCTCTCTTGATGTTTATTCCTTGTTAGATCCAGGGGCTTTTCTATCTTTTGTGACTTTGTATGTTGCATGTAAATTTGGAGTCAGTCCAGAAATCCTCCCAGAACCCATCCCAGTCTCTACTCCAATTGGTGAATCAATCCTAGCTAACAAGGTGTACAAAAATTTCCCAGTCTCGGTCCTTCATAGAACCACCTCAGCAGATTTAGTAGAGTTAGATATGACCGACTTCGATGTCATTCTTGGCATGGATTGGCTACATGCCTATAATGCCTCAGTCGACTGCAAAACCAAAGTTGTGAAATTCTAGTTTCTAATTGAGCCCGTCTTAGAGTGGTAGGGCAGTCCTCCTTCATCAAAAGGTTACTTCATATCCTACCTCAAAGCTAGGAAGATGATCTCAAAGAGTTACATCTACCATATAGTACGGGTTAAGGATTGTGAGTCTGAAACCCCACCTTTCAAGTCAGTTCCAGTAGTTGATGAGTTTCCAGAGGTGTTTCTTGAAGATATGCCTTGAGTACCTCCTGATAGGGAGATCGACTTTGGGATAGACCTTCTTCTAGATACGCAATCCACATCTATTACTCCTTACAAAATGGCTCCAGCTGAGCTTAAGGAGTTGAAAGAACAACTCAAAAACCTCCTAGATAAGGGCTTTATTAGACCCAGTATCTCTCCATGGGGTGCCCCAGTTCTCTTCGTGCATAAGAAATATAGTTTTCTTAGGATGTGTATAGACTACCGTCAGTTGAACAAGGTCACAATCAAGAATAAGTATCCCATACCCAGGATTGATGACTTGTTCGACCAACTTAAGGGTGCCAGCTACTTCTCCATGATTGACCTCAGATCCGATTATCATCAGCTTAGAGTTAGAGAGTATGACATTCTGAAGACAGCCTTCAGAACCCGGTATGGTCACTTCGAATTTATGGTTATATCTTTTGGACTAACAAATACTCCTGCAACTTTTATGGACTTGATGAATAGGGTGTTCAAGCAGTATTTGGACATGTTCGTTATTGCCTTTATAGATGATATTCTAGTCTACTCGCGGAGTCAAAAAGAGCATGCTAATCATTTGAGAGTAATGCTGCAAACTCTTAAGGATCGATAGTTATTTGCAAAATTTTGTAAGTGTGAGTTTTGGTTGCAGTCAGTTTCCTTTCTAGGTCATGTAGTGTCTAAGGAGGGTATTCGAGTGGATTTTCAGAAGATAGAGGCAGTAAAGAATTGTCTTAGACCCACCTCTACGATAGACATTGGAGCTTTTTGGGTTTGGCTGGTTATTACAAGATATTTGTGGAGGGGTTTTCGTCCATAGCTTCTCCATTTACTAGGCTGACTCAGAAGAATGTCAAGTTCCAGTGGTCAGATGAATATGAGAAAAACTTCCAAGAGTTGAAAACTAGATTGACCACAACTTCAGTTTTGACTCTGCCAGAGGGTTCAAATGGTTTCGTAGTATACTATGATGCATCTAGAGTCGGCTTCAGTTGTGTTCTGATGCAGCATGGTAAAGTCATTACATATGCCTCCAGATAGCTTAAGACTCATAAGAAGAACTATCCGACTCATGATCTTGAGTTAGCAGCAGTGGTCTTTGCCTTAAAGATTTGGAGACACTATTTGTATGGTGTCCATGTAGATATGTTTACCGACAATAAGAGCCTTCAGTATGTATTCACCCAGAAAGAACTGAATCTTAATCAGAGAAGGTGGCTAGAGCTTCTCAAAGACTACGACATGAGTGTGCTTTACCATCTGGGTAAGGCCAACATAGTAGCAGATGCACTTAGTAGGCTTTCCATGGGTAGTGTGTCACAGGTTGAGGAAGGAAAGAAGGAATTAGCCAAGGATGTTCACAGGCTTGCTCGGTTAGGGGTTCTCATCATAGATTCATCAAAAGGTGGTGTCATTGTTCAGAATAGGTCAGAGTCTTCATTAGTAGCCGAGGTGAAGGAAAACAAAGAAAGTGATCCCATCTTAGTTTAGCTAAAATGTGTTGTCTAGCAGTAGAGAGTAGAGGTTTTCTCCCAAGGGGGAGATGGTGTACTTTGTTATCAGGGTCGACTATGTGTTCCTAATGTAGGTGACCTGAGGCAGTAGATTTTGATAGAGGCTCATAGCTCCAGGTATTCCATACATCTTGGTTCCACCAAGATGTACCATGACCTACGGAAAGTCTATTGGTGGAATGGTAAGAAGATGGACATTGCTAATTTTGTGGCTAAGTATTCCAACTGTTAGCAAGTGAAGGTAGAACATCAGTGACCAGGTGGTATGACTCAGGAGATGGACATTCCCACTTGGAAGTGGGAGGTGATCAATATGGACTTTATTACAGGCTTACCTCGTACTCACTGATATTATGATTCTATTTGGGTGATTGTAGACAGGGTGACTAAGTCAGCCCACTTCTTAGCTGTCAAGACTACCGATTCAGCAGAGGACTATGCCAAAATCTACATCTGTGAGATAGTCAGGTTGCATGGAGTTCCCTTATCCATCATCTCAGATAGGGGTACTCAGTTCACATCTCAGTTTTGGAGATCATTTCAGAAGGGTCTTGGTACTCAGGTTAATCTTAGTATAACTTTTCACCCGCAGACAGATGATCAGTCAGAGCATACTATTCAGACCTTAAAGGACATGCTGAAAGCTTGTGTAATTGACTTTAAAGGTAATTGGGATGATCACTTACCTCTTATAAAGTTTTCCTATAATAACAGTTTTCACTCTAGCATTCATATGGCCCCGTATGAGGCATTTTATGGGCGAAGGTGTAGATCACCTATAGGCTGGTTTGAGGTAGGTGAAGTAGCTTTGATAGGGCTAGATTAAGTCTATGAGACTATGGAGAAGGTTCAGCTTATTATAGAAAGGTTGAAGATGGCTCAAAGTAGCCAAAAATCTAATGCAGATGTGAGAAGAAGGGAGCTAGAGTTTGAAGTTGATGATTGGGTTTTTCTAAAAGTGTCACCCATGAAGGGCGTGATGAGATTTGATAAAAAGGGGAAGCTTAGTCCCCGATATTTAAGCCCTTACTGGATTGTGAGGAGTATTGGCAAGGTGGCCTATGAGTTAGAGTTGCCCGCAGACTTAGCATCGGTGCACCCAGTCTTCCATGTATCCTTGTTAAAGAAATGCATTGGTGATCCCGCTTTAATTGTACCCTTAGAGAACGTGGGTGTGAAAGACAGTCTCTCTTACAAAGAGGTCCCAGTTCAGATCCTTGATCATCAGATTTAGAGGCTGAGAAACAAGGAAGTCACCTCAGTAAAAATTCTTTGGAGGAACCAGTCAGTTGAGGGAGCTACTTGAGAAGCAGAAGCAGCCATGATGACCAAGTACCCACACCTCTTCCCTTCCGATCCAGCTTCAGCTTGAGGTAATAGTTCCTCTCTAGTTTTTCAGCTTATTCTCATCCATATTTTAGTCTCGGTATCATGTTCCATCAGTTATTTATGAATTTCAGCACTCTTTCATGTACTTAAAACCTATTTCATCTAGAAATCATCTTGTAATACTCAGTGGTAGGGATTGCAGCTCCTTCTCTCCAAACTCAACTTGTTGTAGTCTTCATTCGAGGATGAATGATCCCAACGGAGGGATATTATAACAACCCAGAACTTCCAAGCCCAGACTTAGCTCAGAAAGCCAGAAGAAATTAATTTTTCCAACTGTCAATCATTCCATGAGTCAGATCCATGAGCCGTGGAGTAGCCCACGAGTCATGGACTGGACTCGTGGAACTAAGATCAGAGACCTGCTCCTCTGAAGTTTAGATCATGACTCAAGATCATGGTTCGTAGAAGTTTCATGGATCGTAGATACTGTCTATGAAACCTTCCCTATAGATGACTTCCAGGATCCACGAGTGGGATCCAAGGCCCGTGGAATTTTCCACGAGTCATGAACCACACTCGCGAAACCCATTTTAGTAGCTCAGATTTCCTAACACAGGAACCACGACAGGGTTCCACGAGCCGTGAAAGTTTCCACAGGCCGTGGAATTCATCCGTGGAACCTGAGACACGTGTTTTTCAGTAGATTTTAAGTTAATTTCTCAGGGGAAAGTCAGACCTTTCCTTCTTATTTTAGCTCTGACTATAATAGTTTTAGGCTTATTTTATTTAGAAAAAAACCCCAAAAAATCAGTTTCCTCTCAAGTCGGTTCTCAAGCAAAAATGAGCGTTCTTCTCCAAATTTTCAGACCTAGAGCTTTCTCCTCCAAGCTTCAACTTCCGATTTTCTTGAAGAATCTCCTTCTACCAGGTATGTGGGTATTCAGTAAGGGCTTAGTTTTCCCTTATGCCCAAAACCCTCAGACTCTTCAAATGATTTTCATGAACTTAGAAACTAGGATTCTTGTCCTTTTATACAGATTGATTTAGAAATCCATGCTCATGATTCACATATGATTTTCATACTGTTTTAATGACATATACTGATTTTTATTGAATTGCTTAGACATTTACAAAGTTTTGGAAAATCAAGGACTTAGCCCTAAATTACTGCATTTTTCTAAAACTGTTAGCTTTCTCCAAGACTTAACCTAAGGTTATCAGTATGAGTTTTAAAAATAGAATTTAGCCTATTTTTAGTCTACTACAGCATTTCAGAAAAATAGAGATTTTAGACTAGTCTAGTCCTGACTCAGGAACTCAGGATTCCAGTTTTAAATTGAGCTATTAGTATTCAGTTTAGGAGTAGTGTTTAGCACCGAGTTGGACCAGGGTTCAGTTAACCCTTAAGGTCCCAAAACTACGTGCTAACATAGGTTTATAAGTCACCTCTATTGGGTATCAAATTTAGTGATCACGCCACAGTCATACTTTTATACCCTAGCAAGGTATATTGGGTCCTCTCGATGGGGCATATATAGCGGACTCCATATTTAGCTCACATGATTTATGTCAGTTAATAGACTCTTCCACAGTATTAGTTTCAGTAAGGTACCTCAGGCCCACAACTTATATTTATTCTCAGCTTTCATCATGTTTTCAGTTCACTCTTGCATTTTTAGCTAATTATGCATGCTTATATTTTGGGCCTATGTACTGGAGTTAGTTTAGTTTACAACATTTCAGTATTTAAGCATATTTATATTTCAGTCAGCCTTGCATATCCCTTATGCTTAGTACATTCAAAGTACTGATGCATACTCTATGTGTTGCATTCTATCATGATGCAGGTTCAGGTTCTTAGCTTTAGCCTTGTGATTAGCTCACCCGGTGCCACATCAGCGATAGTCAGTGGTGAGTTCTCATCATCCGAGGACATATCTTTTATATGCTTTTTGAGTTAGACAGTTTGTCCTAACTTTCAGTATTTGGAGTTAGATGGGGGCTTGTCCCAGCAACTCGTTAGTAATAGAGGCTTTCAGACATAGAGTCAGACTTAAGCTTATGTAGTCAGTGGATTTTCAAACAGACTATCATTTCAGATATTTTTAGAATCATTATTCCTTTCAGTTGTGATCAATTCAATATGCTTCCGTTTGTTTAGAATTATATTCAGTATGCTTGTGATCTGTCAGTTTCAAGGTTAGCTTAGGGTCACTTATGATCCTAGGTCCTATGTTACGTCTAGGGGGTAGTCTCAGGGCATGACACTAAGAGGTTGTCTTGACTTATTCAGAAAGCGGTTAAGGATTCCATGAAGGATGTCATGGCGAATCTGGGCAATCTTTGCAAGAGGGTTGAGGTGGTGTAGCATGTGGTTACTTATATCCGGGTTGATGTCAACAAAGCTAAGAGAAAAGTACCTATATCAGTCGCAGACTTGAGTGCACTTGATGTGGCTATGGCTGCACCCTATAGGAATCCTAACCTTGTAGATGATTTGTTTGCTTCTTTGAGAGGCAAGGATAAGGAGCATGATGCGGAGCTCTAGCAGGAACTATTTGAGTCTTAGCAAATATTACACTCCCATATGGGAGGAGTAGGCCCCAGTTCTAATACATCTCAATGGGAGGACGATGATGAGTAACATGCTCAGGGAGTCTTTGCACCTTACCTCTTACATTCTTGATTGTACATTGAGGTTAATGTTAATTTTAAGTTTGGGGATGCTGTTATATTTGTTAATGTTGGGTTTTTCCCGTGTTGGGCTTAGACATTGCTTTTGTGCAATTGCCCTTGTCGGGCTTGTTGGTTGGATGATTTAGACATTTTGGCCCTTGTAGGGAATGTTTTGGATTATGTGATATGGCCCTTATTGTTTATATAATTTGATTTTTGATATAAAGGATCACAAATTGCTAAATTAATAGAAGTAACTTTTGAGCTTTCTAAATTAACAAAATACATAAATAATTAAGATAATTTGATTAAGAAATGACTTCTAAGGTTTTATAATATTGGGTCCTTGTTTTCTTTTCTCTATGCTTTATATTGTTCCCTTGTTGGGCTTGATCTTTTTATTATATTTTGGATGCGATATGAGTTGCCTTAATTATTGGAGTAGTCCTACACTTTAAATTATTTTACTACCCATGCTTTTCAAATGCGCTTAGTGCCTATGCCAGACCTAGTTTTTCATTGATCCATGAGTACACGACTCAAATTTTTCCTTTGTTAATAATAGTTAATTTTAAATAAACTCTAAGGGTTTTCTTCATACTACGATTCTTTTCCAAGGAGTAAATTTTCTTTTCTTTATTTTTGTGTCAAACCGGGTGATATTTCCCTATGATAGATTGAGAGGCGACTTTCATAAGGAAAAATGTCAAGTTTAGTTATTATTTTGAGTCTTTTGTAGCACTTGTCTCAAATGGGACCACTAATTTTTTTTTGTGTCATAATGATATTGAGAAAAGAGGTTGAGAATAATTTTGATAAAACACTCTCTTGTCATGACTTGCATATTTGCCATTTGGCTTAATTGATTCACAAATGAGTATGCGAAACTCGGAATAGCTTGTCAAAAATCATTTGTCACAATTAATTTTGAGACTAATTGTGAACTTTTTGTTTTGTGATGCCTTGTATGATAAGGCTTACTTCGTTCTTATGCATGCATGTTGTCTAGAACTTTCCCTAAATGTGATTCAAGGCAAAATCCTAGATGTTGCTTAGCTTGAAAGATGACCTTAGGTCCTTTTTGAATAGCCACTTTACCTAAATGTCCTTTCTTTAACATTGATCCTAGTTAACCCCTTTGAGATTTTAACTTTTCCTTTGCACCTTATGTTAGACACCTTAACACTTTTTGCATCCTCTATCTTGGCATTCATCCTCCCTAATTGCTAGAAATTGAAATATAGGATAAAAGCCTAAGTTTGGGGGTATATGCTTGTATTGTGGAGAAAATAGGAGTTGAGCTTCAAATTAAGGTAGCACCCTACACTTATAATGTGAATTGTTTCAAAGCGTCAATAAGATGAGTGAATGAAAGAGAAAAAAAAATATTGGTGCTACCAAATGAGTTAAACAAATGGGTGTTTGAATAAATAGTTGTTGGGAAAGCTTGGGCTGTGAGAGGGAGTAATAAGGTAAAGTTGATGTCCAAAAATGTGAGCAGTGCACTTGAATGCTTATGATAGCATTAAGGAGTGATAACGCTCAAACTACACCTCAAATTAACGAGGCGTAAGCGATCGTAGTCAAGTAAAGAACCCAACAAGGTTGGGGTCGAATCCCACAGAGAATACGGTGCAAATTCAAGACTTTAGTGAAGTAGATGACTAGTGATCAATATTTTTCGATAAATAAAGGGGGGGGTTTTGTGAACGAATTGTAAACAAAACAACCAATAATGTAAAAGATATAATCAGTAGGAGAGAATGCGAACTAGGGACGTGTTCACCATGGCGTTGTAACAACCGATTCTAGGCTTAACAGGGTTCTTTCTATATGCTTGTCACGATGTGATTGCGTCAATTGTATCGTCTAAACGTCTCTCGACCAAATAAACAAATTTCCTTTTATCTTCTTTCGATCTCAAAAAGATGTGCTTTTTAGCTCTCAATCCTAACATCAAGTAAACTAATCCAGTTACGGCATTAATCTTTAAGACGAGAGTTGGTAGTCTCGAATCCTTGTCGTTAATCAAGTTTTTCCCGGTTTTAATTTCTTTACTCAAGCAAATTAAACCTAGGCATGTTCTAATGTTTGCACCCACTAGAAAACGTGACATAAAGTATGATTAACAACGTGACAATACATATATCGAACCCAACGCTACCCGGAATCTATATTGCTACGTTTGCCATGGCTCTCACAACCCTAGTTGCGGGAGTTTTAGTTACTCATGCTCGAAGATGAAAAGAAGAAAGTCATGTTCATAAAATAATAAAGAAACGAGATCCTTACAATATATTGAGGACAATCTTCAAGTAGCCAAGGACAAAAGAAACCAAGAACTCAAGAACGAATCAAGAACACGAATGTTAATTCAAGAAACGTGTTCTTGCTCCCAAAAACTAACTAAAAACGTGTTTAAACTAATGGGTGAATTCTAATAACATAAACCTAACATAGGGTATTTATAGGAGCTAAAGAAACCAAATCCAAAACGGGCTAGGAATCCCCAAAACGCGGGTCGCCGCTTGAAGCCACTGCCTAAGCGTGACGGCCAGGCTTGACGGACCGTCAGGGCAGTGACGGACCGTCGCCTGGGCCGTCACTGCTTGGCAGCAACACTGCCAAAAGTTGACGGTCCCAGTGACGGGTCGTCAGCCTTGTGACGGGCCGTCACTCAGGCCGTCACTCTTAGGCAGAATGTTGTTTTTCGCGTATTTTCTTCCGTTTCCGTGTTTGCTTCCATTTCCTACAAATACAACATAAAAACATCAAAAACAACAATGGTTGCTTGAAAACGTACGATTGTTCTTAGTAAAAAGGAGTCGAAAGTGACGTAATTTGGCATCACATCAACACCTCAACTTAAAACGTTCGCTTGTCCTCAAGCAACATGACATAAAACAATAATACGACTCAACTAAGAACACAAACTCGTGTCTATAGAAACTCATGGTCATTCAAACTTATTCAATTCAATCAAGCTCCCTCGTAGCACACGAATGTATGAAACACTAACTTGCAAGGATCCAAACATGTCATTCCGTTATGATAGAACATTATGCATACACACGCGCAGCTATCCTAACAATCAATAGACAATACAGACATCTTGGTGCCCTCACCACAAAGAAATCCCACACACAAGATTTGGGACTAGGTAAGCGCTCACACTCACAAACGATTTCAAACAATGCACATGCGATACCATAGGCTTGCCCGTACTATTCTATTTCGGTTCTTCAGAAAGCTACTCAGGATCACTACAGGACTTGTTTAGGCTTGTAATGAGGCTTCGGGTGCAGGTATGATACATTTAGGGGTTAGTGACTAAGCCCTCCTTGGAACCGGTTACATCTTATCACCACATAACTTCACCTTGTCCATCCTTATTCACCTTTTTATTCCTTTCTTTCTAGCTACAGGTGTGGCCTCTTTATTTTGACCATTCTTTTTGTTACTTTTTCGATCTTTTTCACCTTTCTTTATTTTTCTTTTCTTTTCCTAGGCGCACACCCAGATTTTCATTCTATTCAAAAACCAATCTTCTCCATCATCTTTTTCTTATCATTCACCTCCGTAGTAGCCACCCCCAACTTAGGCTGATTGCCTGCGTTGAGGTGCACAATGTCCATGCAGG